>CM064491.1:14948171-15037199 GCA_032716605.1 Paralithodes platypus | reverse complement strand
AATCTAGTAACTTAACCACCTGAGGTTCACGGTTGCCAGATATGTATATTTTGTATATAATATGTGCACTTAAGTGCTGAAAATGCCACACGACTTACATTGTGAGCCGCCACATAGTCCAAATTTCTTTCACTCGACATATGATGCGCGCTGCCAGTTAAGGGTTAAGGAAGCCATACTGGCGATCTGAGAGCAGATTATGAGAAGAGAAATGCTTAAGAAATTTGGAAGCAAGAATAGTTAAAAAAACTTTAGAAAGAAAAGAGACGAGAGCAATTGGACGATAGTTGGAGGGTTGAGAGCGGTCACCCTTCTTTGGGACATGTTGAATGTGAGAAAATTTCCAGCATGAAGGGAAGACGTTAGATGATAGACAGAGACGAAAGAGTTTGCCTAGGCAGGGAGTTAGCACGGAAGAACAGTTTTTAAGAACAGGAGGAACACCGTCCGGACCGTACGCCTTATTAGTATTAAGCCCAGAGAGGGTAGAAAGTACATCTTTAGAAGAGATTAGGATATTAGGCATAAGTAAGAGAGAGGAGGGTGGAGAGGGAGGAATAGCATATCAACTTATGTTGATATACATCCATATTACTCATATATTTCAGATGAAGACGTGTTTATCATTAATGTGTTTACTGCCGGGACGCAGCAGGTTTTTTGTTGTTGTTGTTGTTGTTCCCTAGGCTGTCTGACCGAACAGCCCCAAGGTCCCGAGCAAGGCCAAGGCCATAACCGAGCGCCCCCACAGAACCCTACCTGCTTACCACTAAAAAACCTAGGTGACCGAAGCCTCTCCCAGGCGAGGAGCTGAGGAGGTTGAGGAAACGCCCGGGACACCGAAGCTCACCCAAGGCCATGTGCCCCTCAGCAATTATGAAGGGAAAGTTGAGGGGCAAAGGAAAAATGTGACGCTTTGGCTCCCAGTCTGACAACCACTAGGTAGGCAATATGGAGGTCAATCCATGGAAGAGACGCTGTCACTTGAGATCTAGAAAATATATAAGTAAAAGGAACAGTCCGAGTAAGCTATGGGTATTGCAGAGAACGCTCAACTCTCACTCTGATAGACCAGATAGACAGCTGATTGTATACATAGTGAAAGCCATAAATAGGCCTAATCCAAATATGTGAATAAATATCTATAAAATAACAATTCTACAGTAAATATAATGTCTCATTCCTCCCGTAATATTCATATCAACCCATATTATTATTAAAAGTCTGTTAGTTGTTAGAGGCCTTTTTTATGCTTAATAAACATTATTTAATGGTAGCCATATGAGGTTAAAAGAATGGCACCGGTACAGAGTGGGTTAATTATACTGATACGTTTTAAAGTAGTAGCCTAACCATCAATCAAAGGAATCAACACAAACATTGACCACCACATACTCACCAGAGTGGCCCTGTAACCATATTGTAGGCCAGAGTGTTTGTATCCACTTGACAGTATTGTGTAGCTTTGAACACTACAAAAACATCCGTAAATATACAGTAGGCCTACATTATGAAGTTCAAAAACCTAATTCAATATTATGGTTTCGTAAGCCTCTAAATTACGGTAATAACACATTGAAAACTAGTAATGTTGGTGGTTGGGTATATACCGGTACTGTACTTCTGACTGTTAAAATTACGTTATTATGTTGACAATACGGCTGCCTGCTGTGACCATAAAATAAACAAAATATTTTAATCAGTTTAGGCTATACCGGTATCACTGTATGTTAATGTCTAGGGCTAGGCTATGGTAGCCTATACTAAGTAAATAGAAGCTCTAGATAAAAACAATAACTTAAAATAACAGAGGCACATTGTTATCACACGTAAACTTGTAAAAGGCGTGCCTGTATATGTACAGTTAGCCACAGTAATTTGTGGATATACATTCAAGTGGCCCACTGCACAAACTTAATAGTTCGGCGAAAACCTTCATGATAATTGTTGTGAAATCTAGAAATATGGAGATACTTGTAAGACATGCAAAACTATGCCATGTCCATAGGTAAGTCAGAAATGACTAAACCTCTAAAACTCTAAAACGACTACAATAATCAAGCTAACATTTCTACCATATAAGAAAAGTCAGTCAGGGAATAGGTGTGGAACCATATAGCCATTTGTTCTAGCCCTTTTGGAGTTACAGAGGTTAGAAGTCAGGAATTCTGGTCTACCTATAATTAGCAGTCCTTGTAGTCACGGAACTGTCAACGGCAAGTGCGTTCCGTTGACAGCGAGCAAAAAAATGACTTCGTCCGAGCACTTTGCTAGGCTAGCAGTACTCTTTATAGGCTGAACAGACACTGGCCAGCATTCTTGCTTCGCATATAAGCTGGTTGCACATTACATCCATTAGTGACAGTTTCCCTATACATGTATTCGTAAATTATATAAAGAACCAAAATTTCGGTAGCCTAATTGTTTACATGAACGGCTTCTCCGACGTGCATGACCGCCGCCTAGCAAGGATACTTGCGGACGTAAACAAACTGTCACGTGACTCGCCAGCCTTCTCAGGACCTCTGACGACAATATTGTCATTACCTTAAGGCTTAACCTAAAAGCCTAACCTAACCTAGACCCCGCTGCTCTTAAAAATAATTTAGAAGGCGTCATATTACTAGAAAGCACTGGGGGAGGGTGAAATACACCGAGATCGCGCATCGTAACAATAGAAAACGGGAATTCTCGAAGGTAAGCTCGTCTGATATATCGTCTGTCCACAACTAATATGTCATAAATTCGGCATTTCTGTTCTGAATTTCACTATTCTATGGATTCCTACAGTCATATAGGCTATATTTATTTAGAACAATTTGTAAGGGAGTAGAGCGGAAGCCGTTATAGTAAACAATTACCAAAATGTCGAAAGGTTTCACGCTTTATAAAAATTAATTTTGTGTTTACCAGATTAATCTTGACTGTCATATGATCCTATGGTTTGTGTAAAAAATATTCAAGAACAGCGGAACATCCATCGAATAATACCCTCCACATTATACAGTACATTTATACATTGATGTGACATTAATATCCATTATAAACACATGTTTATAACTGTAGCCTAATGGCTGTTAGACTACCGGTATATATATTGTATTATACTAAAGGTATAGAGTAGGCCTACTGTGATGATTAGGCCTATTTCTTGCACCTTGCATTACATATTTGTTAAGTAGCCTACTTGCAAGTTTTCGTTGAACTTGTACCCTACATAATTAAATAAGTATAGCCTACAATGTAGTTACGGTACATATTATATGACTACATTTATAATTGAGAACTTAACATACCGGTACCGTATATATTTTAAGGAAAAACATAGGGAAGTAATGTAAACATGTCAAGATACGAGGATATGCAAAAATGTATTAATTCTCCAAATATTTTCAGTACCGGTAACATATTCTCTCTCAGTATGGTGGTGACCTTTATAAGTAATTGAATATTTTCCGTGCATGAATTATTAATAGTATTATACAGAATATATTTAAATAACGATATCGCACATAATAAAAGTCTCAGTACCACACAGAAGAGTTCGAGCCGCTTCACATAGGCCTACACACTTAATACAAATCTCCCGGTAAGACTGTTCAAACCGTTCAACAATTCACACACAGGCTCAGAATTTATTTATATATATTTATGTATTTAATATTTAATATTTTATTATAGTATTTTGTATTCAGTCACGTGGAATGTTGAATTGAGAGTGTACCATGGTGGTTTGGGATGGTATTGTCCGCTAAAAATATTATTCGCAATGGTTCTGAGGACTTTGGTGTTGTTTTTATGTTATAGTAGATATAATTAATGGAGCAAGGTGAAGCCATCTGAAATTATAGACATACAGGAAGAATAATGGATGTCGTACTCGTAATTGAATATATTGCGGTGTAGGCATTAATTATTTGCGGTGACATTCCGGAGGGATGGGCATGATGCCAAATGAATAATATTAATCAAGAATTAATTATTGCTAGTCATTATTATCTCATTTCAATACAATTAATCATAAAATAAGGCCAGTAAGTGTGGAAATCGAACGAAAACAGTCATTCACACCTTCATTGCTGGCTCTGCTAGGTCAAGCTATCAATCTCTCTTGGCTGTTCGCTTTGCTAGCCTAGCATAGCGAGCAGAGCAGGGAATCTGTGTCGTTCCATTTGCCTAGCAAAATATTTTGAGGAAGCAATGTTTTGCTCGCTGTCAACGGAACGCTCTGCAGCAGCACTAATTAATGCACTATTTAGGAGTAAGGTTTTCATCAAACTATTGAACTTGACCATACCGTTACTGTAGGCTACTGATATGTAGCCGAGATGGGTTGTTCTATGCACAAAGATAATATTGCATTTTTTGCCTTTGAAATATATAGGTAAAATACGTACGGGGAGGGGGGGCGGGCGGGCTCTCTCTCTCTCTCTCTCTCTCTCTCTCTCTCTCTCTCTCTCTCTCTCTCTCTCTCTCTCTCTCTCTCTCTCTCTCTCTCTCTCTCTCTTCTCTCTCTCTCTCTCTCTCTCTCTCTCTCTCTTCTCTCTCTCTCTCTCTCTCTCTCTCTCTCTCTCTCTCTCTCTCTCTCTCTCTCTCTCTCTCTCTCTCTCTCTCTCTCTCTCTCTCTTCTCTCTCTCTCTCTCTCTCTCTCCCTCTCTCCTCTCTCTCTCTCTCTCTCTCTCTCTCTCTCTCTCTCTCTCTCTCTCTCTCCTCTCTCTCTCTCTCTCTCTCTCCTCTCTCTCTCTCTCTCTCTCTCTCTCCTCTCTCTTCTCTCTCTCTCTCTCTCTCTCTCCTCTCTCTCTCCTCTCTCCTCTCTCTCTCTCTCCTCTCTCTCTCTCTCTCTCTCTCTCTCTCTCTCTCTCCTCTCTCTCTCTCTCCTCTCTCTCTCTCTCTCTCTGTATATGTGTGTGAGTGCCTTTGACGTGTGACTGTTTGAAGTGAGTGATTAAAGTACGCTAACTGTTTGATGTTGTTGGTTCTTTTGTGGCCCGGTATGAATATGTAGGTTTAAGGACGTGTGCATTTTAGTATTACGTGTGCGTTTGGTGTCCTTGGATTTGTGCGTTCCTTGTGTGTGTGTATGTGAAAGAGAGAGAGTGAGAGTTAGTGATTAAAGTATAACACTTGCAAAACAAACAAACCAAAACAAGAAAGGCATAATAGGCTATATAAAGACAAAAGTGAGCGAAAATTTAATACCGTACAATAAACATATTAATTATATATATATTTGTAATGTTATCATTATCACCAAATTCCAGCAGCCTATAACCCTCAGTTTTAACCCCCAAAACTACTATTAGAAATTTGCTACCTATATTGTTGCGTCTCCTGTACAGTATATTGACCGTATTTTTATATAGGCCTATGTAACAATACTTATCCATAATTATCAATTTAAATATAATGAACAATTCTTTGTAGACAATCCAACTACCGGTACCTTAAAATTGATACAACAAATAAATTTTGTTTAGAAATTTAATTACCGTACATACTTTATATTGACCAAATATAGTTACCGTATACTAGGAATAGTTTAATCCAGTGATATCTGATGTAAAATTGTATTAGAATAATATAAACCATGATTTATACTAAACAGAACAACTAATAATTTCCTTCATAGCCTACTTTGTGCTTATAGGATTAGTGTGTTACTGTACCGGTACTGGTTTAGCCTATTTCCCGACCTTCTTATGATAGTATTACCGGTGGATAATGCTGGATAATGGGTAAAACTAAAATGCGACAGCCCTTGGTATGTATACCAAATTTGTACAGTGCCCGCATAGCCTAATGCCTTTGCGACGGTAATGACATATAAAACAATGAAGTACCGTACATATTAAATTCTTATGGGACACACAATGATCGATGACCTCTGACCTGGTGTAACACTGGAATAATTCTGGGTCAAATTGGAATTTAGGTCACGTACAGTATGTGTTTTTTGTATTATAATCCTTTTTCTCATCAGTTTCTTCATTGATTAGTGTGTTTTAAAGTGTTTTTCCTTCTGGAAATTCATATTTACCCATTATTTTGCAATATTAAAACATGCCCCCTAAAACCATATTTTTGTCATTACCCTAACCTAACCTGGGGGAGGCTATTGATATAGAATATGACAAAATACTGAAACTACGGTAAAAAAAAAAAAAAAAAATTAGTGCTCAGCTGATCCAAGATGGCCGCCATCACTCTTATTTAACCCACAAAGTCTAAGGAAAAATAATTTAATATGCAGCGGTAAAGACATATATTGTGGTGACTAATACTCTATGACAAAGCTATAGTATACATTAGAACATTATATCCCATACTTGACCTAAAATCCAGTTTGTCCTAATTCTGTAATGTATTCCGGATAATACTAGATCGAGTAAACTGGGTAACAATCTAGTATCGGTACACCCGGATACCACAGAAACTAGCCCAGGTGGTTATGAACCGGAGATTTGCTGCGGATCCTTTTTGGACGGCAGCCCTCTCTCCCTATCACGGCGCCACAGACATAATTATGTTTCGAACCAATATTGACAACTGTCAGTGTCATGTATAATAATTATCGTGCTCGTATTATGCTACGTAATCAAATATTGATTGTATAAATAAGATACTTGCATTGTTTTTAGTTTAGAATGATAGAAAGATGACACACACACAAACTCACATCTGAAACCTTATGGTGGGGTCACACATTCACGTATATTGCTCCCGTCCGGCGTATCGCCAATTTATGTAAAGACGCGAGTAGTTTCTGCCGTTGAACGCCCGTTCTTCCACGTCTATTGCACTTCCCGACAGACGTAGCGTAACGGGGCCAGTGTTACGTCAGACGTAATGGAGTCGTATTTAACTACGTACGTGTTTGCGACGTGCATAAGCATAGCCCCGTTTGACCTCATGGGCTGCACGATTTGCGGGAACACAGGCCACGCCCATGCCACGCCCCCTCAAGACCGGCGTAGCTGAGGCCGCACGTCTTGGGATTTGTTAGGTCGTACCTGGACCGGTTCTGGCCAATCGTAGGCACACCCCGTCTGACCAAACACAGACAAAGACAGTCTTTGTCAACCACGTAGGTCTGGGTTGGAATCTGGGAACTACAAAAGGGCAGGAATGGCCACACCATTCCCATTCCCAGTCCTTCATCGGCATCATGAACAACATCGAGGAATTCATCCTGGAGGAGTTACCCGCTGAGTGCCAGCCAATTTTGACGGTGTGCTTCTGCCAGTGACAGATATTTTTTTTTTTTTTTTTGGCTAAATCTATTAAGTTGGGAGAGCAATGGTAAAAAAAACACTCCCCTCGCCAGAAATCAGGTCCCCATGGTCCCGAAAGTAGCTGAAAAGACACTATAGACTACAGAGACTTTTATGGGTATCGGATTGTATGGGTGGGAGGGTGGTGGGAGGGTGGTTTTGGGGTTGGTTGGGGGAAGGTAGAAGGGTAATTGACTTGGGTTACACATATGAAGCCGATTGGTGAGGTAGTTTCGCCACCACGGATTTTCCTTTTTTTCCTTTTCTTCGTACGGATACGCTAGAAGTGGGTGGTGGGAGGCGGTTGGGGGTGTGGTGGGGGGAAGGCAGAAGGGTAAAAGACTTGTCACACAAATATGGAACCGATTGGTGCAGTCGTTTCGCCGCCACAGATTTTCCTTTTTTTTCCTTCTGACGGGACCGACAGTCAGCGAGTGGGTGGGAGGAGGGATTTGGGATTTTTGTGGTGGGTAGCCTAAAGGATAAGGTACATGTGGTAAATATATGAAAGCCATAGGTGCAGTCGTTTCGCTGCTACGATTTGTTTTTGGCAGGGTGCAGAGGGTGGCAGGGTTGGCTTGATGGTTGCTGCTCCGGTGTGGTGAGAGGTGTGACTGGAGGGTCCCTCGCTGGTCCCGTTGTCCCCTCGTACAACGGTGCCGCGTCTTCCCGCCAACCCGCAGTGCGGCGGTTCTGCCAGATGCGGCCTAACTAACGTATACTTCCACGTTCGACTGGAAATTTCTACGATTTGACGAGAGCAGCTCTCGTCTGACGGGGTAGCTGCTACGTCTGACAAGGCTGCTCCGGTCAGACGGCCGTGGTGGCCAGGTCGGTCGTAAGTTTTCCCGTCTTTTGACATACGTGAGGGCGAGCCACGTTCTTGATTCAACTCGAATCAACAACCGCGCGGCCTTGGCCGCACCCACAACATTCCCGACCCACGTGGGCTACTCGTTTCTACTCGCGCCATGCGTGAGTACCCCCCCCCCCGACTGGCCGTAATTTCATTTACGTTTTGCGTATTATGCCATTACGTTTTACGTATTCGGTTACCAACTACCAATATACCTTCGTTTACAACAGACGGGAGCTGACGGGAGCAATATACGAGAATGTGTGACCCCACCATTATGCAATAACTGGGTGACGCGGAAGTCTCGTTTGATTCTTAATTTCATAACACGTATGGAGTTACTCATTCGTGTCCCTGTTGAATGTAAATGTTGGAGGAAATACAATTCAGTAAACATTACATATTGTCATTAATACTTTTAATGATTCTGTAACTTAAAAAGAGCAAGAAAATGATCATGCATGATGCGCGGAGAGTCAAGCCTCTTTGGTTCGAAACGTGCGTGCATGCGTGCGTGCGTGACCCCGTGATAGAGTGGGCTGCCGTCCAGAAAGGATCCACTACAAATCTCCGGCTCATACCTACCTGGGCTAGTTTCTGTGGTATCTGGGTGTACCTGCCGGATTCGATTTTTTTAAGATACCGGTAGCCTATTTAAATATAAGTATTTGTTTTCTTTCGTATACCATGGTTTTATATACAGTACTAAGGACCGTCGCATTTTAGTTTTGTTCCCATTAGCCTATCCAGCAATCTTAACTCACGCCCCCCACTACTATCTAATTATAGTTGCCATGGGCAGAGCCCCTCTCAACCCCCCCCCCCCCCCCTCCGTAACTTATTGAAATTGGCATCTATTTTGACAGGAGGGGATTTAATAAGTGTTACCTCAATGTTGGCGGCGCCGCCGTCGATAGGGATTTTTTTTTTTTTTTTTTGTACAATGCGTTTATATAGGCCTAGTGCCCATATAATACATTTTGCATTTGATACAGTAAGGACATGGCAATTAAGTATGTGGTATGACAAACGTAGGCTAGCCTAGGCTATATCTATCATTAAGATCGATGGGACCCGTATCGGCTTGGTCCTAGACTAATACCCTAAACTCCTAAAGACTTAAGGCCGCGTCATACAGAACTCGAATCCACCAGAACCCACCGGAATGAATTCAAAAATTCAAATTTTAGCCACTTCTTCCCCATTCTGGTCTATTCTTGTACGTGTTCTGGTAAGATTCTTGTCTATTCTTGTGTTTCGAGTGATGTTCTAGTCGTCACTCGATTGATCGAGTGAGTGAGCAAAAAGTTAGTGCATGCGTTAACTTTCTACAATTTATCGAGTGAAAAACCGTTAAAAATTATCGAGTTACATTCTAGTCGTATCCTGGTCGCATTAGAGTCGCATTCTACCTATTCTGGTCATGTTCTGATGTAATTTTTATAGTTGATGCCGACTCGAATTACTTGAATGTAACTCGATGCCACTCGATCATGACCGGAAGTCAACTGGATGACAAGTTGATTATTCCACTTTAAAATTGAATGTAATGGAATGAGAGTTGAATATAACCCGAATTAAGAAGAATACAACTGGATGCCGACTAGAATATGACTGGTAGATGACTGCATACTTGCTTGATGTATCGAGTGTACACTGGATGTCGACTCGAACATGACTAGAAGTACTAGAATACAAGTGGAATCCAACTAGAAGGTAACTGGAATACAACCAGAATATAACTCGACTAGGTGCGGCCCCAAATATATAACGGATTGAAAAAAAAATAATAATAATAATAAATTAAATAAAATATAAAATCGGCCCTATACGAGGCCATTGTATTTCAAGTAGTACCTGGAATCAAACTTACTCATCTAACTCTCCACACCTTAAACTCCGGCTTCCCCTCAGTTGTGTCTACCAATGAAAAGTGTTCTTCCTTCACCCCAGCTGTGTGAGTTAAGGGGGTAGGGTTACTTTTTGGTCTATTTTTTATTTAGCCTATATATTTTTTTTTTTTTTTACTTTCTTCGCTAGACATCCATCAAAGCTTAAAAAACACACTCAATTCGAGATTAATTTGTACATTTTTCGGTAGAAAAGTGTCCCAGCCGATGGCCAGTTCCTCCTAAAGTTACAGGCTCGCTATCGCTCGCCAGGAAATAAACCTATGCCTAAATTGCACGAAAGGTCTTAATATTTACAAAGAAATAGGGCAATTTTTTTTATAACGCCAAACTAATGGAATGAACGTCATAACATCTCAAAAACTAATGGGGCTAAACATGAGGGAGAAGGGGGTCCAGAAAAACCTATCTCCACCCCCCCCTCCCCTCGTGTACGTGTATGTGTGTATGTGATTGAAAGTGCTTATGTTGCCGTGGTGAGTGCCCTGTTACTACTGGTGTGCCTGTGAACCAATCCTCCCTTTATATACTCAAAGGTTCATCATCGAGTCACCTTTTGCCTATTCGAGTCACGTTCGAGTTACGTTCAACTTAGTTCCACTTACGTTCTACTTAACTTCATGTAATTCTGGTCATGATATACTGACATTCCGGTCTCATTCTGGTCATTCGAGTTGCATTCGACTTGGGATCGAATAGTCTTCTTTCCACATCCGGTTTCCTTCGAGTCACTTACTGGTTAACATCGACTCATATTTGGGTTATATTAGAGTCCATCGAGTTACATTCGAGTCCATCGAGTTACGTTCGAGTTACATTCCGGTCATTGACGGGTCGCATTCTACTCTGAAGTCACACTCGATTAAGGCCGCGTAATTCTTGTCAATTCCGGTGAAAAGTTCGATTCCAGTGGGTTCTGGTGGATTCGAGTTCTGTATGACGCGGCCTTTATTCACTCTGGTACGATTTTAGTTACTAGACACCTATTTGACAGGTACCACCGAGGATTTAATACATATTTGTTTTCGGTTTCCACGCATCCAACACCAAGCTACACCTTTTTCTGGTCCGGTAATAGTATTAAAAACTATATAATAACTTTTTAAATGTGGTTTTCGACGAGAATAAAACTGCGCGTTTGTGCCGAAAATCGGCGGTGGGGGGAGTCCGTCGTCGCTTCGGATCGTCGCGGTTTGTTTACCCAGGACGCTCGAGGTGACGGCCAGCTGTTTTACTTGCCCCCTTCTGGCCACATATATGACTATTATTATAATTCACGGGGGGGGCAGAGCTCCCCCTCAACCCTGTCCTGTGTCCCACGGCCTATAACGCAAGTCTTTATCAAAAAATGGACCCAACAACTGGTTATAAGCTTAGCCATTTCAAGTCGACCGCCAAGGCGGGACCGGGAAGTCACTCCGAACGTAAAGTAAACAAAGCGACGCTACTTTTACGAACGCACCCGAGTTGTCTTTATATTTCGTCTCATAGGCCTATTATCATTATTAAAGTGTCCCCATTTAGTCCGGGAGCATTGGCCGCAAATTGTGTCTAGATAAAATCAACCTCATCCATACCATTGTGACTGAAATTTGTAAAGTTATATAGAAAGAGTATAATTTTTAGACATAGGCCTATAATGCAAAATTCGTAACTTCGAAATTTATCGTATTTAAAAGATATAATTGAAAACATATTTTGAACATTTTAGTTGCCCCTCAAAAATTTTCTTTGATTTAAATTCCTAATTACTTGTGAATGTTGCGTTTTTGTATTACAGTTTTGTAGATACCATTTTGATAATTATCGCGAATAGACTCGCAGAGTTATTATACATAATTTATTAGGGAAAGTGAAGCTCTATGGAATCTTTATAATATACTCACATAGACTCCGTTGTGGTAGAATACTTTTGATAAGTTTTGATAAGTTTTGTAACTCGATTTTGTCGATATGAATAGTCCCGCGCGTAAACAAACTCAGTCCCGCAATCTTGAGAGCTCTGCTACGGACGTGTTCATGTTTACAAAAAGTTTTCGAAATGGAGTACACTCGCTACAGTAAAGTGTTATGTTCTACAAAGATGGGTTCAATGTTATTTTAATACCACGAATTTTGTTGATATATTTGAAGATAAATATTGAATCTATATGCTCTAAAGATCATAAGAAAATTTGTTTTAACCCTCGGCAAAACATAATAAAAAAGTATGGTACTAAAATTTCTTTTTCGTAACAAGGTTGTCAATACGGTACTTTCAGTCATCGATAGCTCTAAAGATCATATGAAAATGTGTTAAACCCTCGGAAAAACCTAATATAAAAGTATGGTACTAAAATTTAATTTTCGTAACAAGGTTGTCAATACGGTACTTTCCCGTTATCAATGTACAATCAAGCTGAAAATTGCAGAGTAAACGCCATAGACTTCATCGACTTTTCTTTCACCTTCGTATAATCGACAGCCAATTTTTTTTTTTTTTTTTTTATTAACCCTTAATTAGCGGCTCACCACATAAGTCGTATTTAATAAAGCTGGACTATGTGGCGGCGCTCGACATAGGTCGAGTGGCAATTTCAGCACGTAATGTTGCTGAGAGAGAGAGAGAGACAAGTGGTGGCAGGAGACTAGCGAGCGTATGACTGCTCCAGACCACCGCGGCGAACCTACTGACACGAATCTCAGCTCCCTCCTCCCTCTCTCACTCGCTACATACTGAATTATATGGGGAAAGTACCGAATTACATGCTTTTTGCACTCGCGTTGCACGGTTATTGCAAGAAAACTAGCCATCATAAAAGGATCGTTATGGTGTCATTCGAAAGCTCTGTTTATGCCCTTTCAGGGATAGGTACTTGTTTTACGTTCTGGGTCTTATTTAGGCATGAAAATGATCACGTAAACAGCCCTATTATGGCTAAAAACACCCCGCTGGGCGGTACATATAAATAAACCGCATAGGCCGCTCGTAAGGTGTTAAGGGATTAGCACTCAACCAGCGGGGGTGTGGGGGCAGCAGCCCCCACCCATAATACTAGGTTAGGTTAGGTAAGGTTGTTAGGTTAGGCTAATGTCTTTTCAAATCACTATTGGGGGGTGTGTCTCAACATCGATCGATAGGCCTAATGGGGAAAATAGGTTTTCCCGAGATTTCTAATTAATTACAAACACTATATATTGATGCAAATTACCTATTTTGTTTATAAAAAACACTCGGAAAATTCGTGGTATTAAAATAACATTTTTCCCAAAGATGTTATTGTATGTCTAATATATGAACCCACAGTAGCTGGCATGCAACTTGCAAGGGCTAGTGTTGTATCCCACGTACTGGGTCTAGGGCACTCTAGGGTTAGGTTAGGTTAATATACTAGGTCTCGGAAACAAGATTCGTAGTTGCGGTAGTATTTACATCAAAACTATAGTTAACTATCAAAACTATTCTTCCACAGTGGAATCTATGTGAGTATATTATAAGGATTCCATAGAGCTTCACTTTCCCTAATAAATTATGTATAATAACGCTGCGAGTCTTTTCAAAAAAATTACCGACCTCTTTGTTTAGTACCCTTCAGTACCCGACTTGGGTGCGGAGCGGTACTAACCTGCTACTACTGAGTGGTACATACTGATTGTCATACGTGCGGACTTGTCCGTAAGCCACGCACGTGGCTTACGAACACTTCCGCATGTATGGCTGTGCTTCATCTAGAGTTTTCGTAGCCAAAACAGTGGTAACACAATTATTTAATTTTCACAAAGTTATTTGAATATAGGTTAATTGTAAACTACAAGACAATTGTTATGATACACAGTTTATTTGGTCAAAAATGGCAGTACTGTAAAAATCAAATAATGTAGAAATTAGAATTGTTACGAATTAAAAGGGAGGACGAATTTGCTCAAATGGCAAGTCTAAAAAATAATATATTTAGTTAAGGTAGGCTACATATATTTCGAAGTTGTCTATTTTTCTAATTAGTAATTTGAAACTATTTTTTACCTACACTTACATGGACGACGGAAATTAACAATTTGGTAGGGTTGCTCCCGGACTAATTGCTTTTTAAGTGTTTCGTACACCAGAAAAGGGTGTAGGCTAGCTTGGTGTTGGATGCGTGGAAACCGAAAACAAATATGTATTAAATCGTTGGCGGTACCTGTCAAATAGGTGTCTAGTAACTAAAATCGTACCTTCACTCTAACTAGGCCAACAATGTTGACACCTTGCCTCCTGTAGGCCTAACTCCAAAAAAAGGCTAAAACACACGGGCTGTAAATGGCCACACCTAGCCTACTTTTTGGTTGATTCTTTCAAAATGGTAGAAATGTTAGCTCGTTTGCTCATATTTTGTTGTTAGCGTTAAAAGAGGTGGTAGCGTTGCTGCGGAGAGAGAGAGAGAGAGAGAGAGAGAAAAAAAAGAGAGAGAAAGAGAAAGAGAGAACAAGCCCTCCCACAAAACTCACACCCACTCCTCCACTTTCCTCGTTCTCACCTTTCTTTATTTCTTCACTCTACCTGGTTTGCCGGTTCTCACCATCTTCCATGGTTCCCTCTGTCGCCTTCCTCTTCTTCTTCTTCTTCGTAATATTCTTATTATTCTCTTCCTCCTCTCTTTCGTATACCGGTAAGTAGAGATAAGTAGAACATTTCCAGAGAAAGCCCTTATGATGGCGTTAGCCTAACTCCGGCTCATTATGTTTCTAATTTAAGTTTTGATTAATAGTTCACCGTTGTTTAGACGACGTATGATTGTTTACAAGACGTATAATCCTCCACAGTGCGGGAAACACGCGTAATACGGTAACAAGAACACAAGGATATCCGAGACGGGCGCACGCAGCACCGGATCGGATCAGATGGCACGCAGCACTGGACTGAAAAGTAAACATTAGATTAGAAGGAGCCGAACAGTTGCCATGTCTACGCTTAATTTAGCAATGTTTTCTATGTACGTAGGCTCAGTCATGCAACTAATTTATCTATATTAATATTGTATATGTCTTGCATTCATTAGGATTGTATTATTGACTCGGAAGTAATTATATATTAATGAGAGTTGAATACGACCTGACAATTATCGTACATCAGCGTTTGCAATCAACCCAAATCCACCTTACTAGCTTTCACAATGGCACATGGTATCTACTTTCCGAAGGTGTTGAGAGGGAAGTTTTTTTTATAGATATAACCTAAAACTACTGACAATTAATTAAGTACGTACGGTTTAATGTCTGAACAACGATTATACAGGCATTTAATAGTAGTATACCCATGCTTGGTAGGCCTCTCAGATTAGCCGCGAAAATACGAAATGAAGTTGATTGAACATGAATATCAATGTATATTTAGACTAATGTGTTAACCCATTCAGTACCGGTGACGTCCTTTCATTATATTCTGGAAACTATTAGGCGGTTATATTCAGCTTAGGAAGGACGTCTACCCATTGAAAGGTTTCAAACTATCTCATTTAATCCTTTCAGCTACCATATATCCTTCCTAAATTTCATAAAATCGTCCAAATGTAGCTGCAATGAAGTATAAAAATACGTCGACGGTCCAGAAGGGGTTAATATTTAGAAAGGGGAATCATCGGGGAGCCGCAGAGGGGTGTTCCCGGGCACCCATAATTTACGGAGGACGATGGTTTGGAGTCAGGATTAGCCAGATAATGACGTTGTTTGGTGAATATACCGTTTACAGTATTAAGGGGAGGAATACCGTTTTTCTGGACCCCCTTCTCCCTAATGTTTAGCCCCACTAGTTTTGAGATTATAAGACGTTCGGCCCATTAGCTTGGTGATGTGAACACCTTTCGCCCCATTTCGTTGTCAATATTAAGACCTTTCAAGCCATTTAGGTGTCTGTTTTCCTGGCGAGCGTAAGCAAGCCTGCAATTTAAAGAGGAACCGGCCTTTGGCCGGGAAATTTTTCTACCGACAAATTTACAAAGCTTGATGGAGGTCTAGGGAGGAAACTAGAAAAATATATGAATAAATGAATTAATAGACCAAACAAACGGTCAGTCTCCCCTTAAGTGTAGTTTTAGGATGTGGTTGCCTCGATTAGATGGCATAAGTACTTAAAATAGGACGTCAGAGGCTATCAACCCTTCTGTAAGTCAAGAATAGCGTCAGGACTGGAGCCCTTTTTCGAGAACTCCAGTCCCTTGTAGATGGTATAATTGTTAGGTGTAAATTAAGTGTAAGTACACTGTAAAAGTTGGATGATTGTGTAACAAAATTGATATCCATAGAAAGCGTTTCAATCGTTGGTGTTTTTTTCAACGCGTACAATATTGAATCACTTATTATGTGTACCATTTTTGTTACATTAACCCCTTGAGGATTATGCCGCGTTCCGACAGCTTATCCTGGCTATCATTAGACGATATATATGTTAACCCTCTCCGACATATGACGCGATTTTGAGCCTATTGGGGATACTTTAAAGCCTTTGTTACCATCAGGGGTATTTAGAAACCTTTAGTTTAGTTACTTCAACCTCTGCAGCTGTCTGAGTTAGCTGTGGGCAGAAAACTAATTTTGGAGAGGTAATTATAAGAGTGAGAGAACTCTATTTCTTATTGCTAATCTGGCAACCTCTGCGTCATAAATGCGTGAAAGGGTTAAGAAGCATCTGTGGGAATTATAAGGGTAAAGACTATACCAATTAACCCCTAGACTTCCTTATACCTGTCTAATAATAGCCAAAACAATCAGAAAGAAATACGTCATCGAATCGTGAAAGGATTAAAACCCATACAATATTGAAACACTTATGTGTACCATTGTAGTTACATTAAAACACATTTTACAGTGTATTTATGAGGGTTGCAGGTCATCTCAACCAGTAGACCATTTCAACCAGTAGCTCTCAACCAGTGCCAAATCAAGCAAGACCAACCAAACCAGTGCCAAAATATAGTACTAACCTAACCTAACCTAACCGTATTGGTTGATTTGGTACTGGTTGAGAGCTACTGGTTGAAATGGTCTACTGGTTGAGTTGACCGGTCACCATGTATGAGTATACTTATGTCGTTAGTAGTAAAATAGGCTGCGCTTTGCTACGTGGCTTATCTTCGTGTTTTAACCCTTTTGAGCCTGCAGTGGGTGAAAGGGTTAACTATACCCTGTTCCAAGTAAGTAGGTCAGACATTATGAACACTAACCTCTGTAACTCATAAAGGGCGAATTAGAGGGTCCCGGAAGTTGGAAACAACATGGCGCACATGGACGTAAGTGCCCTAATGTATGGAGATAGATGGAGAGGCAAATATAAACAAGGTATAGAAACTGATAAATGAAGTGTAATAATAATGGTGTACTGAGGGGTAAAGCGTGTGGTAGAAACACAATAAGGCGTCCATATGTCTAGTTGTCTATAGTCTGTTTATTTTCAACTGACGATTAATTGCAAAGTTCCCATCAAGAGTTCTGTTATTTTGAAGATTATCTACAAAATGTCCCTCATGCATTTCCAGGGATGCAAATGTATTCTTGTGACTAATTTCAATTACGGCTTTTGCCGGAGGGTGGAGAGACAATATTTTGGCTTTGTTGTCCATTTCTTCAACTGATTTAGTATAGGAGAAAATAATCATTTGCCTGTAGTTCTTAAGTCCGGATCACGTTGTTTGGACGAAATGGTCTGTGTATCTGTGTCACTCTATGTAACTAGTTTATAATAGGAGAGAGAGAGAGCAGTAGCAAGTTAGTGGCTATTCTGACATGTGATCCAGTCTCGCTAACTTACCTAACTTTCCTCCTTCCTTCCTTCCTGCTCCCCCCTCTCTCTCTCTCTCTGTGTAGTCCTATTTACCTTCTCTAGAGAGAAATAGTAATAGAGCCCTTTTGTTCCACTGTTATAATAAATGTGAATGAATCGTTTCCAAGTATTATCTAATGGCGGATCATCTCACTGGGGCGAAATGATCTGTGTGGGCTGTGTATCTCTGTAACTACTGTATATGTAACTCTTTCTCTCTAGACTTATAAGTACAATCACGGTCAAGAGTTGTGTTCTGCCTCCACTGTTTCACCTCAGGTTATCTATAGTTAAATATGATCATTAATTTTATCCTAAACAGAAGTAACCAAAATCTTTATATTCAAGGTCTTTTCAGAGTGGTTTAGGAGTAGGGCTAACACAAACACCTTCCTAGAATTTCTTCAAATTAAAAATATACCCCAGACCCCCTCTAAGTTAAATTTGTACTTTTGTTATAGAAACATTTTCAGGCCGAAGGCCGGTTTCTTTGAAGCTACAAACTCACTATCGCTCGCCCAGAAACAAATCGACAGCTGAATGGGGTGAAGCATCACATTATCGTCAAACTAATGGGGTGAACAGGGAAGTTCCAAAAAGACCCCTCCACAGACCAAATAGGGTTAAATGTGTAGAGTAATGTTGATGCATTAAAGCAATAGAGGAAAAATCGCTTATGTCCGCGACTGTACACACCCAGACACACATTCTGGCCCAACATGAAGCTCCGAACACCAACAACGAACCTCCGAATTGTAAATATTAGGTAAAGAACTATTTATAAAAGTTGATACAGTTCGGCATGGCTTGGGAAACTGAAGGCCAGGATTAATGTCCAGGGGCGGTATTTATAAAGCACTTTTAGGCTTAAAAGTAGCTTTTAAAGATGGCGGCCACATTTAAAAGATGAAAGTTGGGTAAAAAAAAAAATTAGCGGCTAAAAGTAGCTTTTAAAATTGGATTAATAGGCCTACAGCGACTGAGTTAATCAAAAGATACCATATAAACCATGAATGAAACTTAAGAGGAACGAAGCTCCTAGAACCCAGAGATGAAAGTGTGTATTACCCTACATTATTTGGCAATGGTCAAAATGTAACTGTATGAGTAACTCATGATTGTAGGTTAACTATATTATCAAATGCAGTATGTTAGGTACCTCTTGATTCTATCCATATACCACCCCCGCACATCATACTACTCAAAGATGATCCACTGTGTGTTCTCCAACGAATAAGCTATATTAGAAAGTAACCTACCACCATATATATCAACCTACTTTAAACATTTCGATTCATACTGTATATAATTATGTCCGACTACATTTTTTGCCGCGGTCGCGGTCTCTATTTTTAGATGGGTAAATCTTCCTCCTCCGCCCACAACCTCGACAGTTCCAGCGTCCTCGTTGACAAACGTCTATACTGTACTTGTTGGAAGAACACTAACAAATAGACCAAATTAAACGAGTGTAGAAGGACTATAGTAATTAGTATATGCAATTAGAAGCCTATACTTACCTATTAAACGTTATGGTAAGATCCTGTGTAGCGGGAGGAACTGTTTTTCAGATGCCTATTTGCTAAGAAACATTGGACAATATATTTAACCTAACCTAACCAAAACCTAACCTAACCTAACCTAGTATATTAGTGGACTATTTATGAATGTAAAATGTAAAAATATATTGTAGCATTACCAAATTATTGAGATATATGTACAGGTCCTCCCGCTACACAGGATTATACTAACGTTATTCATCAATTGTAATCTTGCTAGATGTAGCGAAATAGCGGTTGTGGCAGCTTTCTTAACGCTTCCACTAAAAGCTGCTTTTAAATGTTTTATGAAACACTTTTAAGGATTTTCTTTTAGTTAAAATTACTTTTAGGGATTTTTTTTAAATTCTTTTATATATACCGGCCCAGGAGTGTAAGAGTGTACAGTCGCGAGCACCGGTAAGAGTACCTTCGCGCTAATAAGTGATGTCTTGGCACCAAGTATATTTTGATCAATAATTAGTATCGGCAATATCTAAAACTTTGTTTTTGTTTTGACAGAGATATACAAACATGTTCCTTCTCATACCCACCCTATTCAACATCGGACAGACATTAATACAGCACTGAGCGAGCCAAACGTAATGACAGCTGGGACATGACTTATTAGAGCGACCGTAGCCTACACCAGTCTGAATGTTTGAACTTTGCCAAATGTTCTGAAGCATGCGGGAATCTTAATAAAGTATTGCAATGTCTCGTTTGGGTTTATCCGGCAGTAACCCTTTCTGTACCAGCGACGTCTTTTATATTCCATTCTAGCTATACCGGTATTTAGACGATTTTGTGCAGCTTAAGAAGGATCTGTGGTAGTACAATGGTTAATTAAGATAGGCTAGTCTGTAGCATTGAAGTTGGCACAAGTCTCTCCCAAGCTGAATAAAATGGTCTATACTAGTTGTCGAATTTAAAGGTGGGGCTCATGGGTTGAGGTAAACATGGACAAATAATCGCCAACCTGCATATAATTATCTTGTAAAATGCAATGTCACTGAAATAATTATTAACAATGGTATAAGGATTTTGCGGATCGTCTATACCGGGCCTGTGACGTCATAGTGACGTCACACCAGTATCCTTACCCTAGACTGGATGGTGGACTTACACTCTTGTGACGTCACAGGCCCGGTATAGACGATCCACAAAATCCTTTATACCATTGTTAATAATTATTCCAGTGCCTTTGCATTTTGCAAGATAATTATGTACAGCTTGGCGATTATCATTCCATGTTTATCTCAACCCATGCCCCCACCTTTAATGAAAAAGTTGTTCCCGGTACTAAATGTTTTAATGCTCACAAATGTACAGTCGAGGTCATAAATACTTCCATATATGTTCAAAGTTATTTCGGGATTGAATGGGATCTAATTGATTTGTGACCTGGTATTTGCATTTTGGAGGTTCGCTTAATAATTTCGAAGACTCATAATGTATAAGAATTATTGTTCGTGACTGTACAGTCAAAAGTAATAGTTCGACGAAAATCTCGAAAATTTGTGTGAAAACCACAGATAAGAACATTAATGAGTCCCTTCTACGACGTAAAGTAAAGTGTGCCGGTACTATAGTTTATTCGCTGTAAGTAGACGAGAAATCATGACCTCTAACCTCTGTAACTATAAACATACTAGAGTAGGCCTAATCGAAATAATATTTCTACCAGTTGGGAAGAGTCAGTCAAGGAATCGATGTGGAAATTTACAGCCAATTTTCTCTAGCCATTTTATAGTTACAGAGGTTAGAGGTTATGATTTCTCGCCTATTTACAGCGAATACTTTTTTTCTTATAGCAACGAACTAGTAGAAATGTAAGCGGACTATCAAAGGGTAGAACGATAATATTCAAGGACACTAGTGCGACGTTATGAGAAACAATTCATTAGGGAAAATAGGCACCAATAGATTCGCCATATTTTTCTCCATATAGTCCGCATGGAGGATTTTCGTTATCAACAAATTTAAAAATACCCACTTCACAGACAAATACACCATAAATCTAAGTCAAAGCGGGGGTGTGGGGGCGGCAGCCCCCACCTATAGTACTAGGTTAGGTTAGGTAAGGTTATTAGGTTAGGCTAATGTCCTTTCAAAGGGGTATAGGGTAGTAAACACTAGGATAGCCTATACCCGGTCAGAGGTAAGAAGAAGAGTCTTGCAGTAGTGTCCTTGAATGCTACCTGAAGAACATAGTAACTTACAATTACAAAGTTATAAAAAAGTTTTGGTTCAATGTTATTTTAATACCACAATTTGTTTTGATATATTTGAAGATAGATATTTAATCTATATGCTTTAAAGATCATAAGAAAATTTGTTTTAACCCTCAGCAAAACCTAATAACAAAGTATGGTACTAAAATGTCTTTTTTGTAACAAGGTTGTCAATACGGTACTTCCAGTTATCGATAGCTCTAAAGATCATATGAAAAGGTGTTAAACCCTCGGAAAAAACTAATATAAAAGTATGGTACTAAAATTTAATTTTCGTAACAAGGTTGTCAA
The DNA here is from genome assembly GCA_032716605.1 of Paralithodes platypus. Taxonomy (NCBI): domain Eukaryota; kingdom Metazoa; phylum Arthropoda; class Malacostraca; order Decapoda; family Lithodidae; genus Paralithodes; species Paralithodes platypus. The sequence continues at coordinate 15,015,325 of CM064491.1, read as the reverse complement.
TACGGTACTTTCCCGGTATCAATGTACAATCAAGCTGAAGATTGCAGAGTAAACACCATAGACTTCATCGAATTTTTTCACCTTTGTATAATCGACAGCCAAGTTTTTGTTTATTTTATTAAGGGATTAGTACTCCACCAGCGGGGGTGTGGGGGCGGCAGCCCCCACCCATAATACTAGGTTAGGTTAGGTTAGGCTAATGTCTTTTCAAATCACTATGGGGGGGGGGGGGGGCGTGTCTCAACATCGATCGATAGGCCTAATGGGGAAAATAGGTTTTCCCGAGATTTCTAATTAATTACAAACACTATATATTGATGCAAATGAACAATTGTTTTTATAAAAAACATTAGGAAAATTCGTGGTATTAAAATAAAAAAATCCAAAGTTTTTCTGTGAATTTTAAAATTTGACTGAACCTTGTGTAACTCCAGTACATTTAACCATTTGCGAGGTTTGGGCTTTATGGATATTGGAGCCGTAAACATTGATATTTAGCAGAAATACCAAATATATGTGACTTTCTGGTGGATAGAAAGTTTTTTTAATTTCATCTTATGTAGGACTAGGAATATCTGTGTGAGAATTCGATAGTAAACAAAAAAACAAAGCGGAATTTACCTATAAACTCACAAGAGTTAACTTACTTTTATTGGTTGATAGAGATAGATAGCTCAATGATAGTGGTAGGAATAGATAGAAGATATAGTGGCCACTAAGATATAAGAATTAGGATGACTTAGCAGGAAACAGGTGGTTGTATTGGAGCGGCTAGAAGAGGTTCTTGAGGTTGTAGCGAAAGCAATTCTGATATGTCTTGAAGCGAGGGACCCTCAGGTTCCCGAATATGACGCATGCGCAGTTATCTTATCTACCAATGCGTCATTTAACTAACTACAAGATATACCGGATTTATTATAATGACAACCCGATATATTAATGGATAACAAACCCATAAAGACTTAATACTAAATAGTATATATCTTTTATATAGATATATAACTTATCCTAATACTGGCGCCTAATTTGAACTTCCAGTATGTTTACTTAACCTAAACTGTCGAGTTACTTACGAGTCTCGACAATCTGAACTACAACCGTAATTTTCCCTTTAATTTGACTAAATGTTGATATCTAGTTTTAAATTCCTTATAGCCTGAAACTCACAAGTGGTCAATTATGATAATCTTAGGTCATTTATTAATTACCATTTCTCTCCCTCTTCGAGGTGATTCAATAGCACTAAGAACTCTTATGTAATGTCCGAGAACATTATCCATCTCGCTTGCTCAAGGAGAGACAGTAACCGCCGGCTATATTATCACAGAACAACTTTTGGATTTTTGTTTATTTTAATACCACGAATTTTCCGAGTGTTTTTTTATAAACAAAATTGGTCATTTGCATCAATAAAATTATAATGTTTGTAATTAATTAGAAATCTCGGGAAAACCTATTTTCCCGTGTTGAGACACGCTCCCCGATAGTGATTTGAAGACATTAGCCTAACCTAACAACCTTACCTAACCTAACCTAGTATTATGAGTGGGGGCTGCCGCCCCCACACCCCCGCTGGTTGAGTACTAATCCCTTAATAAAAATAAAAAAAAATTAGCTGTCGATTATACGAAGGTGAAAGAAAAGTCGATGAAGTCTGGTGTTTACTCTGCAATCTTCAGCTGGATTGTACATTGATAACGGAAAAGTACCGTATTGACAACCTTGTTACGAAAATTAAATTTTAGTACCATACTTTTATATTAGGTTTTTCCGAGGGTTTAACACATTTTCATATGATCTTTAAAGCTATCGATGACTGAAAGTACCGTGTTGACAACCTTGTTACGAAAAAAGACATTTTAGTACCATACTTTTTTATTAGGTTTTGCCGAGGGTTAAAACACATTTTCTTATGATCTTTAGAGCATATAGATTCATTATTTATCTTCAAATATATCAACAAAATTTGTGGTATTAAAATAACATTAAACCCAACTTTTCACCAACCTGTGTCTGCTGGGTAGCTGGCAGGAACATAATCAACTGAACTAGCAGACAGCTATCTGATAACTGCATTTAGGCTAACACCAGATGACTGTGTTAAACTTAGGAAATGCCAGCCGCAGTCATAAGGTTGGCAGCGTACGACTTCGAACCTTTAAAGCCAAGTACTGAAGCATTTAGGCTATCATACAGCTTTGTATTGTCTTGTTTGCATTCAATACCGATTCAAATGGGTGCATTGACATTATGTTGTGCTTTTGATTGTATAAAAAACTCCAGATAATTATTGTAAAAAATACTTCTCGGGAAAACGATATTTGTGCGACCATGTCATGGTCACAAATTCTGATACATTCCGAGGCCTCAAACTGATTAAACAAACCTCCGAAATACAACTATCAAGTATTCAGCCCGAGATCCCGACATTGCCGACAGATACCTCACAGTGACTTTGTAAGACTGTCCAACCCTGTAGCAGGGCTGCCGTTTGGTAGTGCATCGTCTGCTAGCTCGGGAAAAAAAAAAAATGGCATCGATGACGTCAAAGGAATATTATGACGTCACTCCTGAATTCTTCCGATTTTCCCTAACAGGACGGTTTATATTTAAAAAGTATACAATGATAATAAATACGTGTGGAGGTGTTAATATTTTATTCCTTCATTATCACAAATGTTAATGAGCATAATGATGATTCACGATGATGTAGCAAAAAGTAATGTCAAGAGCTGCCATGGTCCTCCTGGCTGTCATTCCCAGCTTCGCACCTGTTCGATTTTAGGAGTAGAGTTGGTTGTTGGATAGAACATAATAATATATGAAGTGTACCATCGTCTGTGTCTTACGAGCTTGAGGCCGGATCATTTACTCTTCACTATACAGTGGTATATGGAAAGTCTTGTGGTGTTTGTTGGTTTAATAAGTAACACCTCGTTCTTAACATTAATCATCAATTACAAAGCCAAATGTACTTGAATAAACTAATGAAAGCATATGGTCCTCTAGGGATTCGAACTCGGGACACCACATCCAGAACATAAGCACCTAAACCATTACACAACCAACACATATTAGGTGGTTGTTGTGAATTGTTTGTCATGTTTTATCACACTAGTGTGCCCTTTAATGGGTACGTTTTCAATGTATTGATAAATAGCAACGGTACATTTTCTGTTTTAAGATAAATAAGGATAACAATTAAGATTTTTGTATCTATGATATCGGTCACTACGAATGGTAGAGAGTAATATTCGGTGATATACCATGAATGTAATGTATTATACATATTAGTTCTGTTTACATTTGCTATAGGTAATATTTCTGTTCCGGACATTTCACTAGACTTGATAAATATAGTAATCAATTGTTACGTGTGTAGACAAAATAACGAAATATTTCACCATTTGTTCACCTTATGGAATATGTACGCACGGTTTGCAACAAGTTATTCCTATCCTCCAATACTTATGCGTGCAATTTGGTATATTTACTAACTAGAATTCACGGGAGAAAAGCCAATCTCATATTTGTTGTTTCTATATGTAGGAGGGAGACAAAAGGCAAAGCTGCCTGTAGCAAGTGCCTCCCCCCGGGGTTCAAAGAGTAACAGAGCCAAAATCAAGGTATCTTCGAGTCAGTGTCTGGACACAGCTTGAAGCAGTCTAAGTCGTAGGATGAGGGAAAGACAGAATGAGGAATAGAGTTCCAGAGTTTAGCTGTTGAATAGAAAAATGATTGGAAATAATGATTTACTCTTGGATTGGGCTGGATATGGGTGGGATTGTGTGGAAAGGCGGGTGCCACCCACTCTTTGCAGTGGTGGTTAAAATGTTTGCGTTGCAGGTATTATCACTACCGACGTCAAATGCAGATGCAGAAAGACTATTCATGCGTCCCTCCATTATGCCATTAATACTATTGTCTGGGTGTGTCAGAGCTGTGGGTGGTATAAAATATTTGGAGCCCTCCCAGGAGATGATTGATTTCATCACACACTAATAGTATAAAATCCATTTAGTTGATGATGCACTTTTTGTTTTGTTTGGGGATGTTAAGACAACACCATGTGTCCGAACATATTATTAGGAGACAATTATGTACCATTCACTAATATATTAATTATTGATATATTGAAATATTGATGTACAATACAATAGTCTACACTATTGGTAACTGTTTATTAGTAAACAACATTATATTAAAAAAATATTGGTTTTATTCGCTACAATCCTGTATTTACTTACTATGTCATCTGATTCTCCATGTTCTAAATATATTTACCGAGATATGCCAAATATCACGTGTGTTATGCAATTTGTGTTGCATATACTGAGTTATAATTAAGTTACCCTCTTGGTACATTGTCTACAATCATAAATCACAACTAAATGATAAAACGTACATAATCATACGTCACCGGGGAATGTAACGTCATTATTCAAGGTGGACAAACGGCAACGCTGCCCTGTAGCCCCGAGCATACAGATGTTGAAAAGGGAAGGTACCAGAACACAGCTTGGTCTTACTCCAGAAAGTACAGGGAAGATAGATGATGCATGCTCACCATACTGGACATCACACTCAGTTACTAAATATAGCCGAGACACAAAATTATGGATGAGGATTCTAACCTTTTGGCAGATGCTCTCAAATATGCATCAGCAGAATAGGAGCAAAATCCTAGCTTGGCATTATGAACAGTGTAACACAATGGTAGTTGCTGCAATATGTCGATTACCTTTCCCTTCCCAGTAGGTAAGACTAAGCCCCTTTTCCAGTCAAGAAGAAAGGTACCAGTTTGTCAAACTACAGACACGACAACACGCAACCCATGGATCATGGTTGCATTCCTCAGCTTTCGGAAGTCCTCCAGAAATGCTACAGACACAACCTTCAGCCTAGCCATAGCTCCCCTTACTTCCTCAAGGGTGAGTGGATTTTCACTAATTAGGTAGTCTAACACAAGTGGCTCGTAATTCACCAATTGCAGCTGTCTGCCGCTCAATGAACTCAGCCCAGTGGGCCATACACTCATTGTTGTCAGATACAAGTCGATCATGAGGTATTTGAATCGAACTAACATGTAGAGTGGCCGTAGATCGGAGCTTCTTCAATGCTCGATAAGCAGGTCGAAGGGCATGATCGAAGGAATGACCATCAACCTCCTCAGCAATTTCCTTGACCATGCTCTACCAGGCAAAGCTCTGTAATGGATCCAGTCTCCTGTCAATTTGGCAGCACAACTCTCTTCTTCAATGTCATGCAGAAGTTTTTTATCTTTTTAGTTTTCATAATAATATTGATAAGAAATTGGCTACTTAAGGTTATATTGACTACTGTTGTCATGTATAATTATGTTCATGATTTGTATTATGCTCATTTCACATGAGTTGCAATTAACTCAGTAAGTTTGCTGGGTAGAGCTCCTGTGGTTCCTCCACGTTTCTCCAAAGCTGAGAAAAATCGTCATATTAACCAGAAGATTTAAACAATGCATCGTTTTGAAGAGGTTAAGTACTGGTAACTAGAAATCCTACAGTAAGTGAAAGTAGCCATATTTGTATTTGGATACCATTATGGGGTCGTAGTTATATAGCTACGAGGTGATATTTATGATGTAGAAATGATATGCAAATACAAAGCTATACTGTATCCTGCACCAGTATTACTGCATGATTATTATGGGTATGGACATTAAGGGGGGATGGTTCACTTTTTGGGCGATTTTTGCATGTATTCCCTTCGGTGATCATGGCGTCAGGCAATAGATAGATAGATAGATTCATTATTTTTCTAGTTTCCTCCGTAGACCTCCTTCAAAAATAAAAAACAAAACAAAAACAAAAAAACTATTACCGTAGATCCCCCTTCTAGATTAATTTGTCAATTTTTCGGTAGAAAAATTTCCCGGCCGAAGGCCGGTTCTTCCAACATTACAGGCTCACTATTGTTCGCCAGGGAACAAATCGACACCTAAATAGCACGAACGGTCTTAATATTGACGAAGAAATGGGGCGAAAGGTCTTAAAATCGACTAACTAATGGAGCAAACATCCTAACATCTGAAAATGAATGGGCCTAACATGAGGGAGAAAGTGGTCCAGAAAACCGGCTCATCCCCCCTTAAATGTGGGCAGAGGCTAATGACACCAGTGGCACCAATATGGCGGAGGCTGGTCACTCTCTGTTACTATAGGGTCTCTATTATAGGTAGCGCCAACGAACTTGACAATAATTTCGATACCTGACCGCTTTGTAACTCAAAAGGGTCTAGAGCAAACTGGCTGTAATTAGCCCCACCAATTTCCGGGTGGCCTCTTCCCACATGATAGAAACGTCAGCCCGATTCCTTCCATTAATTGTTAGTTATAAGAAGTCTCCATTCCAGAGAGTATGAGTATTATAAGCAGGCGTCAAGTAAACTGTGTTGGTGGTGTGATGGTTTAGATGCTTATGTTCTGGGTGTGGTGTCCCAAGTTCGAATCCCGGGAGGCCCATATGCTTTCATTAGTTTATTCAAGTACATTGGGGTTTGTAATTGGTGATTCATGTTAAGAACGGGGTGTTACTTATAGAGTGTAAAATTAATGTGTGTGCAATAAATAATACATCGATATAACAAAACTAGTCACATAATAAGTTGCAATATTAATTTTGGAGTAACAATTTGAACTTCTTTTTCTCCGGGATTTTGGAAAACATTTACGATGCATATTGTGATTGTGTTCGATAATGAGGGTGAGGCTCCCTAAAGTGTGTTCAAATTAATATCCCTTGTCCATATCTGGTCCGACGTGACATTTTCTTGAATTAATATTGAGGATTTTCCCTGTTTTTACCATTTTCGAATAATGTATTCAAGTTTGTCCCCTGGGCTAACAAAAACACCGTCCCAGATTTCCTTCAAACTAAAACAATTCTACTCATACCCATTTCAAGCTCATTTTGCACATTTTTCGATAGAAATATGTTTCATCTGAAGGCCGAATAGTTTCAAGTTACAAGCTTGCTATAAAATCGAAACCTGAATGAGGTGAAGAATCATCTAATCGCCAAACTATGGGTGAAACGTCTTATAATCTTCAAACTAAAGGAGTGAAACAAGGGAGTTTCATACAGACCTCGCTTGGACATAATAGTGTTACAATGTGTAGTTAATGCTGTGTGTTGTACATTGCTTAGGGTGCTCACAAAAACATTTCTTCCACTTTTGTTTTCTTTTAGCCTGCTGAACATAAACTTTTCAATATCCTGCAACTCAAAGCAAGGTCCGGAAGTTATTGACATGCACTGCCAAAAATATCCGTTACATTAACAGTAGATTTTGACGTTCGAAAATCGTAATCAGTATTTTTATTTCTACACTATATGATGCCTCTATATTACAATAATAAGACAGTAAAAGTTGGTAACATTGGTGGCTGTGACCGTTAACATTACGGTATTATGTTGGCAATACTGCTGCCTGTCCTGTGGCCGGAAATGTAACGGAGAATTTGTGGGGTATTATATTACAAGAGGTTTATTGCCGATCGGCTCTCTCGTTGTTCTTTAACTTCTTCTTCTTCTTCTTCTTCTTCTTCTTCTTCTGCTTGATGGACTGGATCAGCCGAAAGAGTTGTAAGAAAAGAAAGAGGGAGAGGGAGGAAGATCGGTTTAGAATGGCTGGGTGATAAGCAGCATTTGACGGAGGCCTTCGCTGCTTTACAACGCTTGTTCATACACAAGCCACAAGTGTTTTATACTGTTCCCACCGAGTGTTAAGCCAGTGTCACATCAGCAAATGATCAGTGGATGTATCTGAGTCAAAGATCTTGGGTAAGCAAAAGGTACCCTGTTCCAAGTAAGATGGCCAAAACAACCTCTATAACTCACAAACGACTAGGGTAATCAGGCTAATATTTCCACCATTTGGGAAGGGTCGGCCAGTGAATAGATGGAAATTTACAGCTCATTTGCTCTAGCCCTTTTTTAGTTATAGAGGTTACTGTTTACGATTTCTGACCTACCTACTTGGAACAGGGTATAGGTTGGCAATTGTGCTCCCTGTTCTGCGACTGTAAAACCAACGGAATACGTTTAAGGGGCAGGTAGTGGCTTTTTCTGGACCCCCTTCTCCCTCATCTTTAATCCCAATATGCTTTGAGATTTTAAGACATTCGCTCCATTAGATTGGCAATTTTAACCCTTTCACTGCGGTTGCCGTACAGGTACATCCTGGAAATATCCTGGAATTTAAACGAGTGCGAGTGATCAGGAGCCCGGCAGGTCCCCCGTCTGCTCTCCAGCACACGTCTGCACTGAGGGTCTGTGGGGTGGTCTCGCGAGATGTATCCAGTGTTGCCCAAGGCAAATATAGCAGAACATTGCTAATTATTAGCGAATATTGCCGGTCTGTAGTAACGCCGTGGGTGAACCCAACGAGCTATAGAGCTCCTTCTGGTGTCATCAGGAATGCCTTGAATGAGGTCTATTATAGCGGATAATTGCCCGCACTGATTTGGTTAAGACCTTTTTTGCCATTTAGAGGTAGATTTGTTTTTAACTAGATGGAGGTATAGCGAGGAAACTAAGAAATATATACATAAATAAATAGACCAACAAATAATCACTACCCCCTTAACAGTGTATGAAATAGGTACTAGGTATAGTATATAAAATCAGTGTTTATATTGATGGATGGAAGGATGGAAAGGTAAATCACTATCATTATACCCAAGGATTTTATATAGCTTTTAAATAGCCTTGGTTTGTATTACAGTTCACCTGTCAGTGTCCAGAGGGTTTATTTGTATACACTCTCAACAATAATGGGTAGGAAAAGGGTAAGTAAAGTGTCCATAATAGTCTACCCATTTAAGGGGCGGTATTTCAGCTTGCTCACTAGACCTCCATCAAGCTTAAAATATACCCCCAAGACCTCCCTTTACAACAAATTTGTAAATTTTTCGGTAAAAAAAATATACCAATCGAAGGCTGGTTCCCCCTAAATTACAGGCTTACTATCGCTCGCCAGGAAAATTTCGACACCTAAATGGCACGAAAAGTCTTAAAATTGATAAGGAAATGGAACAAAAGGACTTAAAATCGCATAACTAATGGGGCGAATGTCTTAAAATCTCAAAACTAATGGGGCTAAAATTAGGGATAATGGGGTCCAAAAAACACCCCCTTATATGAAAACATAACCTTAAAAAGTAATGATGGTAATAAGCCCCTTCTAACACAAGGATGGGAAAGTACATCACTATCAATATATCCAAAGATTATATTGACTTTATCAGAGCCATTGATTTCGGGGGCTAATGAGTGATTGGTGCTTCTGAATGCTTGTGTGCTTGCTTTTTCTGGGCGAACTGTATTTATGTGTTCTTCTCCTGTCACCTCTTTTCCCTATCTTGTCTCTTTTGCTGATCCTCCCTACCCCTTGTGGGAGTAAGGGTTGGCTACTGACTGACTTACTTCATAGCCTTTGTATACCTTTGTATAGTGTACTCTCTATTGTATATGTATGAATTTAACCCCTTCACTACCATTTGCATACTTTGCATCATAGTCTGGTTACCATTCGACCATTTTCTTTAGTTTGTAATCTACCAGGACGACTAAAATGAGTAAATATGATCTCAAGAAACCCTCTTAGTATCATTGGTTGAATTGTATAAAATCATCTAATTTTAGCCATAATCAAAGCTAAAAAGACGTCATGGTGCTGAAGGGATTAATGTATGTATGTATGTATGTATGTATGTATGTATGTATGTATGTATGCATGCAAGTAATCATAAGAGATTCTTATGCTGAATACAAAATAATCTGGCGTTAATTATTATTAAAATAGGGATTCGCACCAAGCCTAAAAAGACTATGTGGCACCAAAATAAACTTTGTGGAAAAATACATCGGAGTTGTTGTGGGGCTGGGCGCAATACGGAGTAGAGGATAAGAAGACTAGGAAACACTAATTAAAGAAGCTGAAGGAGACGGGTATGGAGGAGAAACCGCATAAGATGTGGGAGGGAGAATAGTCCAGTAAATCTAGCAATCATTTAACTGGACCTAGAACAAATTGTAATAGAAGGTTTTTTGGCTTTAACTTGTTTATTAGGTCCCTCTGATGAACATATAAAAAGTCTCCAACTTTTGGACACCGGGAAAGTGGTTAATTTGCATAAATTCAAGATGGCCGCCGTCCAAAGCTTCAATTTACAGATAACTTTTTTCTGGTTGCTCCTAGACCCTATAAATGTATTACAAACAACGTTTTTTGGCTTTAACTTGTTTATTAGGTCCCTCTGATGAACATATAAAAAGTCTCCAACTTTTGGACACCTGGAAAGTGGTTAATTTACAGCCGAAAAACCTTACAGACAGGCTGAACTGTCTCTTTCACAAGGGGTGACACAGGCACTTTGTGCTTGTATGGGTTTTTTGACCTGTTGTCCCTCTTTTTTATAAAAAAAAAAAAAAAAAAAACATGACGTAGTATGACGTCATTCAGAGCCAATTATGTAATTCATGATAGGAGTTCGTATTCACTTGGATCATCGGTGCTTGCATCAAAGTTGCTATTTTGACAGAGTCCTTTACATTGACCACATGCACTGGAACATTCAAGCTCATTCCGTTTGCAACTACAGCGTTGAGTGTCACAGTTGCCCTTACACTGACATCTGACCAATTTCAGTAGTGAATCAGGAGCCACTGGCGAATCCATCGTCTTCGGTTCAAGCTGTCCCTTCCGCAGACACCAGCCCCATTTCTCGGGGTCCACACAGTTCCCCATCCATTCCTGGACCTGACAATAAACTCGGAACGAGTGGTATTTGGCTGCATCGGTTGTTGGGGGAAGGCTGTGAACTTCAACGGTAGTTGAACTTTTTGCCACCTTGTTGCAAAACTTTGTCTTTCGCAGTCCGTCAAGGGTGTCATTTCCTTTTCCCCCGTACAAATAAACCAAGGCCTTTTCACCAGCTGATGATATCGCGTCTTTACTTCCACTTTGGCAACAGAATGCTTCTATACATTTCAAGAAACCGTTGTCTTCCCTCACTTTCCTCAAGGCAGCCCCTTTACCAATACCATACAGTCGTGAGGTTGTGTCACATCCACAGAGTGCATGGACAACTGGCAGGACACGACAGATGCTTTCACCGAGAGCTTCTGCTACTGAGTTAATATGCCAACATTTCCCACCTTCCTTGCTCGACTTGAAGTACAAATCATTCATCCCTCGTTCCGCATAATGACACAACAGCACCAACAAGTCTGTGTCCTCACCTATCACATATGTCACGGTTTCCCTTGCATGCTCAATTCCCTTCTTCGCAATCATGACATCTGCATCTGCTGGCGCATTGACACAGTCAATTCCATTTGCCTTGAATGTTTCACACAATAAGTCAATGAAGTTTTGCTTATTGTCCGAGTTTGACAAGAAGTTTTCCTTTTTTGACCGAAGGGGCATGGTTGGAGTGAACATCACCTTTTGACCAAAGACTCCTTTTGATCGTCGATTGTGTGTCATGTCCTTGGTAGTAGGTCCTGATTTATAACCGTCGAATACAACCACCGGGTTGAGAAAGTTTTTGGAAACATGCTTCATGTACATGCTTGCAATGTCCTCAAATGTGTCACCCTTCTTCCATGGAATCCTTTGCAATAAGGAACCACCATCCAGAACATGGGTCACAGTCCTTTCTTCCTCAAATGATTCCAATGACGACTTGGGAACAACAGCAGCTATCTCATCTCCTAGCTGTGGTTTATTGGCTTCCCTGAGCCTCCCCCACTTATCGAACAGAGCAGTAGGGTAGCTAGACAACTCATACGCAAAGACCTCTTCAACACCTAAGTCCCTGTTATTAGCAAAGATGAGGAGCCTCTGGAAAAGGAGCTGTGGGTCGATTGGTACTTTTTCAGCACTGATTGTAACCTTTGCACCCAACGACTCAACTTGATCTTTCTTCCTAAATGAAAAGTCAAAAGCATTGCTACCTTCCATCTTCTGCACAATGTTCATACCAACCTCATACAGTAAATGAGGATTGGCCGAGGCTGGTCCTGTCACACCGTTGGCAATATTCCTGAGTTCATTTGATTCTTGAAATGGATCATAATCCTTGAAGAATGCGAGAACCTTCTCTGTGTCCTTCCTATCTCGTTCACGCCTTGCTTCAGTCATTTCTTTGTGCTGCTCAGAGGTGTGGAAATGCTTCCCTGTCAGTTCTTGCATAACTTCACTCACCTCAGCGCAGGCTGGCATAGCAAGTAACCAGCGCAGGCGTTGCGTTTCCTCCATGCCCCTACCACGTATCAATCCACCATTCGTTTTCAAAGAGCGCATCAAAACCTGCTCTATAACCAAGTCGCTTGGCAGTCCTGCCCACAGCCGATCACTTCGGCGGATCACAAATAGACCGGAGTTCAATTGACAGAACATGTCTGGGTTGAGCTGCTCAAGTTCAATCATGTCTTGAATGTACACATGGGCTGACTTGGCATAATTGTTATGACCACACGCTGCAAAGTACGGCAACATCTCCTGGAGTGTTCCGAGGTACAGTAGGAAATCGCCCATTCTCAGTGCCCTCAGGAAGCGACGCAGCAGGTCAATCATGTCCATGTATTGAATCCATAGCTTTCCCATCTTATGCTCTGCTAAGGAGCTCTTCTCAGCTTTAAGTTTTTCAGAAATTCTGTTGAAAACGTCTTTACTGCAGACTTCATCCGGTGAAACGTCTTCACGCAACAGCTTATCCAAAAGATCTGCAGCCTCCTGGAAGTCCTTGCATGAAACAAGAAACAAGATGATGGGATTAGTATAGGCCTAGGCAAAATGTAATAGACAATAATGTGCAGTAAAGGTAGGGCTTGACCTAGAACAAATTGCAATAGAAGGTTTTTTGGCTGTAAGGTTTTTGGCTGTAAATTAACCACTTTCCAGGTGTCCAAAAGTTGGAGACTTTTTATATGTTCATCAGAGGGACCTAATAAACAAGTTAAAGCCAAAAAACGTTGTTTGTAATACATTTATAGGGTCTAGGAGCAACCAGAAAAAAGTTATCTGTAAATTGAAGCTTTGGACGGCGGCCATCTTGAATTTATGCAAATTAACCACTTTCCCGGTGTCCAAAAGTTGGAGACTTTTTATATGTTCATCAGAGGGACCTAATAAACAAGTTAAAGCCAAAAAACCTTCTATTACAATTTGTTCTAAGTCCAGCCCTACTTTGACTGGTCTAGAAAGTGGGGGACTCTCCAAGCATATCGGCTAAGACAAGGGGGCGATTAAGGGAGGATATGAAGGGGATTGCCTGCCGTCGGGCATTGGAGAAACACGGACAGTTGATCAGGAGATGCTGGACAGACACTGGAATATGGCAGCAAGGACAGAGCGTGGGGACATCACAGGACATCAAATGACCATGCGTGAGCCTGGTGTGGCCGAGCCGAAGACGGGCTAGAGCGGTCTCCCATCGACGATTGCGATGAGAGGAAGACTTCCAAGGTAGGACGGAAGGTTTGACAGAACGCAGTTTGACATCAGACATGGAGGTCCATTCGTCCTGCCAGCGCTGACGTAGTAATCATCTGGCGTTAACACCTTCAATACCATGACGTCCTTTTCACCTTTAATTGCGGCTATCAGTATACAATTGTATGCAGCTTAGGAGGTTTTTCTGGACCCCCTTCTCCCTCATGTTTAGCCACATTAAATTTGAGATTTATAGACGTTCGCCCAATTTCTTTGGCAATTGTAAGACCTTTCGTGCCATTTAGGTGTCGATTTCTGCTCTGGGGCAAATTTATGTGGAAGGAGGTTTTGGAGGTGTTTCTTTTTAAGCTTGGTGGAGGTCTAGAATGCAAACTAAAAAATAACAAATACAAAAATATCTGGGGTATGTACAGTGACTAGGCTTATCTAAGTCATCTAACTGTGTGTGGGTATTTGTATAGGTTGTGCGTGCTAATTGGAACACCGAGTACGTATTGGTTACTGCACACAAAACCCAGGTATTAAAAAGGTTTATAAAATCCTTGGGTGATATATATTACTATTCTTATACAAGATGGGTATATTGATAGCGATATATCCTTAAAATCGTAGATTTATATGGTTAATGTATACCCATTGTTCATACCCATAGAATGTGTAAGGGGCTAGTGGCTGTTTTTATTTTCTTCTATTTATTCAGTTATTCATATATTTATTAGTTTCCTTGCTAGATCTCCATCAAGCTTAACAAAAACACCCCCTAGACCCCCCTTCAAGATAAATGTGTAAATTTTTCGGTAGAAAAATATCGCGGCTGAAGGCCAGTTCCTCTTAAAACTACAGGCTCGCTATTGGTCGCCAGAAATAAATCGACACCTAAATGGCACGAAAAGTCTTAGTATTGACAACGAAATGGGGAGAAAGGTGTTAACATCGCCAAACTAATTTACCAAACGTATTAAAAATGTAAAAAATAATGGGGCTAAAGACGAAGGAGAAAAAGGTCCATAAAAACCAACCATTCCCTATTAAGTGTAGTATATGTGTCCCCTGTAAGCATTCCAATACTTATAGTCTGTTCATTATAGGTACGCCAACCATCTTCAACACTAACCTTTATAACTCAAACACAGCTAGAGTAATGGAGCTAATACTGCTACCATTTGAGAAGTGTCAGCCAGAGACTAGGTCCTGAAATTTACAGCCCACTTGCTCCAGCCCTTTTTGAGTTACAGAAGATAAAGTAGAAGAAGTGTAGCCTACTTATAATGTATAAACTATAATTGTAAACAAATGGTAGACATACACAGTGCACTTCGCTTTATGTATTCCTATTAGAACACAAACGATTTGAACACTGATTATATGCATATTTCTGTTTTACAATTACGTTTTTCTTTTTACTGTGTATGTGAAGGACATTTCAGGTGCCTTATATTCTTCTTTCGTGGAGGTAATCATAAACAATTATCAGTGTTAATACTCAACCAAAGTTTGTCACATGTTAGGCGAACACCTTTGTTTTATATGTATATAATTTAAAATCTTGCACACATACTAATTATTAAAAAAATACTCATTCCAGATAGTTTTATGTCAAATCTACGAAAACAGATTACCCTTTACCAGCTACACTGTAAAATTCCCGTGTGCAATATATAAGACGGACACTGTGACAACGCTGGTAGGCATAAGAGTATAATAAATGTCTTGTGTAACTATTACAGATGTGTTCAGGCTTTTTGCAAGACATAGTTATGATTATTCATTACTAGATATTAATTATAACTATGTATATGCTCAATTCTCATATATATATATATATATATATATATATATATATATATATATATATATATATATATACGTAAATGTATATTGTATATAGTGTATTTTACATATTTATTGGTAATGCATACGAGATTAGTGAATCTTTCTCAAATGTGTTCAGACCAATACTAATAATTATGAGAACCAGTGTTGTTGTCGTGCTGTGCCCTATCATACTTACGGGAATTATACAGCCTATATAACAGAACATACAGTGGAGTTCCCGGATACCAAATATACCCAATATACTTCACAGCCTTCCATCACAGGTGCATCACTTTACTGAAAATAATATATACATAACTTTATAGTCCGAGTGATCCACATGGAGTGTGGCTTCAGAATACTTACATTTATAATCCGTATCAATCCTAGGGAAAAAAAGAAAAGAAAAGAAAAACAATATATATATATATATATATATATATATATAAGCTAAGCATAGCCGGTTGTGATGTAAGCTTCATGTTGCATTAAACATTAAGCGTCATTGAAGTTATGAGCTTGGTTGAGTTGATTAGGTTTAATCCATTCAGTTGGCTTTACAATTTGATAACAAAAAAGTTATATGAATTACATAGATATAAATTACAGTACTTACTTGCTTCACCTAGTAAATAGGAACTCCACTATATATAATAATGTTTGTTTGTTTGTTTTTAATTTCATATATTATAAAGCAGGCGAATAATTTTGGTTTTAGTTTAATGGGAAAGGGGAAGGAGGGGGTTGGATGAGTGGGGGTTGGGGATAAATACTCAAGACGTTATCAAAAATAGCACCCAAACCAAAACGAAAAAAATATATATAACCAAAATAGTAGTAGTAGTACCCAAAAGAAAGTATATATGTCACTTTTACACAGATTAATTTATTCGTGAAACAATGTGGTGTACAGATATTTTTTTTACTTCATCAATCAGACAAGGGAAGAAAAGCAAAAATCTGGGCTTACATGTTATATATTAAATTCACGAGATGGACAATAGCCCTCGACTCAGAAAAAAATAATACTGGTTTACATAATGTTAATATATTGACAATTTAATACGATGATAGTTTAACGCTCTATAAATCACTGTTGTTATGGGTATTATTATTATTATTATTATTATTATTATTATTATTATTATTATTGATTATTTTTTTCAAAGTCATAGGCTGTGGTCACATCTCTCACATTTATAATACACAGAAACTTGGGTTTATGGCATATTTTTATATATTTTTTATATATGTTATTTTTTAAAGGTTGATAATCAGTTAAAGAGGAAGAGTCTCTACATTTAAGGAGAGAGAGAGAGAGAGTGAGAGAGAGAGATAGAGAGAGAGAGAGAGAGAGAGAGAGAGAGAGAGAGAGAGATGGCAAAGGCACAATGAAAACAGACACAGAATGAACACAGAAGGCAAAGTAGAAGAGAAACACTGAGCACGTAGATAAAAAGGCGTAATAAGTAGAATGTGCAGACAAAGAGGAGAGATCAGATTTTAAAAGGTGGAAAAGGGCCACAAAAATGATCAATATTGGCTCCATGAGAAAATATGGAGAAGTCAAGAGAAACAAGAAATATATTTATAAAACTACAGACAAGAGAAGGGTGGTCAAAAATACAGTACACAATTAATCCTTTCAGGAACATGGCAGCTTTTCCTCATTTGCTCTGGCTTACTCTAGACGATTTTATGCAAGCTAGGAAGGCCCTGTAGCTTTCAAAGGGGTGAAATCCATCTCAAATATCCCTTTAACTCCCACAGATCCTTTCTAAACTTAATAAAATCTTCTACTAATAGCCAGACTAAAATAAAGGACTGAGTCATGGTATACTGAAAAGTTTAAAAAATAAAATAGCATGACAAATTTACCAACATTGCGAAAAGCAGAACAAAATTTAATGGTTAATATTTTTACAATGGATTAAAAAAAGAGGCGAAAGATTAGGAGAAAATATCAATTAAAAATAACTCCTCTCTCTCTCTCTCCTTCTCCCCTTCATATTAAAAAAAATCACAGGCAGCTTTAGCAAAAGTTTTCTAATAGTTTTTTTAACAGCACTCATTACTTTCCCAAATAAAACCCAAAATGCAACGAAAGTAGAATTATATTTTTTAACGGGAAACTAACCTAAAGTGCATTTTAAAACATATCTATAAAAACTGATGCAGCTAAAAATTATCTATAATATACTTTTAGAATGTTATTTGTTATATATTTGATACAGTAATACCTCTTTATTAAATCAGTAACTTGTTCATTTAATTAACACCAATTACATTTTATTCACCATTATAATTTTATAATTTATGCACTCTAACACCAAGCAGCTCTTAGTAACAACGATATAAGTTTATCATTCTAACCTTTATAGCACATCAACCACGCTTTATAAATCACAATTTCTATTTTTATATTAAATCCTTCTAGATAAGTTATTCAATTACGATTCTTAATTACATCATGCTAGTGTTCATATAATTTCGATCATATCATCCGTGATGTTTATTTCTCAAATACTTCATTATAATCTAACCTACATTTATAACCTCATTCCATTTATTGTAACATCAATATTGTTTCTTTTAAATCAGCAAACAAATTAAGAAGTCATCCCATCTGCACACTAAAATACATTTCTAAAAATATAATATATGTATAAATTCAAGCAGAAATGTCCTGAGGTATATCTATAATATCCCTTTAGTTATGCAATGCAGAGCTTATTATTTATGTTCATTAACAGGTTAGCTTACAAAATGCATGGTAAGGGTTTATAATTTATGAAAATAAAATTAAGGAAATTATGATAGGCCATTAGCATTTAGTTTAGAGGCTTTAACCAAAACTATACCATAGTCAAACTGGAGGATTTTAAATGTGATAAATTATATTTATTGTATTTATATAATAATTGATGATGTAGTATACTGTAAATATTATAATGTTGAAGATTAAATTATATGTATTACAGTAAACCAGAATGACTATTAAATTATATGTATTACAGTAAACCAGAATTACTATTAAATGATATGTATTACAGTAAACCAGAATGACTATTAAATTATATGTATTACAGTAAACCAGAATGACTATTAAATTATATGTATTATAGTAAACCAGAATGACTATTAAATTATATGTATTTCAGTAAACCAGAATGACTATTAAATTATATGTATTACAGTAAACCAGAATGACTATTCCCCCAAAACAGATGTCTAACAGACTAATTGTATATATTCCAAATTAATGAAGGAATTTATGTTTACAATCTCCAGTCACCGTTCCTTAAAAATATAAATATAATGAAGCAATTTTAATTAGTGTAATAATTATTCATTATTACAAAAATAAAAGGTGTATTAGAATAGTTTATGTCTCGCACTGCTGATTCAATTCTGATAGTAAACACACTAATAATTAAATATATATAAACAAACTGATAACAAGCTATTTATCATAATTATCTTATGCCACCAACTACCTGTTGGTACACCTATTCAATTAATGTATTAAATATAAAATAGCGTTATTTGATTATAATTCTGGAACATTTTAGACAATTTTATGGAGGTAAGGAAGGATCTATGGGAAACGGTAGAGCTAGAAATTATGACGTTTTGCTATTTTAATTCAACAGGTTCTTCCAAAACCAAATAAAATCGTGAACTGACAGCCATAATATAGTGTACTGAGAGGGTTACCTACTGTATATAACAAAGAGGTATTACTGTAACTTCAATATCTCCTTTAGCCATTAATATAAATCCACGATATAATAATAATAATAGATATATTTGTTTAAACGTATATAACTGACCTTAAAAAAACTCACTCGTAAAATTAATAAAATCATTAACAGTCTTAAACAAACTAATATTTCAAGTATAGATATATATATTTTTTATAAAGGCATCTTAAAATATAAAAATTCAATCTTTCAACACAACATAAAACCATAATACATAAAAAATCTTTCGCTTATATTATGTACACTCGCAAAGATCACATCTGGCCTACATATAAGCAAAGTAAATATAATACAAAGTGCTCACTCACTGTATTCTTAAGTATACGCTACAAAGATTTGCTTAGAAAATGTCTAGAAAATACGATTCACAGATTGCTGGGGGGGAGCCTAAATAAATTACCTCAGCTCAATGTGTTCAGTTGGGGGAGGCTGAATTATTGTTCTCGGGTTCATCAGTGCGAAAATGACAATGTTATGTTATTGGCGGAGTTCTATGTAATTCCAAGAGGTCATTCCCGTGTTATGCAGGTAGCCACATAGGGAAGAAAAAACTCCATCTGTAATAGCCACAAGTCCTCTGCACCAATAGTAATGTTAATACTCTGGTAGTTACTCATGACAGCATTACTAGATGATATGAATTACCATCATAGCCTTTGAACGAGTATCTTTGCATAAATAATTCTAGAAAAGTGATGTATTTGATTGTATTAACCCGTCTAGAATATAATATTTCAGAGTGATTATTTGATTGTATGGATTCTCTTTCAACTTTTTCTACATCAGCATAAACGGGAAATCAGAAGTTATGCATTCACTTGTACGGCACTGATAAGACGCAGCGAACAGATTCTTCTTCGCGTCCCTCAACTGAACGTAAATAAGTCACAATACGTCGGTGTTGGTAGAGAGGGGGGGGGGGGGAGCAAAGGTTATCTCCATATAAAAAATGTACATAAAATACTGATCTGGTTGGTTGGTTGGTTAGTTGGTTGGTATTAACACTCGGGAGGTGTAGCGATCTGGCACTTCCCATCCTTTACTCACCTTCTTAAAAAACATCTCGGCTACTGACAGAAGATATTATTCAACAAGCAAACACTCTCGGAATCAAGGGGTTTAGTAACTTAACAAAGATGACAACTGCTTACGATATTCTTTATTTAGTTTTCAAAAGAACAGAGGTAATTTTAAAAATATTAATTATTATTTGCTTTTAACCCCTACTGTATCGGAGGATACAGTAATAAAAGTCCCCCCCAGTCCCAAGCAATGTGGCCAAAATGGCAAGATAGAACAACCTTCCACCTCAAGAGATGAAGGAAGACTAGCTCTCCCAGCCTTCAGTGGGTTTTATATAAGCTGAGAAGTGTTGCGAAATCGAGAGCAGTGCTCAAACGGTCGTGGTGCCAGGCACAACCTGATACAGGCAGTTACAAGGAAAGTACATTACAGACGGCTCCAAGCCGTCGCTGGGACTGGGGAGTGACTTATCTACTGACGGCTGGTAGCTGTCGCTGGGATTGGACGGGTTAAGAGATTATTCCATATCTGATTGAAATCGTCTGATGGAGTGATGGGAGCTAGAACGGAATTTAGACCATCTTATGAATAGAAGGACTAGAACAAATGCATTTGCATTTAACTACAAGAGATGAATAGTAAGTTGAATGACATGATCTACGGTTATCCGAGAGTCATTAGGTAAGAGGTGGTGGTATGGAAGGAGCCACACACAGTCCTAGTGAGTGGGTTAAAGACAGGTGGCGCACACGGAGCAACACTCTCCTACCTCACACAGTCACATCATATACAAATTAATGATTTCCAAACCAACATATGGTTCTCAAAACTATTACAATTCAATCACATACAGTAGATGCATTTACAGTACTCGGTTATAATATTCAAAATATATGCTTGTAAATTACCTAATCATGTATTTTAATGCTGTTGTAAAGTTTCAATATGTATTTTATATGTTACGAAAAATAACATGATGTAGCTCAGAATGTGCTAAAACAATGTGAAAATAGTGCATAACACGTTAGCAAATAATGAATGTGTGTTCTCTTCCACCAGTTTACTCATTTGTTACTATGCATTAGGCACAACCCTCGACAAATACAGCTGGTACACATTTTCCTTAACACTTCTGACATACTGATGAAATATTTTGAAACATTCCCATTAACTACATGCCCGAGTCAGGAGTTTTCCCTCAATCAATATTCACTGCTTCAAGTTTATCAAGTAGGAGTGTACCAGTTATTTGTGCAGGAGGTATTGTGCAAACCAGCTAAGCCTTAGTGAGGATGTAGGACACATGAGATCTAATTCCTCTTATCCATTTAAATCCTTCAGCACTAAGACGCTTTTTTTTACTATATTCCGTTTTACAGTACACGAGTGTAGAGAAAAGCATCTTTGTATAATGAAAAACTTTGTACAGTTGCCCAACAAATCACATACAACTCCCGACTTAAGAATCTTTACAACCCCTAAGTCCCTATAGAGCGACTCCGGTGCTACCAAGGAAGTAGTAGTAAGGGTGGAGGGTGGGAGAGGTCACAGAATATTCACCTTTGGAATGTCCACCAACACCAAACTCCAACGTCACGACTTTATTAACCCTACATAAAGGTGCGGAAGGCAGAGCTATTAGAGGACGCTAGTGCCACGTTCATCTTTGCTCTCATTTTGAATACCAATTGAGGAGGAGCGCTTTATTGACAACATTTCACAAAAAAGAATGTTCAAGATAGTGACCTGAAAAAGCCATTTTGTGAAACATCAATAGAGTCCTCTTCCTCATATTGTGTTGATCTATTCTGTCAACTTCTTTGGAGTATAATTATATTAACACATTCACCTACATTGTTAAGCTTAAAAGAAAACAAATAAATGAGTTAGAAATAAGTCTATCTAATATTTTAAAAACGTTCAAGTTTTCTTTCCGAGTACCACTTAAGACTCCCATCTACAGTATATTGTGTCTTTCCGAGTACCACTTAAGACTCCCATCTATATTGTGTCGACAACAAATTAATCTAATATTTCATTAATTTTCTCTCCCTTTGGCAAACTAAACCAAATTTCAAAAATAAATAACTATATAAGATCTTAGTGTTATAAATGTGAACAAGTTATTTCAAGAACAATATCATTAATGTTAGCCGTACTCAAGCAAAGAACACATTTGTATAGCTTGATCACTGATTACTTGTTTTACAGGTTGTTTGAAATATTAATAACATAAATAGAACTTGTAGTACTAAGTATGGTAAAAGCTACATATACATTAAACATAAACATGATTATCAATATATATATATCTTATAAATATATTTAAATGCAATATAAATATTTCTCATAAACGCACAAATATACACAACTAAGTAGTATATCAAACCTAAGCAAATTATATAAAAAAAAAAAATGTAAGCAAACATTTATATTTTGCTTACTTTTGACTATGTTTTAATCTTGATGATAAAATGGGTAGGATTAAGAAGATAATGTTCCATAACCATAGCTTTAATAGGAATCAGAGTGGGACTATTCACTATGATATGATGGAGGTGATATTACACTTAAGGGAGCCCACCTCGCTTTTTTTTTCTTTCTCTCTCCCTCTCTCTTTGGCTTGTATCCATTCGGCCTCATTCAGCCTACTGTTTTAAGAAGTTTACCCCCATCCAGGTGTAGTTTTTTTCCTGGCGAGCGGTAGCGAGCCAGCATATAAATATATATATTTTTGTTTTGACAACAAGCTAAATTTGTACATTTTTCGATAGAAAAATTTCTCCGGCGAAGCCGGATTTTTCCAAACAATGCTGGCTCGCTATCGCTCGCCAGGATGAAATAGACACCTGGATGGGGATAAACGTCTTAAAACAGTTGGCTGAATGGGGCCGAATGGATACAAGTCAGAGAAAGAGAGAAAAGGAGAGAAAGATAAAAACAGCAGGTAACCCCCCATTAAATGCTGCCGGGGGGGAGAAAAGCGTGCTTAAGTGTTACTTTGGTGCTTGTCCGATGACATCAACGTAAACGAATGTAAAGCGAACCCTTGCAGTGACAAAAACACACACACAATATCAGAGAGAAGGATAAAGTGGCACTAGCGTTCTCTGTGCTCACCGTGCAAATTACATTTATCTGGTCATCACTAAGCCCCTCATGCGAGGACGCTTCATTTAGATTCTAGCCTGGCTAACATTAGACTAGTGATATGATATACATAGTAAGGGTTGTACAAATGTTGGTGGTAACATTTCTTAAGCCTGTAATTGACCACTAGAAACTCAAGGGGGTAGAAAGTAGCATCTCGCTCTCTTGAAATCTACAGATCCCTCCTACGCTGAATAGAATTGACTAATGATAGCCAGAATAAAGTGAAACTGGGCGTCATCGTCTACTGAAAAGGCTAAACGAAGTGCGGATGTGAAGCGGAGAGTGACGGGAGTTTCGGACAACCAAACACTTACGTCTCAGTGGATGGGGAGGGGAAACGTGAAACGGAGAAGAAGCTAGTTTGTATCTTACTTATTATTACTATTTTGATATGGGTTCTGATTCCGCACCGATACTTGGAATTAAACATTATAAAACTGCTCTGAGAAAAAAAATAAACAAATAAATATGACTTGATTGTGTGGCGAACGTGTGATGTTAAACCCTAGTTGAGTTTGTAAGAATGACTTAAATTAACTAAATTTCCATTTTCCAATATTTGCTTTAACATTAACAACTATTTTTTCAAGTATGGATGGTCAATCTTAATAAACTGATGTTACTGGATACATAAATAAATATAACATGCATCTTACATTAGAAGGCTATCACGAACTACATGCTAATGCAGAAAATGTTATTGTTCAGTAAATGAAGACCTCGTAAATACAACATATCTAAATATCCTACCTTATTGAAGTTTTGCATCCTATCACACTCCACATTAAAAGTTGTAACTATCACATTATAGACCTATTTGATTCTAATAGCACATAATCAGAACAGAGTAGAACCTATTACATAAAATATGACCTACACCGATTTAGCTCTATTACATAAAGACCTACAAACAGAGCAAAGCTTTAGCTCTATTACATAAAGGCCTGGATCAAAGCATAGAGTTCGTCACATAAATAGCAGGAAATAGAGCACACAATTTAACTCTATCACAAAGAACTAGAAACAGAGCAGATATTGTAACTCTATCACAGAACAACCTAGAAACAGAGTATCTATTTGAACTCTAATCACATAAAATCCTACAATCAAAGCATGGAGTTGATCCTACCACATAATACAACAAAACTCGATCCTGACAATCAGAGCACATTTCCTATAACTTACAAACAAAGCAAAGATTTAACCCAACACATAAAGGCCATCAGTCAGAGAATAACATAACATTGACTCTATAAATACACAAATCCTGATAGCCCACAAATCAGAGCAGTTTTCCAACCTTTAATTCCATAGGACTCTCCCCGGCGATGGAAAAATGTAGACTAAAACCGGTATCACACGAGAGTTTTAAGTCAACATTCGATAATCAAACATTTTCTGGCAACATTTCTGGAATATTTTGTACTGGTATCGAAAACTAGCCTGATGATAGATGAATTTAGTGAACCGAAATATCTTAAATGTTGTCCTCATAAGCTGCCAGACCAGTGTTGAGGATAAATGTTGAGGGAAAAAGCGCTCGTGTGATACCGGCTTAAAACTCCGCGGCCCCTCCTACTACCGCCAGGCAATCATCCTTCCTCTAGCAAATATTAATGCCGGCAATCTGGGCATCATGCGGGCAGTAATTGCACATGAATATAATTACCCTCGTTTTCCTGCCATGGCGCTTCATGGATTCCTGTAAAAGTTTGAGAGACGGGGAAATGTGTCCTGGGATTAAGATCCATGGATTTTCTTTAACTCATTCATGATTTGAATAGTAATGTTCTCATAGTAGTCAAACCTATTAACTATTGAAATTATATTACGATGTTTATATCGTAAACAAATGCCTGGAAATGTAGTCGGTCTTTTTTCACTCATGATTTTAATAGTAATGTTTTAATAGTGAAATACTAATATTAATCAGAGTATGATTTGTTATTGCTTGTTATTTAAAGATTCTAGTCCCATTAAGAAGGGCCCTCGGAAGACAAACTCAGAGAAGTCTTTCCATCGATATATATATACAATTTTCTGTTGTAAATAAACCAATATATAGCCAACTGACTTACACAATTAAGTTTTATAGATAGAGAGCATGAATTGGGTTTGTAATTTATTCTCTGTAATTGGTTTTGTAATTTATTCTCTGTAATTGGTTTTGTAATTTATTCTCTGTAATTGGTTTTGTAATTTATCCTCTGTAATTGGTTTTGTAATTTATTCTCTGTTATTGGTTTTGTAATTCATCCTGTAATTTATCCTCTGTAATTGGTTTTGTAATTTATTCTCTGTAATTGGTTTTGTAATTTATCCTGTAATTTATCCTCTGTAATTGGTTTTGTAATTTATTCTCTGTAATTGGTTTTGTAATTTATTCTCTGTAATTGGTTTTGTAATTTATCCTCTGTAATTGCACTTTTAATCAACATGAAGTTTGTACCAAATACGTATAACTTTCCTGCAAATACAGTACATGCTTCACACAACAGTGATTTGATGAACATTTGGAAAATATGTCACAGATCCTTATCAAACAAACATTTAGCTAGTGGCTTAATGATGACTGAGAGGTATATTTACTAACGTTTGATCACTGAAGGAGGGGCGGCCATTTTGTCCATTTATCTGAATCGGTTGAGTCCTGTAGGAGCAGACTGCATCGCTCCTGAGGAATTACTGGTAGAATATACTTTTTCCTATGTACACGCAACACACACACAAAAAACAAAAAAAGCATCAAAGTACACATTTTAATACATTAAAAGGTTCATCAGTTTATATATATATATATATATATATATTTATATTTCTCTTTTTTGTTATACCCTCTTGTAAATATGAACCGGGTGAGATACAAAAATAGAGCGAGATAAAGAGTCTATAAGAATTTGATTACTCGTATTAGGAAACTGACCAGTTCACGATAAGCTGGGGTCGGCTAGCAAGATGCAGGTCGTATTATTTTTGATTGATTAATATTATTGTCAGGACATTTTGGAGAATACATAGTAACCCCATCCAAGAAGCTTCAGTAAGATTCATTACAAGCAAGAACATGTAATTAAGACTCTGCCAACCAGTAGAAATAAATGAGTACCGTTAGTTAGCCTATCGTGAAAAAGGTCTAAGACTACGTTCTTACACGCGACATGTCAACGTTAGAGGTAACTCGATTCCTGAGAATAGTTTCTAATTAATTTAACATGAACTTTGAATTGTATCTAAATAATTTGTTATTTGCGTATTGCATTGCAACAATTATAACATATTATAATTATATTTATAGCTACGCTCTTTTGTGGCAATATATTACCAATCAACATTATTCCACAGAAAGGAAAATATTTCAATAAGCCATACTAATAAATAATGTAAATTCACACACATATTGTCAACAAGAGTGCATAATAACTACAGTAGCCCAATTATAAGTGAAGTAAACTATAAGTACATGATATAAGCTACTATATGTCTTTATAATTTGACTTGCGCTATACTCTAGATTTCAATACAAATTTCTGCCATTATTAATTTAATTCTCAGGAAGGTCGCTACCCCCAGACGTGAAAGTTTTTTGGTCATGAGAGAAAAAGGTGGATAAAATATTGCTTTAAATTCATCGTTCCGTTGAGAACACGCATTAAAACTGGTATCATACAAGAATTTCTTACCCTCAACTATCAACGAAGACTTTAGTCTGGCATTCTATGAGATAGACGTTTTCATAAGAATTCCTTCACCTACATTAGCGTATCTTCCGTCCAGTTTCTGATAAAAATAGACAAAACCCAGTAATAATGACAATCAAATTTTGGCCATCGAAAATTGAGGATAAAAGCTCTGGTGTGATGCCTCCTTAAGACTGGTATATATTACGGCTGTCTGTTGTACCTCAGTTGATGGTTGGCTTGGGTTTTGATCTCGGCTGCAATTTAGTTGGAGGTCAAGAAACATGAATACAATCTGGCATTGTTTCAAGAATTACAAAGAAAACCAAAAGTCTACAGTATGTGCGACTTGGCAAATAAAATGATCTACAATGCATAACCTTGCTTCATGGTGCTTAAGAATAACTTTTAATCAAAGTTGATATGTGAATTACTGAATGAAATGTCCTGCAACATCTAACCAAGCATCACTTGGTGTAGTGCATTAATCAAATCAGGAAACACATTTTCAACTTGAGCATGTAATTGATACTTGAAGCTACTATTTCACTATAAAACAAAAATATACAAATCTTGGTACAATAAGATATAATAACTTTCATCCAAAATCCTTGCCCCATTTCCCACAAAACAAGGGGAAGGAAATCACCACTTCAGAATAGTTGGCCCTTGGGATAACCGGTTTTGCAGGGACCATTATAATGCATAGTAGAATTATTAATTAGATAAATAAATATAAACATTTTTTTATGGGTGTTTACAGGTAAATAGCCTGAATTATTAATAAAAACATTGTAAATAACAGATATAACTCCAGTATGATGGGGCCCCTATAGTACCCTTGCTTCATATAACTCCAGTATGATGGGGGCTATATAGTACCCTTGCTTCATTGGGATTGTATGCGGCTGTTGGGTTAAGGGGTGGTGGAGTCAGTACAGTCCGATTTAATAGTTTGCCGACAACCTTCATGAAGAATGGGAAAAAAGCTTATAGAGGAATACATCAATTTGTAAATATTACAGCCAAAATTATAGAGCAACAGTCAACAAGTGATTGAAAACAACTGCAAACTGTCAAGATAAAGTATTTCATCTTGACTTTATGCGGTATCTCACTTAGGCTGTCCGCGAATTACTGAATCTGACTGCAAAACACTAAGCAACATTAAATAACGTCAGACTGGAAAATCAAAGTTGAGTGACATGTAACGGTAACCTGAGGCACGAAACGGAAAAATAGCTATAGTCGAAAATGAGAGTTCTGTACTAATGGCCAAACTGATGGAAGGCAAACAATATTCCTTGAGGTCCAGACGAGCCGTTGTCTCAGTCTATAACAGTCACCACTCACTTTGCAAACCGAACCATCGATTCTCGGGAAAATAACCCGATCTCAGCCTCTTGATGGCAAAGCCTTAACATATTAATTCTGAACTGCCTAAGAGTATCAGAAACTTTATTATTTTGTCCATTATATTTTTCATAAACTGTATAGCTGACCATTTCATCTTACAATTGTCATAAAGTGAGTGGTACCTGTTTAAGTATTTACAGAAAATAACAAGGATCTAGTAGGCCCTGCACGATATGGCGATCTTACGTGGTTGGCAAGGATGTGTCATGAAGTTGTGCGCCTAAAAACAACTTAACTGTCTATGCATTATCGAAATATAAAGCCAGAAATCGTCAACCCTAGCAGATAATTCAATAACCAAATTTCACTTTAGGCAATGATACAAATCTTCCAAACTGATACTAGAGACAATATGATGTTCTGTTTAATCAAGTATTCTAACTAGAATTTTCGTCTAATAAATGTCATTTGATACATGAACTTGTACTGTACAAATATCAAGACCCTATATTCCAGCTGGTCTGATAATAAATATAATCTTCTCCGTATAAACAGGTGCTTATATGATCAGAGATTATTATAATTATTATGCCGAAAGACAAATGAACGATACTGAACTTATTGTCCTGCCTGCCAACCATCCATGGCCTGTCGTGAACGGGTCTATGAGAATCTATATGTAAAGGCCATTTCTTTCGAGACGAGGGAGCAGCACTTAATTAGTTACTCACAAAAACTGAGAGTACAGAGTGATTGGATTGGAAGTTGATGTTCTTGAGATAAAGACATAAGCAGATATATAGATAGATATAGACAGACAGATGGAGAGAGAAAGAGAGATACAGAGAGAGAAAATTATCTATCAAGACAAACAGCAGTCTCAGCATACAATGACACCACATAACAAGCAAAACTATGATTATATCTCTTAGCATACAAGTGCATCTTCCACACGCCTTCAGAAATGGCCTTCATACTATCCGTAAGTGGGAAGCTACAAACTGGAAGATGGAACAAAAGACTAGCATATCTTTGCATACACGTAATGGAACCAAAATCGAACCAGAAAATAATAATAATGTTATGCGAGTAAACTGCATGGAACCAAGCCCTAAAATCGATTTGTAAGTCTTTAACTAAGTCACCAAACCAATGTGATGAAAAATTCTATAATGCTTAAGTCTATTCTTGTGGAACTAAACTCGAGACCAACCGCACGGAACTTACTTTAGTGACCCTTTAGTAATGAGATCCCTAACAACTAGAACGTGAGTTGCTTATGGTTCCCAGTAGGTGGTCATGATAACATATTGGCCGATGTGAGAATTGCTAGGCCCATGGCAATTGGAGACCATACCTAACACTCTATGGCTGTCCATGAATAAAGTGTGAGAGTGTACCGTACAGTTACTTTTGAAAAAACATGGACTTTTTAAGCTTTCAGTATGTACTACCATTCAGATTGATTTATATGTGTCAATTCATATAAATCAAATATATATATATATATACATTGTTTTATGTAAAATATCTTGCTGTCAAAACTCATTCTCAATGGATAATATGCATAAAGAATAACAAGGGGTCCATAAAGTGTCATTAGTGACTGTACATTAAGGGGGGATGGTTCACTTTTTAGGCGATTTTTACAGGTATTCATTATTTTTCCAGTTTCCTCCCTAGATCTCCATCAAATTAAAAAAAAAACATCCATTAGATCCCCCTTCTAGATTAATTAGTACTTTTTTCGGTAGAAAAATGTCCCGGCCGAAGGCCGATTCTTCCAACATTACAGGCTCACTATCGTTCGCCAGGGGAAAATTCGACACCTAAATAGCATGAAAGGTCTAAATATTGACGAAGAAATGGGTCGAAAGGTCTTAAAATCGACTAACTAATGGGGCAAACATCTTAACATCTGAAAACTAATGGAGCTAAGCATGAGGGAGAAAGTGGTCAAGAAAACCAGCCCATCCCCCCTTAAACATCCAAACATGATTATGGTGCATTTCCTGGACTCCGTCTCCAGCTTGCTCTCTAGGTATACAAAGACACTATCTGGTCCGACCTCTTGCGGGTTAGGATATTTTCTTTAATTATTTTTTAGTATGATTCTTAGTAATGCAATTTTCGAGCAAAGTATTTTAGCTTGTCCCCTAGGTTAACACAAATGACTTTCTTCAAACTAAACAACCCCTTGTACAACAATTATAGAATAATGTCATGGCTGAAAGCCGATTTCTTCTAAGTTACTGGCTCGCGTTTTTCACCAAGTTTGTATAAAAGTCGACACTTGAATTGGGTGAAGCATCTTATTATCGCCAAACTATTGGGGTGAAACATCATAAGTTCTCCAAACTAATGAAGCAAAACAGGGGAAATCCAAAAAGACCCCACTTGGACCAAATAAGGTTAACACAAGTAGATTATGCTTTCAAGTTGATACATTTGTACGATGTTGTTGTTGTTGTTGTTGTTGTTGTTGTTCCCCAAGCTGCCTGGCCGAACAGCCCCAAGGCCCCGAGTAAGGCCAAGGCCATAAACGAGCGCCCCCACAGAACCCTCCCTGCCGACCACAATAAAGCCTGGGTGACCGAAGCCACTCCATGGCGGGGAGCTGAGAGGGTGCGTAAACGCCCGGGAAACCAAAGCCCCACCCAGGGCCCTGTGCCCCTCAGCAATTATGAAGAGAAAGTTGAGGGGCAAAGGATTGTACGATGTGATAGTAAGAAGTTGACTTCGAAACAAGAGATCAAGCCGAAATCGATTGTCAGGAACATGCATTGCCACTTACGGATGCGAGACTAACCATAGACAAACATCGCATATCTTTCTCTGCACAAACAAAAATGCACGATTCAAGACAAGGTTTGTTTTCTTTCTGCATTTCTAACAGCTCGAAACAATTGATGTTACTCGTAATGGGTTAAACAAAATTCATTATTTTAAAACCTAAAATCGAGAGAAAAATCCATAATCGATAATGTACAGTAATTTGAGAAAAAACCTTAGTTACACTTTTTGGTCATCTCCCTATTGTAAAGCAGAGAGAAATAGGTATTTTTTTGTATATTTTTACAACGCTTAAATATAGTAACACGCTAAGCATCATTACAATTATTACTATCATTAATTATTATTATTGTTTTCGTCCCATCGATGAAGGCCATGTGTAGCTCTGAACAAGTTGAAGAAATATCAAATTCACCTAAGTTTAACCGGTTCAATCAGAAGACGACATTTTCTTCAATTCCAGTTACTGCCAGGCAATTATACTCAGCATATAAATGAAAGTCTTGCATTTAGAGAATTACGATGCTGTCCAGTGTGACTTAGTAGTTAGCATGAACACCTATTGATCTTTTGGTCCAGGGTGCTGTCGACTAGCCTCTGGTTATTAAAAACTCTTCCTAAGCTGAATAAAATCGTCCAGGGGTGGCTAGAAGAACAATAGAAAAGTTGCCTTCCGGTTGAAAGGATTAAGTAAATCTACCAAAACTACGTCATCTACTCGAGATATGTATGCATTCGTCACTAACTATTGGTAAAAAAACAGCGGTCAATGCACAAAAACATTTTGCTTTAACAATGGCCCAATTAAATTTCTTCTACAGACAGCATGTATATAAATTGACACTGTTTTCATGTACACAATGATGCCCTCGGTAACAAAAACAGTACAACCATTGCTATAGTTTGCAATACACTTTGACGGCCAGTTCAGTATTGCATGGAAATTATTTGTTGGAGCATAAGCACTAAGTCTGTGCTCTATTACTCAACATTGGCTGTCTCATATGGATCTTTTAATATACCATGAGTATTTGGTTATAAAAATATGTATATTTTACAAAGGTGTTAATATTGAAAGGTGAGACGCATGGATGGATCGGAAACCTGTAATTTTTGGATCAATTAAACCTAATGATTGCAGACAAATTCAATTATGCAGGATAGTTATGTTCATAGTCACAACTTCAATTTCTATAAAAGAAAATGTAATCCTTAACAAAACTGACTGATATTTTATGCATGTGTGTTAAGGATATATTGTATATATTTTGATCAATGCCAAAGTTGAAAATATGAAGGTGGAACATGATATATGAGCTTCACAAAAGGTGAGCTTCACAAAAGAAAACATCTGTTTATCTTCCTCATATTGCCACTGATATACGATCCATCTCTGAAATGACAGGGATCATTTATATACACTCTGCCATTAAAGAAAAAAATAAATGGACCATATTAATGCAATATGTTGATGTACCCATTCCATCCCAATCCCAATCTACAGCTTACAAAACTAAACAGTCATTATTTCCACACCTTTATAATTCTTGTCGGCTAAGATTCACTACACTGTTTGACTACGCTAAGAAGTTCACTTACAATTGTATGAACCGGCAAATTTGTCGGGTTCAGAAAAGTTAAATTGGTCTGAACGTGATAGCATGGGAGTCTAGAATCCTTTATCTATTCATCAAGATTCCTAAAGCATTTTTTGCATCTATGTATCTACTGTATCAACTGTAATAGATGTTTATTGATCTCTCTACTTGTGAGATTCTCAATACATTACTTCTCTTATAGCTATTATTTTCGACTTGATATTTTTAATGCATCTACTGCGATACTTGAAATCCTCTAACTACTTGCCAAGATCCCGAATACAGTACAATACTCTCTTCAATGATAACTAGTCTACAGCTTCCAAGTGTGATAGACTGACCATTACATCTATCTACCGCTTGCTGAATGTACGCACAAATGCACTTACATCTACATAGAAATATATATATATATGTTCTAAGGAGGCGCAATGTGTGAGAGGGTGAGAATAATACTACTACAAATACTTCAGCGGCTCGTCTTCCCTAACCAGTTATTGTTAAACAGTTCCAGGTTTGTTAGACGTTATCTTTGATTTCCTCCATTTGGATTCAGAATATCTGCTTATCTTTAATTCCACACAAATTATTTTAGAAACAGTAGTTCATTCATTATCTTTGTTTCTCTCTTCTGTGGGATTTGGTATATTCTATTTTCTTCTTTGCTGACAACAATAATATTCAAAACATCTCTTCTTTGTGTTTTCTGGAGTTCAAAGTATCTTCTGTTATATAATTCAGCACTGACCTCTTCTGGTTCTCTTGATGCTTCAGTGGGAATCCAAAGCTTAAGAATATTGACAATGAAGCAGCAACAAGACTCGTAGGAGAGGATTCAGTTCATTTGGAAGCTTTAGCAGGTATCGTAGCATCGACAGACCGGGCGTCACAACAATCGGAGAATTATATATAACCTTACACATTATTAGAGGGGGAAAAATAAGTTCATGGCACTTTCTTTGCTTCTAAAAGCAGTAGTGATGCAATAATGCACTTATGACAGCTGCACATCACTAGCGAGACAATATGGAAAGAGATATTTGCAACTTGCACACACAAAATATATGTATATAAAAGATTCTCTCACGACAAACTAACGTCTTTCATCGATTGGCAGGAAGATGTTATATTCTATTCGCTCCAGAGGGACACATCGCATACGCTGCACTCAGCAATACTCAACTCCTCCAAACCAATAAGCACAACATCAGAACTTCAAGAGAGGGAAAGTTGCTTTGCAATGGTATATGTATGCCATGTCTGGCGAGCAAAAATTATAATAATTCACTTGAATACTGATTGTTTCTTTGAAGCAAGTTTTTCCTGTTTCTGTGGTGCTAATTTAACTAAGTTAATATCTTCAACCTCAAGAGAAAGGTTTTAATCTTAGTCTGGAAGAACCCACGACTGAATCCTGCTTTTTTTGTACTTAATTATGTTGAGGACATGGCCGGGTAGAGCGTCTGACTGGGAGCTAACTCCACAAAAGTGTTGTGGGTTCGAGACTCAATCAGGGTATACTCTTGAAAAATATCGGCCACCCAGTAAGTGAAAAGAAAGTTGTGTTAATTGGTTTGATGGGGATGACCACGTTGATACATCAAGAGCAGCAGCCATCATGTTGAATATTATTGGTATATTGTTTTACTGGTATTTGTTTATCTAGTAACAGTTCTCACACTTAATATCAGTTTTAATCATGCCAATCAACCTTAGTTTATCGTAAGGGGTCTATCAGTTTTATTTGAGCACAGTTACATGCAAAAGTCTTGTCACACATCGTCAATTTCAGATTTTGTAGTTTCTTGAATTTGAGATAAAACTTTGAAGCACCACATCTTATAAATATGGTAAATTATTTGCTTTTATAAGTGTATCCAAGAGTAACTCTTCTTGTGACTAGAGAAATAATTATGACTGGATTGGTGCACTTGTAACTTGACTTTCAAATGTAACTGTGCAGTAATGTACTATCATATTCAATCATTATTTATTCCATAATTCTTATGCTTCTCCAGCACAATAACAAAACAATCACGAGAACTTGCAAGCACATAGCCAGTTCTCAATAGACAACTTTTATATTCGTTCTATTATTATGGGACATGAATATTGTTCATGATTCTCAGTGCAACAACAGTCATCTTGATTATATTTGCAGCTCTTTATTTGATTCACCAACTTTTAGCACTTTATTTTTTGCTGTGTATCATTAATTCCTGTCGATATTTTGATTTTTGTAATTTACTTGCATAAAACTCCTACCTTTCAAATCTTATATTGCAAGAAACAAACAAATAAAGTATTGAATTTGACAGTACGCTTGCCCAACATTAAATTTTCATGAACATATTATCTCTATTTCCTGCATCAGCACCTTCAGGTTATAAATTAACCCCCAAGGACCGACTATTAATACTATGAAGCACAACATTTGGTTCGAGACAGAGGAGAGAAACATCTTGTCATCTCGCTTTGCTCCAGATGCACAAGGGACTGGAGTTTTCGCAGAGGGGCTCCAGTCCTGTCGTTATTCTTGACTTACAGTGTGCTGGCTTAATAATCCAATAGGGTTGATAGCCTCTGAAGTCCTATTTTAACTATATAGCTCAAGATGAAGCAGAAACGTTTTGATATCTCATTTCACTCAAGACCCGAGAAGGAAAGCTTTGATATTTCATTGAATTGTGGACCGTAGAAATATTTTAATGTCTCGCTTTGTTTAAGGGGAGGAAGACCGTTTTTCTGGACCCCTTCTCCCTAATGTTTAGCCCCACTAGTTTTGAGATTATAAGACGTTCGGCCCATTAGTTTGGCGATTTTAACACCTTTCGCCCAATTTCGTTGTCAATTGTAAGACCTTTTGTGTCATTTAGGTGTCGATTATTTCCTGGCGAGCGATAGCGAGCCTGCAATTTTAAGAGGAAGCGGCCTTTGGCCGGGACATTTTTCTACCGAAAAATGTACAAATTTATCTTGAAGGGGGGTGCTTTTCTAAGCTTGATGGAGGTCTAGGGAGGAAACTAAACAAAATATATGAATAAATTAATTAATAGACCAAACAAACGGTCAGTCTCCCCTTAAGAAGGAGAAACGCTTTGATAGATCGTTTCACTGTGGACTGAAGCGAATAGTGTTGGTATTTCGCTTCACTCAAGATGGAACACAAACGCTTTGGTAACTCTAACTCGTTTCCTTTAACATCCTTCAATATGATGGCATCCTATCAATTAAATTCTGTGTATCATTAAGGGGGGATGGGCCGGTTTTCTGGACCACTTTCTCCCTCACGTTTAAACCCATTAGTTTTCAGATGTTTAGATGTTTGCCCCATTAGTTAGTCGATTTAAAGACCTTTCGCCCCATTTCTTAGTCAATATTTAGACCTTTCGTGCTATTTAGGTGTTGATTTTTTCCCTGGCGAACGATAGTGAGCCTGTAATGTTGGAAGAATCGGCCTTCGGCCGGGACATTTTTCTACCGAAAAATGTACAAATTAATCTAGAAGGGGGATCTAATGGATTTTTTTTTTCTTTTTATGGAGGTCTAGGGAGGAAACTAAAAAAAATAATGAATACATGCAAAAAACGCCGAAAAAGTGAACCATCCCCCCTTAAAAGTGAACCATCCCCCCTTAAAAGTGAACCATCCCCCCTTAAAAGTGAACCATCCCCCCTTAAACGATATTACTCAGCCTAGAAAGACCTTCAAGGAATCAAATAAATACAAACTATCTCCAGTAACCTTTCGACTCTCGCAGGCCCGTTTTACGCTGGAATGATAGCCAGAATAAAATAAAACATAAGGCATCATCATACTGACAGGGTTAAGACAGCTGAAATACCCTTTCATCGATAATTTCGTTCCAGAGAAAGGACACATTCTTGATCAACTTTCTATTAACCCCTTCATTACCGAGGCGTCCTTTTAACATTATGCTGGCTACTATTAGACGATATTATTCATTCCAAAAAGTGCCTCTAGTAATTAATAGGCTTCGAGCGATCTCACTTAACCCTTTTTACTACCACAGATCCTTCTTAAACTGCATAAACTCGTCTAAATATAGCTAGAGACAAATTATAAAGACGTGGCCGGTACAGAAGGGGGTTAACCGTTCCCAGGCTGATCCATGCTAGGCACCCACCAAATATCATCATTAGGTCACAGGATGATTCAAGGCATAATAAATCATGTTCTTTGGTATTTCTTGTTATGAAATTTGATGATAAGAAGTTTAATAATACCTACTTTCATATGTTTGACCATTAGCGCATGCCAAGACTATTATGCAATATACTGACTAACTTACTGATCATTTGACATATTCATAAATAAAATCTTCTGTTGGTAGGTCATATAAACACCAATAAGAAAAAGACAATCAAATATGGTGCCTGAGGAACTGCCTGGGAAGCAAATCTAATGTTTTTATTTTGAAGGGAGCCCACCTCGCTTTTGTTTTCTCTTCTCTCCCTCTCTCTTTGGCTTGTATCCATTCGGCCCCATTCAGCCTACTGTTTTAAGACGTTTACCCCCATCCAGGTGTCAATATTTTCCTGGCGAGCGGTAGCGAGCCAGCGTATATATGTTTTTGTTTTGACAGCAAGCTAAATTTGTTAAATTTTTCAATAGAAAAATTTCTCCGGCGAAGCCGGATTTCTCCACACAATACTGGCTCGCTATCGCTCGCCAAGAAGAGATCGACACCTGGATGGGGATAAACGTCTTAAAATAGTTAGCTGAACGGGGCCGAATGGATACAAGCCAGGGAAAGAGAGAAAAGGAGAGAAACATAAAAAAAAAGGCGGTGACCCCCCTTAAGAGATAGGGGCAGGCTTGAGACCCTATAGTAAAAGAGATCGGCCAACCTCCGCCATTTTGGTGCCACTGGTGATATTTTATTATCTGTACACTCAAAATATGTCTATACCCATTATAATGATTCAGGAATACTGGTAAAGGTTATATAGTTTAGTCTTTGCATCTAAATTCTACATTCAGGTCAGGTGAAGGTATTGAGGGATAAGCCTTTACAACGGCACCTCGTATCTACTTTCCGATGAGTGTTGAGCGGGGAGAAGGGGTGTTGGAGAGAGAGAGGAAGCTGTTGGAGTGGCTTTGTTATGTGTGTCATTAGTCTGCATACGTCGTGGAGGTGTCCCCAATGAGATAAAATAATTTAGTTTGATAATTGAGGTACCCAATTCCCGTCCAAAGAAGAAAGTGGTCACTCTCGTACTTAATAAAGTCAACGCCGCTGCTCATACTAAGGATATGTTGACACACACCTATTTCCTGATGTTGCCTTTGGTCTCCTTTATGCAAAAAAGAAAAGAAAAGAAAAATATGTATATATTATATATAAATATACCGTATATATATATACTGTATATATATATATATATATATATATATCTATATATATATATAATATATATATATATACAGTATATATATATACACAGTATACAGTATATATATATATATATATATATATATATATATATATATATATATATATATATATACGGTATATATATACAATATATATATATATATACAGCATACTGTATATAACATAGTCTTCAAATGTGCCCTATGGACTTATGAAGGCATTTACACTAAACTATGTACGGTAACTGTTTTCCATTTGTCATTGACTTTACATTAATTTATATAGAATGGAAAAGGGGACTGGGTATACAGTATGTATGGTAAAAAGAGCTTTGATATCTCATTGAATTGTGGACCATAGACATATTTTAGTGTCTAGCTTTGTTCAGTTCAAGCAAGAGAAACGTTTTGATTTTGATTTGATTATTATTATTATTATTATTATCATTATTATTATTATTATTATTATTATTGTATTTTGTATATAATTATTTTGTAGTTATGCCTGATTGTATAATTATAAAAAAGGTATTTCAGCTGTGGGCCAACTCGTGCCCCCCATGGGAGAGGCAGGATGGGCGTTCTGTCTAAGCCATGTATAATCCTCGTAATATTACCTTAACACTATCTGGTCCAAAGGCTTGTGGGGTAGTATTAGGGAGAATTTGGCTTGTTTTTTACATTATCGAGAAATGTATTTTACTTTGTCCCCTAGGCTTACAAGAACGCCTTCCCAGACTTCTTTGAAGGTATAAAATGCCAAAGCAGACCCCCTTCAAGCTAAATTTGTAAAACAAATCGATAGAAAAATGTCGCGGCCAAAGGCCGATTTCTTTTAATTTATAAGCTTGCTATTGCTCGCCCAGAAAAAAAAATCGCTACCTGGATGAGGTGAAGCATTGTATTATCGCTAAACCAATAGGGTGAAACGCTATAAAGTCTCCAAACTAATGGAGCGAAACAAGGGAGTTCCTAAAAGACCTCCCGCGGACCAAATAGGGTTAACATCCAAAAAACGAATACACTTACAAACTATAAAAGGAGATCCGTAAACATGGGAATCCTCTGACAACAATCTCATACACACATATAGAGACAACATGTTCTTTTCATCATGTACAATCGGGGGTATTAAGTGTTGTCATAGATTCCAGTGGTTATCGCTCAAAAAGTGTTATTGGTATCTTTAAAGTTACTGGGAAAAGTGCTCATCCCTCAGAGTATTAGTCAGTGTCCGAAACTTTGTGAAATATCTGACAAAACTTATTAACCTCAACCGTACCACTGTTTAGGCCCATATGTATACAGAGAAACACACAGAGCCCATTATGCTGTATCTGGTAAACACAATGAGACTTGGCCTGGAGTTGTAGCATTAATATTGATCCACTGTTCAATATTCTAATGATCACCTCTTTTCTTCTCGAGTTACTTACAGACCCCTCATTATCTACTTTATGGAAAAGGTCATAATGGCATATCTATAAAAGCACAATTTTCCCACTTATATGCTCCATTGTAAGTCTTCGTTTAGATTATATACTGTATATTACTTTAATGTTCCAAACTAATTTTTATGAATACATTTAATCTTGACAATGGTACAGTTCACAGAATATATGTTCATCCATACGTGCAAGTGCGGGAGAGACTCAAATATTTCCATGTATGTATATTTTGGGTTTTCCTTTACAGATATAAAACTGGAGCCCCCCTTTGTACATGTCATTAGTGTACCTCTGATTGGCTCCTGGAGAACCTATGACATTATATTATTCTGGTTATATGTCAGCGGTTTTATACAGAATGGGAAAGACCTCTAGCAATCCGAGCGGTAAACTTGAACTCAAATATCCCTTCGATTACCACCGGACGTTTCTAAACTAAACCAAAATCGTCTACTAATAGCCAGCATATAATGAAAGAATACGCCACGGTGTACTGTGTATCTGCTCATTATTCCACTAAGCGTTCCTCCGTGTTTAAAGTAAGAATGATAGAAGGTGAAATTGAAAAAGGAAAGATAGAATTGCGAGAGAACAAGTGATGGGTACAGTATTAATATATATATAATAAAGATATACTGTATACTAGGTTGGACTCGTGGTAGGTAGGATCTTGGTTGGTTAGATCAGGTAAGGTATAATAGCTTTGTCTCGTTATAAGTAAGGTTCTGGGTTAATACAGATATAATCGCTCGAATCATAATAAATACATTTCTGGATTAGGTATGCCAAATATCATAACATATCGGACTTGTAAAAAATTAGCTATAAATTCAAATTATATATATTAGCTCTGACTTATGATAGGTACCCAGTGGCCCTTTTATATATCTCATTTTGTTATTGTATAGTAAGCATTATAATACCTCTAACTCCTTAAAAGATCAGGCATGGTATAAAAGAATCATAACTTTACTATTAAAATGTGTTATGCTAGGTGTGAGAATGTTCAATGGATCTTCACAATCTTTAAGTTTGGTTCTGTTATGATATGTCAAGTCCCCGTTCCCTTCCCCTTCATAAGCTGATGCTGGTATTTCAGAGGCATTAACGAACAGCTTACACAGGGATCAAAGGTTAAAGCTAAAAGGTCAGGAAGGAGGGGTAGAGAGAGAGAGAGAGAGAGAGAGAGAGAGAGAGAGAGAGAGAGAGAGAGAGAGAGAGAGAGAGAGAGAGAGAGAGAGAGAGAGAGAGAGAGAGAGAGAGAGAGAGAGAGAGAGAGAGAGAGAGAGAGAGAGAGAGAGAGAGAGAGAGAGAGAGAGAGAGAGAGAGACAGAGATAGGTAGGTAGGTAGGTAGTGGGAAATGCGATGAGAGATGACAATAATAAGCAGATAAAACAGACATACTGAAAGAGGTATGAGATGGATCCACATAGAGAAAGAGAAGATAAATACATCATAAACAATATAAATGGAGGAGTGGCAATAAAGCAGGAAGAGTTGGTAGATGCAAGACCAATGAAGTAAAGAGGTACTATTATGCACACACTATAATCTGACAGTGTAGCGGTATAACACATGGAGGACTGCCTGTTCCTTCCAGTATACCATGGACCATTATTTAAGGGGAGACTGGCCATTTGTTTGGTCTATTGATTCATTTATTCATATTTTTTTTTTTAGTTTCCGCCCTAGACCTCCTTCAAGCTTAGAAAAACGCCCCCTAGACCCCCCTTCAAGATAAATTAGTACATTTTTCGGTAGAAAAATTTCCCGGCCGAAGGCCGGTTCCTCTTAAAATTGCAGGCTCGCTATCGATCGCCAGGAAATAATCGACACCTAAATGGCACGAAAGGTCTTGACATTGACAACGAAATGGGGCGAAAGGTGTTAAAATCGCCAAACTAATGGACCAAACGTCTTATAATCTAAAAACTAGTGGGGCTAAACATTAGGGAGGAGGGGGTCCAGAAAAACGGTCTGCCTCCCCTTAACTTTATTCTGGCTCTTATCAGACGAATATATTCAGTTGAGAAAGGGCTGGTGGGTGTTAATGGGATAACTGAGATAGACATTACCTCAATAATTACAAGTGGTGTATCCTAAGCTGTATAACATCGTCTAGTGTTACCATAATTGACCTATAACAAAGGCGCCACAGTACTAAAAGAAACATTAAAGAACACTGAGAAGATATCCAGGATACTAAGTGATAATTAATTATGATAATCCAAGCAAGCTTCAGGAATTTTACATGGGATCTGACGGTCTTTCAATATCTTACGAAGGCTCCTGATATCATACGAGCTTCCCATTATCTTACGAGGACCTTCCATTATCTTCCGAAGGCTTCTGTTAAATTATTAGTGCTCGTGATGTCATAAATGTGCTCCTACTTTTCGGTTTAAGGTATCTTACAAGTGCTTATATAATCTTCCGTAGATTTCTGATATTTTACAAACACCTCTACATCAGACAAAGGCTCCCATTGTTTTACAAACATTTCTGATAACAGATGAACTCTTCAAGTATCATACAAAGTTTTTGGTCTCTTAAAATCGCTCTTCATAATCTTACGAGGATTCTGATACACAAAATGGTTTCTATTATTGGGTTTCTTTCATCGTACGAGAATACCTCAAAGCTTCCAAGCGCCCCAGAAATTCATACAAGGATTTTGATATCGTAAAATGGTTCCTATTATTAGGTTTCTGGTACCGTACGAGCGCTCCTGAAATCTTACGCGTGCTCCTGAGATCTCACCAAAGGGTCCCAATCACCGTACAAGAAGAGGGCCCCCAGAGCGGCTCGTGGGCGGCGGGGTCCTTACGAGGGCACGTTGAGGGGAAGGCGGCGGTAGGGCTCATGTCGAAACCTCCCACGTGTCATTTGGGCCCCGGACTTAAGACCGTCCTTCTTGTCCATATCTGCCGGGAAAATAAGAAAGAGATAAGAATGGCAAAGTGACATTTCCCTACCTCAGAATAACTGTCCACACAACTTAAAAAAAACAGTGCTATAAATGACACAGCAATCTCAACTCTACCTCGGAATAACTACAATTACAATTACAATTACACACACACACACACACACACACACACACACACACACACACTGACACACAAAACACACACTGACACCCAAAACACACACACACACACACACACACACACACACACACACACACACACCACACACACACACACAAAACACACACACAAACACACACACAAAAACACAACAACACACACAAACACACCAACACACACACACACAAACCACACACACACACACACACACACACACACAGCCCGTAGCCTAGTAGGTAGAGCTCTCGTCTCACACACGAGGGGTCGGGGGTTCAATCCCCGGCCGGGCGGAGACAAATTGGGCTTGTCTCCTTTCATGTGTTAGCCTCAGTTCACCTAGCTGTAAATAGGTACCTGGAATAAGTGGACGACGTTGTGACGTCCCATCTGGGTTGGCAAAAATGGTACAAGGCGAGATGGGTATCATATGGTTCACCTAAGCTGATGGCTACCTAAGCCTTCGGGCGAGACGGTACCGTCTATAGTGAGAATGGTACCATACAGATCCACCCTAAGCCTTCGTTTCCGATGTCGCCAATTGGCTAAAATACAGACTACACATACATCCACAGCCATTCCAACGATACATATAACACCTACACATATAGGAGGCGGGAAATAACGAGCATGCTCACTCCCGCAATACAACTAGAGTAAGTACAACTAGAGTAAGTACAGTGCACACACACACACACACACACACACACACACACACACACACACACACACACACACACACACACACACACACACACACACACACACACACCGGTATATACAGTATATAAACAGTGAAAAGGAAGGGAAAATTAATCCCTACGTCACAGTATCCTTCCACCAACTTAAATGATCGCTTAAAACTAATAAATAGCCACAGTTAAACAAAATAAAATTCATAACTCATATTAATAAAGACAACATAAAAGATATTTAAAATTGCATGTTCAGGCAACATCCCTACTCAGAGTAACACACCGCCAAGCTTGAGTACTAATTACAATGACTAAATAAATATAGACCTCAGTGATATAAATGTGAAGAATAAATCCTATCTCAAACTGACTCCATATAGTTTAATCAGTTCCAATTTCTCTGCCGCTCTATTTTG
Source organism: Paralithodes platypus (assembly GCA_032716605.1). NCBI lineage: Eukaryota > Metazoa > Arthropoda > Malacostraca > Decapoda > Lithodidae > Paralithodes > Paralithodes platypus. The sequence continues at coordinate 14,971,602 of CM064491.1, read as the reverse complement.
TGATATTACATTAACAAAATAAATCTGCTGCAGCTGTTTTAAAATTTGAAACCTAGTGCATAATGTTTCTAATCTCTCAGTGGGGTTCGAACCGCCGACCGTCAGGACGATAACCGACGCTTTAATCAACTACACCGCGGCAGTCTTGATTAAAGCGTCGGCTATCGTCCTGACGGTCGGCGGTTCGAACCCCACTGAGAGATTAGAAACATTTAGTGGCTCACGTGTATTTGTGATATATACTCAATAGTTCATAATATTCATTCATTCCGTCTACATGATCCAACGTCATTGAGTAGACTAATATAGTTGACTTATGATTTATTTATATATTTATTTATTTATTTAAGGGGGGATTTTTAGTTTGGTCCCTAGATATCCTTCAAGCTTAAGATTACACCCCCTTGAGACCCTTTCAAGATAAATTTGTACATTTTTCGGTAGACAAATGTCCCGGCTGAAAGCCGGTTCCTCTTAAATTACAGGCTTGCTATCGCTCACCAGGATAAAATCGACACCTAAATGGCAAAAAAGATCTTACAATTTACAAATATGGGTTGAAAGTTCTTAAAATCGTCAAAATAATGGGGCAAACGTCTTAAAATTAGAAAAACAATGGGGCTAAACAGGAGGGAGAAAGGAGTCAAGAAAATAATCCCTCAGGTGGAAATCTCCCCTTAAGCCAGGCGAATTTGCACTTGGTTGCTTTGGGCTTGAGCAATCTACTTTGACCAGATTGACTACTGGTACTGTGTCCAAATAACACATCTTTCAATTACACCAACAATAAATTACCGAGTACCGTCAGCCAATTACCGAGTACCGTCAGCCAATTACCGAGTACCGTCAGCCAATTACCTCCAAATGGATTCTCGAGCCCAAACCGAGCAACTGTAAAGTGGCCAAGTTAAGGGGAGATTTCCACTTGAGGGATTTTGTTCTTGACTCCTTTCTCCCTCATATTTAGCCCCATTGCTTTTTTAATTTTAAGACGTTCGCCCCATTATTATGACGATTTTAAAAACGTTCGACCCATTCCTGTAAATTTTAAGACCTTTCGTGCCATTTAGGTGTCGATTTTATCCTGGCGAGCGATAGCGAGCCTGTAATTTAAGAGGAACCGGCTTTGAGCCGGGACATTTTTCTACCGAAAAATGTACAAATTTATATTGAAAGGGGCTCAAAGGGGTGTAATCTTAAGCTTGATGGATATCTAGAGACCAAACTAAAAACCTCCCCTTAAGGGGACGTTATTATTATTATTACTGGTATATATATTTTCTATTATTACCGGTATATATATTTTCTATTATTACTGGTATATATATTTTCTATTATTACTGGTATATATATTTGTTCTAGTTTGCTTCTTTGGAAAATAAAAAAATCCTTTAAATACTTTAAATTTCTACTTTTTTTTTTTTTTAGAAAAATGTCCCGGCCAATGGCCGATTCCTACTAAATTATAGGCTCGCTATTGTTCGCTAAGAAAAAATCGACACCGACTGGCACAAAAGATCTATTGCCGGACGCCATACTCTCCTTGATGAGGGTGGCTATACACAAAACACCCCCAAGCTGTCCTCTCCCCTGTGAGAAAGACAACCCGTGCCAGTTTATTCAAGGACTTACAGGATTGACCACTCAACGTAGGGTCCATCCGACTCCGAGGCCCTCTATGTATTTGTTAGCACTATCTTGTGACAGTGGTGGGTGGCTTGTCTATCCATCAACCTGCTTCACCCTTAGATTAGCAGTACGGATTGGTATTAGGTGTACTCCCCCTAGATGTTCTCAACTTGTTCTTCCTCTGTCCAATTGCTCTTCTTTCCTACTTTACTCCAGCCATCTGGTCTGGTCTGGGTCGGTCACCAACTAAGGCTGACGAGTCCCATCCACCCGGTATATTTTAAGGTTGTCTCCCCCAAATGGGTTGCCGACCAAGGCTGACTAGACCCATCCACTCGATGGTAAGTAAAAGATATCACAAGGAAATGAAACTCAATAAAATATATATCGATTAATGGTAAATATATCTCAATTAAAGAAGAACATATGAGGTATCATTCCAGTTTATAAAGTAAATGGACATTAATAACACTCTATTAAAGACACTTCAATTAAAGATACAGACAGTTAACCTAGACATTACTCAATAAAACAGTGTCTTATTAGAGATAAATGTATTCAAATTATCCAAAAACTATCCCAATTAAGGATTAAATAATGATAGCTCAAACAGAGATAAAGTATCGAATAAACAATCCAAATAAAATGTGTTCTTAAGGGGAGGTATTTAGTTTGTTCCCTACGTGTTCATCAAGCTTAAAATTACACCCCCTAGACCCCCTTTCAAGATAAATGTGTACATTTTTCGGTAGAAAAATGTCCAGGCCGGAGGCCGGTTGCTCTTAAATTACAGGCTCGCTATCGCTCACCAGGAAAAAATTGACACCTTAATGGCACGAAAGGTCTTAAAATTGACAGAAATGGGGCAAAATGTCTTAAATGTCCAAATTACTAGGGCGAACGTCTTAAAATCTCACAAGCAATGGGGCTAAACATGAGCGAGAAAGGGGTCCAGAAAAAAATCCCTCAAGTGGAAATCTCCCCTTAATATATTTAGGGTAATGTATTTAATAATTATTCCAAATTAAAGATAGTCCAAATTATGGACCGTTCATTGTAAAGATAGCCCGATTAAAGCCAATCCAATTTAATGACAGTTCAATTAAATCTGAGCTAATCCAAATTAATAGAAACAAAAACACCTAATTGGCACGAAGAGTCTTAATATTGACCATTATATGGGGCGAAAGGTCTTAAAATCGCTAAAGAAATGGGGCAAGTGTCTTAAAATCTCATAACTAATGGGGCTAAGCATGAAGGAGAAGAGACTCCATACAAAAAAAAAATAAAATAAAAAATCTCTCCTAAAGCTAGCTACTCACATGTCACCAAGGATCTGTGGTAGCTACTAGGATTAATGGGGGTGACCTGCTTTTTGTTATTTCTGTCCTTTTCTCTCTTTCTCTGGCTTGTATCCATTCGGCCCCATTCAGCCAACTATTTTAAGACGTTTATCCCCATCTAGGTGTCGATTTCTTCCTGGCGAGCGATAGCGAGCCAGCATTATATGAAGAAATCCGGCTTCGCCGGAGACATTTTTCTATCGAAAAATGTACAAATTTAGCCTGCTGTCAAACAACAATTATAAATATGCTGGCTCGCTACCGCTCACCAGTAACAAATTGACACCTGGATGGGGATAAACGTCTTAAAATAGTTGGCTGAATGGGGCCAAATGGATACAAGCCAGAGAAAGAGAGAAAAGGACAGAAATAACAAAAAGCAGGTCACCCCCATTTGGCTGAATGGGGCCAAATGGATACAAGCCAGAGAAAGATAGAAAAGGACAGAACCAAAACAGGTCACCCCCCTTAATGGAGATAATCTGCAGCCTTTTATGGGGAGACGCGTCCTTCTTCTAGACCCCCTTCTCCCTCCCGTATAGCCCCATTAGTTTTCAGATTTTAAGATATTTACCCATTAGTTTATCGATTTTAAGACCTTTCGTCCCATTTCCTTGTCAATATTAAGACCTTTCGTGCTATTTAGGTGTCGATTTTTTTTTTCTGACGAAAGATAGTGAGCTTGTAATTTTGGAAGAAACCGGGACATTTTTCTACCGAAAAATTTATAAATTATTCTAGAAGGGGGATCTAATGGATATTTTTTTTTTAAGTTTGATGGAGGTCTAGGGAAGAAAAAAAAAACACACACACATATACATATATATATATATATATATATATATATATATATATATATATATATATATATATATATTGATATTAGTGTAGCCAGGGAGGATATATTCTTTCAGGCAGGTGAGATTAAAATAATAGGCACAGTTTGCATTATTGAGTTTTTTATTGATACTCTCAATTTTTCGTATAGTTTTCTGGTATTTTCAGGAAGTTGGTAAAGGAGGTTTGCAAATGGTTCCGATGTTTCAATGGGCGCAGCCATCATTATCAAGAAGTGATGGCTGCGCCCATTGAAACGTCGGAACCATTTGCAAACCTCCTTTACCAACTTCCTGAAAATACCAGAAAAACTATACGAAAAATTGAGAGTATCAATAAAAAACTCAATAATGCAAACTGTGCCTATTATTTTAATCTCACCCGCCTGAAAGAAAATATATATATATACCGGTATAATATATACTGTATGTATATATATATATATATATATATATTATATACTGTATATATATATATATATATATATATATATATATATATATATATGAAATAATCCACCAAAAAATAAACCCTCCCCCCTTAATAGTTAGAAGTCCTTCCTAACCTTAATAAAATCATGTACTAATTGTCAGACTGTGCTTACCTGTTACCAAGGAGGGGTCGAATTCGGTCTGCAGGTTGGTGATCTCCGTGTATTCCTCGTACATCGGCATGCTATAGTGTGAGAGAGAGAGAGAGAGAGAGAGAGAGAGAGAGAGAGAGAGAGAGAGAGAGAGAGAGAGAGAGGGAGAGCGAGATCGAGAGAGAGAGAGAGAGAGAGAGAGAGAGAGAGAGAGAGAGAGAGAGAGAGAGAGAGAGACAGAGACAGAGACAGAGACAGAACGAGTAAAAATAATCGAATTAATTACACAAAACATGGATAAAATCTTAATTATAATAGCCATAACATTGTAAAATAAGTATGTTAATTGCACTATCAAGTTACCAGTTAACTTTTAATATTATATGTATATACTCAGGCGCAATATAAGAACAATATATTTACACTATGCAAGATTGAAGATGCATAACTATGGTATAGGCTAATTCCAGATACTAATATGTTAATCAATTGGTTAATTATATATAAATGACGACTTGCTTACCTAATCTCATAAATTCTGATAATAAAAGCAATAATTTTAATCAATAACAACACATCCACGATCATAATAAAGCAATATTCAAGATGTCGAAATAACTTTGAAAAACTGACAGAATTAATACAAACTCCATATGTGGAGGAGCACTTTATTGACAACGTTTCTCAGATAGCTTCTTCAGGTCACAGCCTGAAGAAGCTATCTGCGAAACGTTGTCAATAAAGTGCTCTTCCTCATATGGTGTTTACATTCAACTTTCAAGATCATAATGAGTAGAAACCAATTTGTGGTGTGCATTGTTTACAGCTTTCACCGGCTTTGTATCTTTCTCTCCTTTTCTCTCTTTCCCTGGCTTGTATCCATTCAGGCCCCATTCAGCCAACTCTTTTAAGACGTTTATCCCCATCCAGGTGTCGATTTCTTCCTAGCGAGCCAGCATTGTATGGAGAAATCCGGCTTCGCCGGAGAAATTTTTCTATCGAAAAATTTGCAAATTTAGCTTGCTGTCAAAACAAAAATATAAATATGCTGGCACGCTAACGCTCGCCAAAAAATATTGACACCTGGATGGGGGTAAAAATCTTAAAACAGTAGGCTGAATGGGGCCGAATGAATACAAGCCAAAGAGAGAGGGAGAGAAAGATAAATAAAAGCGAGGTGGGCTCCCTTAATATATCTATGTACATCAATAACCGCCAAACCCACACATAATATATACTGGTATATAATTATTATGTACACTACACATATATACTGGTATATAATTATTATGTACACTACACATATATACTGGTATATAATTATTATGTAAACTACACATATATACTGGTATATAATTATTATGTACACTACACATATATTCTGGTATTAATTATTATGTACCTACACATATATACTGGTATATAATTATTATGTACACTACACATATATACTGTATATAATTATTATGTACACTACACATATATACTGGTATATAATTATTATGTAAACTACACATATATACTGGTATATAATTATTATGTACACTACACATATATACTGGTATATAATTATTATGTAAACTACACATATATACTGGTATATAATTATTATGTAAACTACACATATATACTGGTATATAATTATTATGTACACTACACATTACAAAACTCCAAACTACGTCAAAGATCACTTTGGTTTTATAATAATAGGTGAAATTAGTACAAAAAACACATAATGATTTAAAGCACATGTGTACAGTAAATGTGGCTTATAGACTGAATGCATAACAAGCAAGATAATTAGAGAACAACAAGCCCATTAATAACCCACTTAATGAGTGGAAGCTTAGTTAAGGGGGCATGGCCCTATTTATTAGCCCATTAATAACCCACTTAATGAGAGGAAGCTTAGTTAAGGGGGCATGGCCCTATTTATTGGCCCATTAATAACCCACTTAATGAGAGGAAGCTTAGTTAAGGGGGCATGGCCCTATTTATTAGCCCATTAATAACCCACTTAATGAGTGGAAGCTTAGTTAAGGGGGCATGGCCCTATTTATTAGCCCATTAATAACCCACTTAATGAGAGGAAGCTTAGTTAAGGGGGCATGGCCTTATTTATTGGCCCATTAATAACCCACTTAATGACAGGAAGCTTAGTTAAGGGGGCATGGCCCTATTTATTGGCCCATTAATAACCCACTTAATGACAGGAAGCTTAGTCAAGGGGGCATGGCCGTATTTATTGGCCCATTAATAACCCACTTAATGACAGGAAGCTTAGTCAAGGGGGCATGGCCGTATTTATTGGCCCATTAATAACCCACTTAATGACAGGAAGCTTAGTTAAGGGGGCATGGCCCTATTTATTGGCCCATTAATAACCCACTTAATGACAGGAAGCTTAGTCAAGGGGGCATGGCCGTTTTTATTGGCCCATTAATAACCCACTTAATGACAGGAAGCTTAGTCAAGGGGGCATGGCCGTATTTATTGGTCCATTAATAACCCACTTAATGACAGGAAGCTTAGTTAAGGGGGCATGGCCGTATTTATTGGCTCATTTATGTATTTTTGTTATTATTATTATTTTTTGTTTTAAAATTTTCCTCCTTAGACTTTTGTTTTTAAAATATCCTCCCTAGACCTCTATCAAACTTAAACGAATTCCACCCTCACAAATTCCTGGCGAGCGATAGCGAGTCTGTAATTATAAGAGTAACGGCCTTCGGCCAAGACATATTTCTACCGAAAAATGTACACATTTATCTAGAAGGGGGATCCTTTTTTTTTTTTAAAGTGTAATGGATTTCTAGGGAGGAAACAAGAAAAAATAATAATAATATATATATATATATATATATAAATCGCCCAAAAAGTGAACCATCTCCCCTTAAAGCTAAATAAAATCTTGGGGCGGTAACTAGCATAAAAAAGTATTACCAACTGATCGAAAGGGTTCACGGGATTAATAAAGGCTACGGGAGGTGTTTATTATTTTATGGTTATGTTATTTATATTATTTTCATTATTATGGTTATTATTAGTATTTTAATATATATATATATATATATATTTTAATTTTTTATTTTTTTTTTTTTTTTATTATTATTATTTTTTTTTTTTTTTATTTATTTTTTTTTTCTACGGAGGGGGAGAGGGGTAAATGTGGAGGGGTATTATCATATTTCTTTGATGGGGTCATGTGTTTCGGCAAAGGGGATTGAGAGTTATTTGTATGAATATATTTATAGGTTAATGTGAATCAGATGACACACTTTATTTATGATGATTGTATTATGAATAATATATTTATGTATGGGGAGTGAATTACGAAGATTATTACACTGGGTTATGTGAACTAGATAACACAACCTACCTTACCTTCCAATAAAGTATACATGTTGAGTCTATCTACAGCATATACAACTGATCCCTACATTGTAATAACATATATCTAAGAGATGATCCTTAACTAATCCGTTCAGTAATATATTCTGGTTACCATTAGACGCTTTTACTCAGTTTTGGAATGCCCTCTAGGAACTGAAGGAATAATGTATATCTCAGTTAACCCACAATACCTTCCTAAGCTGAATAAAATCGTCTAATAACAGCCAGAACAAATTAAGGAATACGCCATACTATATCGAAAGAGTAAAGACGCAAGCTAAACTGTACAACTATTTTATCATCTAAGCTACATTGCTATAATTGCTTATATCTGGAAGCTAACCGTATGAGCTAAATTATGTGAGCTAACTAATCCCTCAAGACATCTATAATGCTATTGGTAACTATAGTGTTGCTGAACGTGAAGAGAGTACCTATTACCTAAAGTTAATGTGTGCAATCATTTCCTCAGATATAATATGCTAAGAACACCAGCTAAACACATCCCCCCCCCCCAAAAAAAAAAAAAGAAACCCCAAGAACAAAGCATTATAAAGAAGAACAAGCAACAACAGATTGTCCTGATCCTTACGAAGCTGCTTGTAGCTAATCAACCTAACCTATGTCAAACAGAGAAAGAACAGTATTGCATGGACGATCTCGCTCTTTGTTTCATTTTCAAATTGGTATGCACATGCGCGAAGGATGCCCCAGCAAGAAACATGATAATATGATCAAAAAAGCTAAAAAGCCAGCAGCAGCAACAACAGAAACAACAATAACATAATCAACAACAACAATAACAACAGAAACAACAATAACAAGAGAAACAACAACAAATAAAAACAAAAAAGACACACACACACACACACACACACACACACACAGGGACAAATACACATCATCACAACATACATGTACATTTACGTATTCTACATATATACACTTTTTTCCTATGGTTCTTCTCTCTCTCTCTCTCTCTCTCTCTCTCTCTCTCTCTCTCTCGCTCTCTCTCTCTCTCACATTACGAGGTATCAAGGGGGTTCAGGGGGATCTACCGCAGTGTTTATGGAGAGAGAGCGAGAGAGCGAGAGAGCGAGAGAGCGAGAGAGAGAGAGAGAGAGAGAGAGAGAGAGAGAGAATGATAACGGTTAATAATGGTGAAAGGGCCGGTAATATACCCCGGGTAAAACGGAAATTAAGGTATAAATATTCAAAATATAATAAAGCTGCAAATTGTGGTAAACTATAATATACACACACACACACATACACGCACACACACACGCACACAAACACACACACATATATATATATAGAGAGAGAGAGAGACGTATATATAATGTATATATACTGTATATGGCGAATGACACAAATAAAGGAGGAGAGAGTATAAACAACAACACTTAAAAAACATATCCAAACAAAAGAAGCGAGGCAATTGTGATAACAATAGCGAAAAGAGAATTGTACAAGACCATAATAAAGTATCGAAACCAAGAAAACAGACAAATGAAAGGAGCTGGCCCAAATATGCAAAATATGTTGCCGTTATTAAGGGGGTGACCTGCTTTTGGTTATTTCTGTCCTTTTCTCTCTTTCTCTGGCTTGCATCCATTCGGCCCCATTCAGCCAACTATCTTAAGACGTTTATCCCCATCTAGGTGTCGATTTCTTCCTGGCGAGCGATAGCGAGGCAGCATTATATGAAGAAATCCGGCTTCGCCGGAGACATTTTTCTATCAAAAAATGTACAAATTTAGCCTGCTGTCAAACAAAAATAAAAAATATGCTGGCTCGCTACCACTCACCAGTAAAAAATTAACACCTGGATGGGGATAAACGTCTTAAAACAGTAGGCTGAATGGGGCCAAATGGATACAAGCTAGAGAAAGACAGAAAAGGACAGAACAAAAGCAGGTTATCCCCCCTTAAGCAGCTTGGGAAGGATCTGTGGTAGTGTAAAGGGTTGGTTGAGATAGTTTGAAGGCCTTATTATTGCTAGACGTCCTTCCTAAGTTTAATACAATCGTCTAATAGTTGCCAGAATATGATGAAAAGGACGTCGCCGATACAAAAGTGGTTAATGTATAGTTTGTTCTTCGTACACAAAGGAACAACAAAAGTAACAAATCTATTGTTCCTTAAGCCGGTATCACACGAGCACTTGTTCACTCAACATTTATCCTCAACACTGGTCTGGCAGCTTATGAGATCAACATTTATACTATTTCGGTCACCTAAACTCATCTACCAGCAGTCTAGTTTCCGATACCAGGGCAAAATAGTCCAGAAACGTTGCCAGAAATATGTTGATCATCGAATGTTGACTATAAGGGTCTAATTTTCTTTTAGTTTCCTCCCTAGACCTCCATCAAGCTTAAAAAAAACACCCCCTAGACCCCTCTTCAAGATAAATTTGTACATTTTTCGGTAGAAAAATGTCCCGGCCGAAGGCTGGTTCCTCTTAAAATTGCAGGCTCGCTATCGCTCGCCAGGAAAAAATCGACACCTAAATGGCACGAAAGGTCTTAAAATTGACAACGAAATGGACCGAAAGGTGTTAAAATCGCCAAACTAATGGGCCGAACGTCTTATAATCTCAAAACTAGTGGGGCTAAACATAAGGGAGAAGGGGGCCCAGAAGAACGGTCTATGCCTCCCCTTAACTAGACTGACAGAAGAAGCAGCTCGTCCAGTACTATACTAGCTTCCCCCTCAATCACTGGGCCAACCCCAATCTAAGATAACGACCAAACAGTGTGATCACCCAGCCAGTCACTCAATCATACACACAGACCTTTCATCCAATCTGTCACTGCTCTTAAGGGGCAGGTAGTCGCTTTTTTCTGGACCCTCTTCTCCCTCAGGTTTAGCATAATAGTTTTGAGATCTTAAAGGTGGGGGCTCATGGGTTGAGATAAACATGGAATGATAATCGCCAAGCTGTACATAATTATCTTGCAAAATGCTATGGCACTGAAATAATTAATAACAATGGTATAAAGGATTTTGTGGATCGTCTATACCGGGCCTGTGACGTCACAAGAGTGTAAGTCCACCATCCAGTCTAGGCTAAGGATACTGGTGTGACGTCACTATGACGTCACAGGCCCGGTATAGACGATCCGCAAAATCCTTTATACCATTGTTAATAATTATTTCAGTGACATTGCATTTTACAAGATAATTATATGCAGGTTGGCGATTATTTTTCCATGTTTACCTCAACCCATGAGCCCCCACCTTTAAGACGTTCGTTCCGTTAGTTTGGCGATTTTTAGAATCGTATTCTTAAACAATTCCTTCCCTTCGAAAATGAAAGGAAGGAATTTTCTTTCGATTTCGTATTCTTAAAAAAATCCTTCCCTTCAGGACCCCTTGGGAAGGGAAAATCCTTCCCTTAAACAGGGGAAAATATTGGAATTTGAAGGACTCTCACTAGGCAGGTCTTCAGTTTTCCCTTCGTCATTTTGTTCATAACATTCTTATATAATTGGAGTCAGTGTGACTAAATATTGGATTTGACCACTATGTAATTTTATTAACATGATATAATTCACGATATTGAAAATGATATTGAAAATAAAGTAATGTTATTCAAAGTTTTAGAAGACTCCACTGATCTCGGCGTGAATTCGCGTGCGGACGATTCTGGCAATTTCGGGCTGCCAGCTGATAGCCTATTCCTCATCTTATACATATTTTGATTATTATTGATTTTCATTGGTTTACTGATGTAGCCCTTTCAAAGCATCAATTTTGTGCACGGTGTGACTATATTTTGGCACGTGTTAATGCAATAAGTGTCAACATTACCAGGTTTTGAGGCTTGCCAGAGATACGCTATCAACAATTCCCAGTAATACCATGCTTTAAATAACTAAAAATAGCTAGGCATATACTGTAATATTAATATAAATTTGTGGGCTAACAGTAATAGTGGTCAATCATCTTATATACTAATTTAGCCTACCTTACCAGTACCACATATTGGGTTAGGCTAGGCGGCTAGGCCTAGGCTTAGCCTATAGCCTACAGTAGGCTACATCATCATGTAAGCTAGCCTAGCCCAGGCTAATCTATTTTCTTATGAATTTCATGACCCATACAGGATTGTAGGCCTAATTTTTTTTCTTAGGCTACATCCCCACTGAATAAACTAACCTAGGCTAGTCTCTGTCCCTCTAGGCTAGCCCATCATAATGTTCAAGCCAACATTTGTTAGATTTTGTCAGAATTGGCTCACCTCAGATAGGCTATCTGGATTTTAAAATGTTGCAAATTGATTAGGCCTATGGGAAGGATGTAGTATTTGGACATACTACATGGTGCCTGCCTTGGTTTACACTACGTGGAGCGGCGGCAGCAGTGAACGCTCGCGATCATGTTCCAGCCTATTTTGACTGCCGCAGGATTTAATAATAGGTTAACAGGGTCCTCACCCCCCCCCCCATTACATGTTGTCATCATCATATATTATATTGCCAGCAGGGGGCAAATAACAGAAAAAATAACCGTTAAAATAGACGGGAACGTAACCACGAGCGCACTACCTATGTAAACATGACGACCGTACACCCGGATACATCCTTCACGATTCACGAAGGATGTAGTATCCTGGTGTACGGTCATCATGTTTACATAGGCTGTGCGCTTGCGGTTACGTTTTAGACTATTTTGACTGCTTTTTTTAAGTAATTTGCCCCCTGCTGGCAAAATGCCTATATATGATGATGACAATAAATCATGGGGGAGTGAGGGGGGCCCTCAACCTAATGTTGTATCCCACGGCAGTCAATATAGACGGAAACGTGATCGCGAGCATGCGAGTAGTGTAAACAAGGCAGGCGATAAGCTCGAAATTCCTCGAATACTACATCCTTACCTTTATTACTTTATGTTATAGAAAGTCAGTTACCTTTTCACTATAATATTTTCCCTGATTTTCATAGCCTTGTACACTATCAGGGAGCGTGTTTTTAGATTATTCGGTAGCTACCGGGTATCTTAACTACAGTTCAAGGAGACTACAGCAGCAGTTTGCACGCTCTCTGCGTTTACTTTTAATTTGACAGTGTTTGGTGTTCAAACCCCCCCCCCCCCCTCCTGGACATAATTGTCATCATCATATTTATATATAATGCCAGCAGGAGGCAAATAACCACTCGCCGAGGGATGATTTCAGAAAAAAGTGGTATAATCTGACGCATAGAGCGTGCTAATATTGCCGCAGTGTCTGCTTGAATATTGTCATCATATTAGCCTAATCAAAACAAAATCCCTTGAAAAACATATTTGTAAACACTAGCCTATTCAATACTATTGGTTGTGAGAACAATTATAGGCTACCCTAATTTTTCATTTCAGTATATCCTAGCCTAATCCCTCTACTTTCTTTAAATATCCAAACAATATAACTTAACCTGAGAACCTAAGATAGGCCTAGGCTATGCTAATATACAACGTTTGATTATGCCGAGTGTATAGGCTAACTTACTAACATTGGTAGTAGCTAAAAGTCTGGTAGGCTAAAAGAAAATGTATAAGATTAGAGCCCAAAATTGCTAATGAAAAAATGTGCCTACTTATTTTGGGCTGTATACAGTATGGTATGAGATTTTGTTGAAAACTTGGGATTGTTCTTGATCCCTGGCAACCCTCAAAACCTGAATTTTCAAACTTATTACATTAACATGTGTCAAAATGTAGTCACACTGTGCACAATATTAATGCATTGAAAGGACTGAATCAGCAAAGCAATAATAGTCAAATATAGCCTACTCAATGTTTGTAAGGAAAACCCCACTAGTCACCAGAGTCCGCCGCACACTGTTTTAAATAAAATTTGTGGATTTTCTGTCTGAATTTACTTTACATCCTTAGTATTGTCTAGTCTTGAAGGTTAGGAATAATTATGGTACTGTATTATTACATACAGTACAACAGTGTTGGAACATCAGTGCTTCCAGCAGCTGTGGTGGGTGGATCGGTATCAGTCATTATTATGATCAGTATGGCAGTGGTGGACAAGTCCCCATCAGTTTTTAGTGTGTACGGGTCAGCGAAAGAACGTGACACCGGATCTAATTGCACATTATATTGGGCTGCACAAGGAAGGCCAGTTAGTGAAACAAATAGTGCAAGCCACTGGTGTATGTGAGTAATCGGTAAGAAATTGGGTGAGGCCTTACAGAGATATTTGCCTAACTACATGGTAACCTAGCCTTTGCCAAACTATATGATAGCCTAGCCTTTGAGGGGAGAGTAAAGAACATAAGAATATCACCCAATCTTCAAAACTATACTAATGGATAGCTAATATGATGAATAACCTACTCATTGATGCCTAAATCATAACTATTGGTGATTCATCTTTTATTCAGATTACCCAAGAACAAAAATCAATTTAAAACTTGGAAGAATCTTATTTAAAGGTTCAGTATTATCCAAGCAACCTTCCGCGGCGATTTGCACGCTCTGGGCCATGACCGTTAAGTTCACTTCTATTATGTCCGCTTCTTAGGTTGAGGGGGGCCTCACCTTCCCAGGAATTATTGTCATCAATATACAGTATATATTGTTTGCAGAAGGGCAAATAACAAATAATGGTAAGGGTTGTGTTAGCGGGCGTACTGTCCACTTTGTTTACAGTCGCACGCTCGCAGTTACATTCGCGTCTAATGTCATTGCTGTTATTTGCCCCTGCTGGTAATATGTATGATAATGACAACAAGTCATGGGGATGATGGGGGGTGAGCCCCCCTCAAACCATTATTGTATCCCACGGCAAAACAATTTACCCAACACCTGGCCGTGGGATACAATAATGGTTTGAGGGGTGCTATGTCCCCTCACCCCCCATGACATTGTCATCATCATATACAGTATATTACCAGGGGCAAATAACAGCAGTCAAATTAGACGTGAATGTAACTGCGAGTGTGCGAATATGGAAACAAAGCAGGCGGTATGCCCGCTAACACAACCCTTACCAAAATAGGGAAGGATGTCATGTTGTGCGCTCGCACTTACGTTCCCGTCCATTTCGACGCTATATTTTCTGCTATTTTCCCCCTGTCATTACTGCATGAATACTAGGTTAGGTTAGGTTAGGTTGTTTGGTTAGGCTAATGTATTTTTTATATCCAAAGGCATCCGCATAGTGTAAACAAGGTGGGCGGTACTGCCGGTACACCCGGTAACTACATTCTTGCCCCAAAATAATGTATAAAAATAAAAAACGGTCAAATTAGATAATTAATAAATAAATATCGGTAGCCTAAATATAAACATTGAAAAAAACTAGTTTCAATAGCACAGTAAATCTACTATGGGCCATGAATTGCAATTTTTACCAAATTGGGCCAGATCAAATATAGTTAGCTTTTATTTTTTGTTCGCTGAATAGAAAACAAATCTAGCCTACGCCTATATAATATATAGGCTAGGCCTACAGAAGTTCAAGTTAGTATTTGAACTCAGCACACCAGAATATGTCAGGCTATAATGTGTATTGAACTTTGAAGGTAAATATTTCTCAATAGTGGGTTATTGTACGATTCCTATAGCCTAGTTGTTAAGTTTTGGTCAGAAATGGAAGACTTGACCTTGTAATTGAAAAGTGCTCATGCTTGATATACGGTACACTAATTCGCACTACATTCGGCTAATCTAATTTATCTCCATCCCTGTTTCTTATCATATCAGTTTATATGTAATTATATTCTTGGATAATAGGCTATAGGCTAGGTCTAAATACTACAACAGAATATGGCTTGTTGGTGTAGGCTACATGCGCGATTTAGAGCTAGGAACCTGTATTTATTAATATCATGTTGACAATTCATTCTTGTGTTTGTGCAAGTCAACATAATATGCTTTGAAGACAATATTTGTGGTCTAAATCATGTTTTGGGCAACAATAATGCAAGTCAACCCTTGGAAACGTTTGTTTGACAAGGTTTGTTTACTACTTCAGGCATACCAACTGGTGCGCGCCTAGCTTCGCCTGTGGAACAGAGCTACCAACACTTCCGAAAAAAAATCCTTCCAAGGAATTCTTTAAGAATACCGAAGGGAAAGAAAATTCCTTGGAAGGGAAAGGAAAGTTAAGGGAAGGTATGGGTTTTTAAGAATACGATTAGACCTTTCGCCTCATTTCTTTGTCAATATTAAGACCTTTCGTCCCATTTAGGTATCGATTTTTTCCTGGCGAGCGATAGCGAACCTGTAATTTTAGAAGGAACCAGGCCAGGACTGTTCTACCAAAACATCTACAAATTTACCTTGAAAAAGTGTCTAGGGGGTGTTTTTTTGGTTAAGTTTGATGGAGGTTTAGCGAAGAAATTAAAAAATATATGAATACATAAATATATAGACCAAAAAACAAACACTACCCTCTTAACCATTCCTCCAATCTGTCAATGCTCCCAAGTGCTCATACAGTCTGTCCCCCTCCGTACTCTTCAGCCAGTCTGTTGTTTTCCGGGCATTTTATCCAGTTAGTCACCCTTCATCTTGTCTTTCATCCAATAAACCCTTCATCTAGAATAGTCACAGCCACCAATCACATCAATCTGTCAATGCTCCAAGCTCTACATACAGTCTATCACTCTTCAGACCCTTCATCCAGTTAATCAATCCTTTAGAATCTTCATCCATTTTGTTCCTTCATCCACTCAATTATCCAGAAACTTCATCCAATTCAGTAGCAATCACTCTCTTCGTATATGTAGGCCTATATGCTCTTATTTTGATTGTGTGCCTTTCCTACTTATTTATAATTTCTTCTCATCTTCCTTTTCCCACGTTCTCTTCTTGCTTTCCTTCTTCCTTCTGCTTCTCCTTCTCCATCTTTCTCCTCCCTCACATCATCTAAATTTCCTCCATATCCATCTCCTCTTCTCCTTTCTTTTCCTCCTCCATCTCTTCGTCTCCCCCCTTCTTCTTCTCCTTCTCCCCCTTTTCTTCTTCTTTTTCTTTCTCCTCCTCCTCTTCTCGTTCTGGAGTCCGCATAATGTCTTCATCTTTTAAAACCGCCCGCGGGGACTGGGAGCCAACCCGACAAGACAACCCCGCCACCAAACTCAACACCTGTTCACCTGATCTAGAGCTTCAAAATCCTCCTACAGTGACTTCGGGTTCAACATAAAGGCGCAAAAACTCTATGCCCCTTTGTCTTTTATTCCCGCCAGAAGTCCCAGTTGGCGCCAAAATTGTCCTAGGTGGCGCGAAACTGCAGCTAGGGAAGGTTTTGTTTACATGTGGCTGGTGGTGGTGGTGGCGGTGGTGGTGGTGGTGGTGGAATGGAAAGGAGTCTGTTGGAGGGAGAGGGAGAGAGAGGCAGGGAGGAAGAGAGAGCAGCGAAACCTTGGCGAAACGATTGGAGGAAGAAGAATAGGAAGAGGAGCAGGGAAACGAAGAAACAGATGAGCAGGGGGAGAGCTGAACGAGGAGGAGAAAGGAAATATTTAAGAAATAGTAAATAAGAAATTTATTCAAGAGTAGAGAAGTTCATGTAAAGCGTATACAGAAAAAAATAACTGAAAGTGAATAGGAGTTAACCCCTTCTGTACTCGATACGTCTTCTTAATTTTAATCGAGCTATATTTAGACGGTTTTGTACAGTTTAAGAAGGAGCTGTGGTAGTAAAGAAAGCTAAGTGAGATAGTTCAAAGCCTGTTAATTGCTGGAAGCCCTTTTCAAATTGGATAAAATCGTCTATTAGTAGCCAGAAAAAAGTAAACAAGACGGCACCGGTACAGAAGGGGTTAAAGGATAGTACAGGAAGACACAATACAAATATATATGCTTGGAATTTGGATACATGCAAAATAGTGTACAAGTTGAAAGGAAAGTGTAAGAAACATTAGAACATGAAGAAGTTTGGAGGAAAAAAAACAGGCAACTGGTCGATAAATACTGCAGACAGAATAAAGGAAGAGGTAACAAGATAAACGAGGGAGACAAGTAAATAGAAGAAAATCTAGGAAAAAGGGAGGCTATAGAGAAAAGGAAGTAAACAAAGAGAGTAGAAGGAAGAGGAAAACAGAATAGGATGAGGCAGAGGAAGATAAAGAAGCAGAAACAGGAGTACAAAGGAGTACAAAGGAAATCAAGCAACAACAGATCTAGTGACCCTTCTAGGTTGCTTGTCCTCCAAAACACTGAGGATCAAGTGTCCAAACAGTGGTTTAGAGTGGGTAAGGGAACATTGGCAGGGAACTACTGCCCTGCCACTAACGTGGCAGGACTAGGAAGTTAGGGGACATATGGGTTAGTAACTGAGGGGAGGATAAAGTTATTCATTTACAAACGCAGTCAGTCGCGGGTTTGATGCGAGATATTTGTCTAGGCGGAATTTAAATGAATCAACGGTGCTGCAGTCTATAACGTCTCGGGGAAGCCCATTCCACAAGTTGACAACTCGATTGAAGAAGAAATTCTTAGATTCGTGCGAGTTAAAAGATTTACCAATAATTTTGCAACCGTTTCCCCGCGTGTAATTAGATTGGTCGATAGTGAAGTACTTACTACAGTTCATATTGTCGATGCCTTTGATGATTTTGAACACTTGAATTAAGTCGCCTCTTAATCTGCGCTGGGTTAAAGGAAATAGATTTAATTCTCTAAGACGCTCTTCGTATGGTTTGTTCTTTAGGCTAGGTATCATTTTGGTAACTCTACGTTGAACTCGTTCTAGCTTGTTTATATCTTTTTGGTAATAAGGGCACCAGGATTGAACGCAGTATTCCAGAAGAGGGCGGACTAAGGAATGGTAAAGGGTTAGGATAACTTCTTTGATTTATGCTCAAATGACCTGCCTATAAAGCCAATTATTTTGTTTGCCTTCTTAACAACTTCTGAACATTGTTGACTCGGTTTTAGGTTACTCGATATTGTTACTCCCAGATCAGTTTCTCTGTTTACATTCTTAAGCTGAGTGCCATTCATCGAATAGTTTGCTTTCTCATTTAGGTATCCGACATGTAGTACTTTACATTTATCCGCATTGAAACTCATTTGCCAAATTTGGGCCCAACATGACAATTTATCTAGATTGTGTTGCATATCGTCAACTTGTTCTTTTGAGAGTACGCTATTTGCAATTTTTGTATCGTCAGCAAATTTTGAGATTGTGCAGGTGAGACCCTCATCTATGTCGTTGATGTAAATTAGAAAGAGAATTGGTCCTAGTACCGATCCCTGGGGTACCCCGCTACTTACATTGGTCCATTTAGATGCCTTACCGTTTATGACTACCCTTTGCTTTCTGTTGCTGAGCCAATTTTCTATCCATTTCAACACACCGTCTTGTATTCCATGCGCTTTTAGTTTTAGCAGTAAACGTTTGTGGGGAACTTTGTCAAAGGCCTTTTGAAAATCAAGGTATATAATATCTACAGCTTTACTCTCATCGTAGAGGTTGAGGATATCGTGGAAGAAGTCTAAGAGGTTTGTTAACAGGAACGTTTTTTACGAAAGCCGTGTTGAGTATCTTTAAGTATGTTATTTTCCTCCAAGTGATTTACGAGTCTGTCTCGTATGACCGTTTCTAGCATTTTACATACAACTGAGGTTAAGCTAATTGGACGATAGTTACTTGGTAGGGATTTGCTGCCTTTTTTGAATATCGGTGTTACGTTGGCTAGCTTCCACTGATCAGGCATAGTTTCCAGACTGCAAGGATTTATTGAATAGTAATGTCAGTGGTTTGGAGAGCTCATTCTTAGCTTCCTTTAGAACTCTAGGCGAGATTGTATCAGGTCCTGGCGTTTTATTTACCTTGAGTTTATCTAAACAATTCAATACTTCTCTCTCTGTAACGGTGATATTGCTTAGAACATCTGAATTATCAATCTGAATCGGCGATGGTGTAGGGATATCCCTGAGGTCTTCTGTTGTAAAACTGATGCAAAGAAGGTATTGAGGGCATTACTCATTTGTACTTCGTCTTTGGTGTATTCTCCTTTTTCATCGACTAACGGTCCAACAGTTGAAGTAACTACTTTTTTCTTTCTGATATAACTATAGAATTCTTTCGGGTTTGTTTTACTTTGATTCGCAATTATGTAACTCTAAGGGTCTTTTTACTTTGCTTTAATTAACTAACTTTTGTGCTTTGGGCGTCGGTAGCTCTACAAAATTTCAAACCGTTCTTTCGTCATTTTGTGAGGATTTTAATCTATCATTAGCACATTTTTTAGCAAGCATGCATTTTATGAAATACATCTTTATTTCCACCATTTGGGCTTATTATTATGGCCTGGGAGGTACGCCGTATTTTCGATGGTATGCAGTCTTTCGTGCACTGCTTTTAAGGTAAGTGGTTCCTCGAATAACTTCCAAGATGTATTTATGTCGTTATTGTTAATCTAAAAAGCTCCAGTCAGTTTCTTCTTTAAACATAGCTCTAAGAAGTTTATGTGAAGTTTGCTTTCTTGAAATTAGGGACTTTTTTCGATGCTACTATTTTGGTTTCGTTACTAGTAAAGTTTAAAGTGAAAGTTATCGTACGATGGTCGCTGTTACTGAATTCATCACCAACATTCAAATTCTCTATCAATTCTTCTTTTGTTGCAAGTACAATGTCAAGTTGTACATTGTACAACTTGTACAGGAGGAGGAGGAGGAGGAGGAGGAGGAAAAAGCTGAAGAAGTGGAGGAAAAGAAGAAGTAAATACAAAGGAATACAAAGGACTTGGAAACTGTGACAGACCTATTGGTCCTTAAGGGGTAGTTTGGATATCTACACTGCTAAGCTACTAATTACTATAGTCTGTATCTTTTCATCTGGCGATAAATTGAATCCCTTAGCTGCATAGCAGCTATTTTCTTGATACTTAAAGGATAAATATGAAACTATTATGTTTCTGCATCAAATTTAGACCAAGTTTATATAATAAGCACCATACTTCACTACACAATCTTCAAAATAACTGAAACATTTTGATGGGAACTGTACAATTTACCGTCAGTTGAAAAGAAACAGGCTATAGGTAGATAAAAGGATAGCAAAGCAGAAGGAGGAAGAAGAAACTGAGGAAGAGCAATACGAAGAAGCAGAAGAAGAGGAGGAGGAGGAGGAGGAGGCATAGAGAGAGAGCGAGAGAGCTACATAGATACACAGACCACACAGACCTCAAGGTCCTTACTAGGCAGTCTGGCCTTACAAACTATAATATGCATATATGCATATGTACACATACACATACATACATATACTGTACATATATATATATACATATACATATACACATACATACATACACACACATATATACAGTATATATATACATACTGTACAGTGCACACACATACATATACATACATTATTATTATTATTATTATTATTTTTTTTTTTTTTTTTTTTAGAGAGAGAGAGAGAGAGAGAGGGAGAGAGAGAGAGAGAGAGAGCGAGAGAGAGAGAGAGAGAGAGAGAGAGAGGGGAGAGAGAGATAGAGAGATAAAGAGAGAGAGAGAGAGAGAGAGAGAGAGCTACATAGAGCTACATAGAGCTACATAGATACACAGACCACACAGACCTCAAGGTCCTTACTAGGCAGTCTGGCCTTACAAACTATAATATGCATATATACACATACACACATACACATACATACATATACATATATATATATACATATATACACATACATATACACATACATACATACACACATATATATACAGTATATATATACATACTGTACAGTGCACACACATACATATACATAATTTTTTTTTTTTTTTTTTTTTTTTTTTTTTTTTTTTTTTTTTTTTTCTTTTTTTCCATTCATATCACCCCAGCCCTCTGCAGATAGAGGTCAAGCCTTCCCTTGAAGGCGTTTATTGTGTCGCTCTCCACCACTCTCGCTGGTAGTTTATTCCACTCTGTCGCCACACTGTAGGTGAAGAAACTCTTTGTGACATCTAGGTTTGCCTTTTTGGTTTTTAATTTCATTCCATTTCCGCGAGTTTGATTAGTATTGTTTAATGTGAATAGTGCATTTACATCGACTTTGTCGAAACCTTTTAGTATCTTAAAGCACTCAATAAGCTGACCCCTCAACCTCCTCTTTTTTAATGAGAACAGGTTCAATCGTTTAAGTCTTTCTTCATATGGTTTATTTCTTAATGAGGGTATCATCTTCGTCGCTCTACGCTGTACTGACTCGAGTCTTACAATGTCCTTGATCAGATAAGGTGACCAGAACTGCACACCATATTCAAGGTGGGGCCTCACCATACTTTTGAACAGTGGCACTATTACGTTTTCATGTTTATATGTAAATTTTCGTTTAATAAAGCCCAATGCTATGTTTGCCTTATTTGCAGCTGCTATACATTGGTCGGAAGTTTTTAGGTTTTCAGATATTAGTACCCCTAGGTCTTTTACTACCGTTGCGGTTTTTATTTGTTTGCCATTCATTTCGTATTTGTATTTCATATTTCTGCTACCAACCTGCAGCACCTGACATTTATCGACATTGAAGGGCATCTGCCATTTTTTCGACCACTCTGATATCTTGTTTAAATCAGATTGCAACGCATTTCTATCATCTTCGTTCAGGACTGTATTTCCTATTTTTGTATCGTCGGCGAATTTGGAAATGGTGTTGTTTACCCCTACATCGATATCGTTAATGTAAATGAGAAACAGGACCGGTCCAAGGACTGAACCCTGTGGAACTCCACTAGTGACAGGCTCCCACTCCGATTCCACTCCATTTATCACCACTCTCTGTCTTCTGTCCGTAAGCCAATTTTTTATCCAAGAATGAATTTCACCTTTGATACCTATCCTCTCCAGTTTAGCCAATAGTTTCGGTGAGGCACCTTGTCGAAAGCTTTTTGAAAGTCCAAGAAGATTATATCTAGTGATTTCGTCATGTCGTTATATGTGAATAGTTTGTTATAAAATTCAATCAAATTTGTTAGGCATGACTTATTTGATCTAAAGCCGTGTTGACTATTTTTGATTAGGTTGTTTGATTCGAGGTAATCTACAATCTTATCTCTAATGATTTTTTCCATGATTTTTCCTACAATTGAAGTTAGGCTAATTGGTCTGTAATTACTCGCTTTGGCCTTGCTACCCTTCTTGTATATCGGCGTAATGTTCGCATCTTTCCAATCACTCGGTACAATCCCCTGTAGTAGTGATAAGTTAAATAGTTGTGTCAGGGGTTTTGCTATTTCGTCCTTGACATTCTTAATTATTTTCGGGTGGAGCATGTCGGGTCCCGGGGTCTTATTTACATTTAAATTACTCAATTTGCTTTGTACTTCGGTAACACTGATGGTGAAATCTCCTATCTCATGAGTTGAGGTGTTATTTTCAAGGGTATGATCGATAATTTCTTCTGTGAAAACTGAGCCAAAATATTTGTTGAGCAGATTTGCCGTGTTTGTGTCGCCTGTTATTGTCTGGCCATCTTCTATTAGCGGTCCGATTCCGCTTTTGATCTGTTTATTTTTGTTTACGTAACTGTAGAATTTTTTGGGGTTTGTGGCACTTTCTCTGGCAATAGTCATTTCGTAATTTTGTTTGTTCGCCCTAATTATTTTTTTCACTTCCCTTCTACTATTTTGTACAAGTTTTTAATTACTTCAGTGTTTGTGTTATTTTTTACAAGTTTGT
>CM064491.1:14896548-14948071 GCA_032716605.1 Paralithodes platypus | reverse complement strand
AAACAACACTGCCAGACCTCATCTGCTAATTAGTAATAAAATAACGAAGAAGATTATCTAAGGACAAAATGCACAATAATATACCATTAATGATTTAAACCGCATAGAGTAAAATAATAGTGACACCCAGGTATGAGCTATAATCCGAACACGGGCTAGTGTCCCCCCTGCCCCCCAAATAGCCTACCTCTTTCTTGCCTCCCATCCCAGTTCGAGTTTTTCTTCGAAGCTTTGGAGTCATAACGAATCTTCTCATGTGTTTAATCATCTGCTCGGCCATGGTGCTATCTTCTGTCATAGTGATTTTATTTACCTTATAATATCACATAAATATGGATTGTCGTTATTTAGGCGTGTCTCTGCCTTTGTTATTTTATACTCGTTAAGTCCAAGTGACGTAAATTGTTTGTTTTGGGTACCATTAGATGATTTTATATATTCATTAGTGAACACCGTATACTTGTATGTCTACAGCTACGTAAAATCGTCAAACTTCAACCATAACACTGATAGACATATTTCGTTAGTACTCTGTGATAATAGTAACGTAATGAGGTATTTGTATTGAAACAGTAAATTGCGCAGGAACATTTTTTTCCCATTCAAACAGTTTCACGAACGATTAAATTACCTATAGCAGTGTTCGGATACCTGACCCAGACTTGAGATTCATTATTTTACCTCTTGGTCATCGTTACAAATGGTGCATATCTTTTTACGCTACTTGGATTATAATACTTAGCAGTTTTCTTCTAATTACAAAATATCATTACCAATTTTATGTTACTTTGATTTTGTAATTATTCATATGGATTAGGTCATTAGATATCTCCTCTTTACCTTTTTTACTTGGTAATCATTCATATTATGTATCATATGTTTTGTGCGGAGCTCAGAACCCTGTTTTGCTACATTTCTAAATAACCATTTATCTCCGTTACAATATATATTTGGTAAAAATAGAATAGAAATATGTGTATTATATATTTTTATCAATGTGGTCGTCATACTCTGGCAGTGTTGTTTTAAAACACCCTGTATATATAATGTGTGTTGTGTATGTTGTGTGATATATTTATCCTGTACTACAGAGGTTGGAATAATTCAACAGTTAATCATAAACTCTAACTATATTTCATAAACCTTAAAGTTAAGGTAGTATTATTCCATCATATATTAATGGTTCCCACCTCGGACTAAGGTAAGGTCAGACCAATACCGGGGTTTGAATATTTACGACCGCAGAGTATAATTACGTTCTTTGGCATTATATATTCCCGTAACACATCACTACAGGCGCTATTCAAGGAGTGACTTACTTTACCTTTGAATGGTTTAGGTCGTACTATTATTCACTCAATTGAAACTGAATAACGAGTAACCAATTGATCGGTACTCCAAACTATTGAAATTATATTCTAGGTACATATGCATGCAAACGCTCTGAAATATAATTGCCTTGATAATCAGTTTCCTTTTTAACATTAGAAAGCTTCCTGGTTGGCTTAATTCGCCTCTCTTAACTAGGTCAAACTAAATTAATCTATCAACAAAACTATTAATTCCTTCCCTCTCGACTCTGATGAGAATAATTATCTCAGTGTCTCCCCAATATTATATAATTATATTGTCTCCTAATAATTGAATTGAAGATACGCCGGGACAAATACCATTGATTGCCTTGTATCCAAAATTTAATTGACTCAAACTCTGCAGTAATTACTTTTCCCAGTTCACTAACTCACTCAATTGATCAACACAGATCTAACACCTATCTAGCTAATAGTAGTTCACTTTATAAACAATTGAAGGTTAAACCAATACTCTTCATCATTTTATTTCATAATTTATTTATTTATTTGTATTTATTTAGAATGGTTCACCTAATATAGGCAATATACATTTTAATGGCTCACAGCCGAGTCAATTAACTTATCTCATTTATAATCAATTGCAGGGCCAATGGGTGCCACTAAGAAAAAAATATATATACAGTATATATATTTTCTCTTCTCTTTTGGATTATGCTGACCACCAAGTTCACACAAGTTCTCTTTCTTCTGTCAGGATTATGTTGGCCACCACACTCGCACCAGTTCGTCTTCTTTTCTCAGGACTCCTCCCACTCCGAGTACGGTAAGTTTTGGGAGCATTGATGTCGAAATGCAATGTGCGAACAGGCCCGGGGATACTGGTTTGTTTTGTTATCTCCGTGTAGGTCTGCGACACGGTTGTGTAATGTCACCGTGGCTGTTTGATGTATATATGGATGGTGTGGTGAGGGAGGTGAAAATGAGAACTATGGGTAGAGGATTCGGTTTTGTAGGAAAGAATGGTAGTTGAATAAGTAGCAGTTTGCTGATGACACAGCGTTGGTGACGGATTCTGAGGAGAAACTGCAGGGAGTAGTCAAAGAGTTTGGTGTGGTTTATGGGAAGAGGAAGCTGGAACAAGTGGAGTGTTTTAAACATCTAGCAGGACTAATAAGCAGGAATGGAGGTACGGAAATGGAAGTAAAACAGAGAGTATGTGAAGGAAGGACAGTTTTCGGAGCAATAGGAAGTATGTGGATGGTGAGAAATCTTGGAATGAAAGTTAAAAATGCAATGTATCAAGGGATAGTTGTACCAACAGTGATGTATGGGGTTGAGACATGGGCTCTGAAGCAATAGGAGAGAAGAAAGCTGGATGTGATGGAGATGAGCTGCTTGAAGAGTATGTGTGGAGTGACTCATAAAGACAGATTGAAGAATGAAGAGATACGTAGGAGAGTGGGGCAGCAGGAATATTTGTCGGCCAGTGTGGACAGAAGGGTGCTGAGCTGGTATGGACATGTTGAGCGAATGGAAGATGAAAGGTTTACAAAGAGAATATGTGAGTCAGATACAAGGGGAGGTAGAGGGGTAGGAAGACCTCCAGTGAGATGGAGAAACTGTGTAGGACAAGCATTGGCCGATAGAGGAATGACTATAGATCAGGCAAGAGAAGTGGTAATACATAGGAATGAATGGAGAATGCTAGTGAATAGATGAGTGTAAACGCAGTCGTTCAGGGGAGGCGGTCAGGCACCAGTTGGACTAGATAATAGTAGTCAGGCGCCTGGCCCGGGGAGCCGGTAGAAATGAAGGGTACGCCTGGATGCATGGTGAGCGGACTTTTGGTGGTACAGCTTCGCTGCATGTCTGCCTGCGGAAATCGGAGCCTCTCCGGGAGATCTGGGACCTGGGAATCTTGCTGGAGACCCCAAATGGGCCTGGGTCTCTGGTCCTGGACAACCTAGATGTGTGTGATTTTGTGTGGTTTTTTTTGTGTGTGTTGTGTTGTCCCTGTTCGGGCTCTCTCAAGTCAGCCACCCCCAATTAAAAAAAAAAAAAAAAAAAAAAAAATGTACGTGCCAGAGTACTGTATATATCTGTGTTATGTATTTGGGTGACAGGAATGTTTGAGTGTAACCAGAAGGAGAGGTCATGGGCTAGACACTGGCAATATACAGTATCTTTATGTACGATACAGTGCTCTCTCTCTCTCTCTCTCTCTCTCTCTCTCTCTCTCTCTCTCTCTCTCTCTCTCTCTCTCTCTCTCTCTCTCTCTCTCTCTCTCTCTCTCGTGCATGTGGGAGTGGAGAATGAGCCCTTTTTCTATGTATTACTTTATTGTAATAATACTTCCACTGTATGTACTAATACATAGAAAACGCGCTTATTCCCCGCCCTCACATGCACATTCTAAACTTTTCAAGTGCCTGTGATTGAAGGTAAAAATAGTAAGTTTCACTTGCATTATATAATATTTTACAGGCTAAATGCACGTTAGTTATCGACAAACTTATCTAAAAAGCCTAACCTCTCTCTCTCTCTGTCACAACGATGATTGCAACACGTCCCTGTGCAACACATAGCTAACACCCTTGCATCACACACCAACATTGCACTACCCTTTTGGTTCAACATTGGGTAGCATATTCACAGTATCGAAATATTTCTTCATGTTCTGTGTTCCTCTTATCATCAAATGTATTTATTTTATTGACCTAACCCAACGGCAATGATCATTAATTTATCGATACTAATAGGTTAATATGAAACTACTATGTTTCTGCATCACATCACTGACATGTTTCATAAGTAACAACACATTTCGCTATAAAATCGTCGTTACAGTCCGAATGATCAAGATAGGGACATGGCCATATACTGTCAAGATAGGGATATGGCCATATACTGTCAAGATAGGGGCATGGCCATATACTGTCAAGATAGGGACATGGCCATATACTGTCAAGATAGGGACATGGCCATATACTGTCAAGATAGGGACATGACATGGCCATATACTGTCAAGATAGGGACATGGCCATATACTGTCAAGATAGGGACATGACATGGCCATATACTGTCAAGATAGGGACATGGCCATATACTGTCAGCTGGGATAATATAACCGACTATAGGTGGCATCAGGCTGTTGGTATACGGGTTACTGCTTCATATTATAGTACAGTGTGTGTGTGTGTGTGTGTGTGTGTTTGTGTGTGTGTGTGTGTGTGTGAGATTGATGGGGGGGGGGGGGGGGGGATGAGAGGAGAGAGAGAGAGTGTGTGTGATTGAGAGAGAGAGAGTGAGAGGGGTTACAGGATACAGGTAGCTATTATCCCAAACACCTTGCGGCCCATTACAGGGAAATTCTCTTTGTGACATTACTGTAACAATATTGTGTTGCACGGTATTTCGAGAGAGAGAGAGAGAGAGTGAGAGTGAGGATGAGAGTAAGGATGAAAGTAAGGATGAAAGTAAAATAGTGAGAGAGAGTTGCAAATAGATACAGTGACTTGACAGACTTGTGGTCCCAGAAAGATGTTCAGAATTTTCCAGAAGGGACACTAAAACCCAAAATATTACCTTCCGCTCCTTCCGTCAAATGACTGCATAATATAAGAATCTAAAAACATACACGAGGAGTTCAGACCCTTGAGGTTATGTAGACCTAATCGTTTGAAGGGTGGTATAGAAAGTTAGACCTATAAACCCTTCTGTACCGGCGACTTCTATTTATTTTTATTCTAGCTACTGTAGATCTAGACGATTTGTGCAGTTTAAGAAGGATGTGTGGTAGTAAAAAGGGTCTAGTGAGATAGTTCGAAGTCTGTTAATTGATGGAGGCCCTTTTTAAACTGCCAACAAATGTGTAATAGTAGCCAGAATAGAGTTAAAAGGTCGGCAACGGTACTGAATGGGTTAATGGAAATTGAATTGCATTCTTATTATTACTATGGTTTGGTCTATTCTCTACTTAACCCCTTGAGGAGTATGACGCGTTTTAGCAGTTTGCTCTGGCTATCATTAGACGATTTAATTAAGTTTAGGAAGTATCTATGTGACTCAAGAGGCATGATTGAGTTTTTTTTTACCCCCTAGATTCCCAAAGGTCCTTCCTAAACAGCATAACATCGTCTACTGCTAGCCAGAATAGTATAGAGAAAGGCGGTATTAAATGTTCAAATATGGGCGAGCGATAGCAAGCCTGTAACGTAGAAGAAATCGGCCTTCAGACGGGAAATTTTTCTATCGTAAAATTAACAAATTTAGATTGAAGGAGGTTTAGGTGGCCATATTTTAGTTTGAAGGAAGTCTGGGAAGGTGTTTTTTTTAACCTAAGAAAAAACTAAAATAAATTGCTCTTAAATAGCAAAAGCAAGCAAATTCCTCAATAACAAGTTAAGGGGGTTGTGCTTGTTTTTTGGTCTATATATATTTATTTATGTATTTATATTTTAGTTTCCTCGCTAGACCTTAATCAAGCTTATAAAAAACACTCCCTCGACCCCTTTTCAAGATAATTTTGTAAATTTTTCGGTAGAAAAATGTCCCGGCCAAAGGCCGGTTCCTCCTAAAATTACAGGCTCGCTATCGCTCGCCAGGAAGAAAATCAACACCTAAATGGCACGAAAGGCTCTAATATTGACAAAGAAATGAGACAAAAGATCATAAAATTGCCAAACTAACGGAACGACCGTCTTACGGCGGGTGCCAAACCCCGAAAGGGGTTGAAATAGGGGAGCTATCCCCCCGCCAAAGGCGGCTTTCTAGGGCCTTTCCTAGCTGATGCTGAGAGGATTGGGTTCTAGTCATGTGGTGATGGGCTGGTCTATCAGAGTGAGAGCTGAGCGATCTCTGCCATACCCATAGCTTACTCTGACTGTTCCTTTTACTTATATATTTTCTAGATCTCAAGTGACGGCGTCTCTTCCGTGGATTGACCTCCCAATCTACCAAGATTGGAAGCCAAAGCGTCACATTTTTCCTTTGCTCCCTAAACTTTCTCTTCATACTTGCTGAGAGGCAAAGGGCCCTTGGTGGGGCTTTGGTTTCCCGGGCGTTTCCGCACCCTCCTCAGCTCCCCGCCATGGAGTGGCTTCGGTCACCCAGGCTTTATTGTGGTCGGCAGGGAGGGTTCTGTGGGGGCACTCGGTTATGGCCTTGGCCTTGCTCAGGGCCTTGGGGCTGTTCGGCCAGGCAGCTTGGGGAACAACAACAACAACTAATGTCTTAAAATTTAAAAACTAATATGCTAAACATGAGGGCGAAGGGGGTCCAGAAAAAGCGACTACTACCCCCTTAACAACATATCATAATAGCTCACAAGACGACGGGTCAGATAGTGCTAAGAACGATCTGTAAGAATAATTTTATGTTAATTAAGAAATGTCCACTCCTCTGTTGCGAGGCTGTTATTTTAGGACCCTCCCTGTTTAACTCCTTTAGTTTGGAGATTTTGAGACTTCGCCTCATTTGTCTGGCCAATTTAATAAACCCGTTCAGTACCAGGGACGTCCTTTTCATCGTATTCTGGCAACTATTAAACTATTTTATTCAGCTTAGGAAGGACCTCTAGCAAATAAAAAGCTTCGAACTATCTCAATCAACCCTCTTAACTACCACAGATCCTTTCCAACATGCATACAATCGTCTAAATACAGCTAAAATAAAAAATAACACGTCGCTGGTACATGAAGGGTTAAAGAAAATAACACGTCGCTGGTACATGAAGGGTTAAAGAAAATAACACGTCGCTGG
Source organism: Paralithodes platypus (assembly GCA_032716605.1). Classification (NCBI taxonomy): domain Eukaryota; kingdom Metazoa; phylum Arthropoda; class Malacostraca; order Decapoda; family Lithodidae; genus Paralithodes; species Paralithodes platypus. Next base: position 14,940,998 of record CM064491.1, on the reverse strand, counting down.
TACATGAAGGGTTAAAGAAAATAACACGTCGCTGGTACATGAAGGGTTAAAGAAAATAACACGTCGCTGGTACATGAAGGGTTAAAGAATATTCATAATAATTTACAAAACATCGCACCAGATATGTTAACACTATCCGGTCCGACGTCTTGGGGGTTATTATGAGATTTTGTATACATATTATTGAGGATTGTGTTTGCTTTTGCCGTTTTGAGCAATGTATTATAGTTTATCTTCTAAGCAAACAAGAACGCCTTCCCAGACTTCCTTATAACTAATATAATGCCCACCCAGACCCCCTTAAAGTTATATTTTTAATTTTTCGATATATAAATGTCCTGGCCGAAGGCCGATTATTTTCAAATTATAGGCTTGTTATCGACACCTGAATAGGGTGAAGCGTCTTACTATCGCCAAACAAATGGGGTGAAACGCCTGAAAATCTCCAAGCAGGGGAGTTCCAAAGAAACTTCCCGGACCAAATAGGGTAAAGGCGTCGCTGGGTACTGAAGGGGTTAATCTACTTGGTTAATCCCACTAACTGCCCCTATCGCCCCTCCACCCTCTCTCTCATCATTTAACCAATATACAACGCCATATCATTCTCTTTCCATAAAGGTTGGTTTATAGTCCATCTCTCTTCATTTAACCTGTAACAGAAAGAATGGGGGCGATGATGTGTGTCCGTGTGCGTGTGCGCGCGCGCATCAATTCTGCATATCCGTATCTTGGTATCTTCCCAGGGGTTGTGCAGAGAAAGAGAGAGAGATAGTGAGTGAGTGTGAGAGTGAGAGTTACAAAAATGTACAAGGAATAGTTAGTATATCAAAGACCTTGCAGTCCATTCCGGGGAGATATTCGAAGTGGGAAGAGAGAAAATGTGTAGTGAACTACACTCATTGCAGAGCGTGCAGAATACGATCTACTCTTTTCTTGAACTGCTATACTGAAAACATAGTTTACAACTTCTGAGGGAAGTTTGTTCCAAGTAAAACAGACCTTATGTAAAAAAGTTTCCACAAATACTAGTGTTGACCCTTTTCAATTGTATTCATACTGAGGCTATGCATTTTGTTATAATCCACATTGTCAAACCCATTAAAACCGAAATATATTCCCGCTTATCGTTTACCTCATAAGCACAAAGTGGAGGTGGACAAGTTTTTTAATGAGATGTTTTCACAAGATGTCATTGAAGAATACAATTCCCCGTGGAAATATCCGATATTTCTGGTTGCAAAGAATATGGTTCATGGAGGCCCGTGACTGACTTTAGAAAACTGAATGAATTTATTAAATACTTTGAAAACTTCAATGAACTGACCTCGTGCCTGCATGTTTCCAATGAAGAGAGATCAATACCTTTCAACCGGTCCTAATAGCTCAGTCTTCTATTTAATTTAATAAGCTTTATAGCCCTAGCTTGTATACTTCCAGTCGCTCTATATCTTTCCTGAGTGCTAGAGACCAGAATTGAACAGCATACTCCAGGAGAGGCCATATGAGACAATTATAGAGTATGAGAACTATTTCCATACTTCTATACACAATTCTGTGCTGTATTTTTATCTCCTAACTCTACTGACTTTCTTAGATTCTTTGAATATTTAACCTCTAAAGTGGAGCACATCCTATCAAGCTTCCCTTTCTCTGAAATTTCGGTCTTGGGTGATTTCAATGTTCACCACCGCCAATGTCTCTCCTCTCATTTCACTGACCAACCTGGTGAACAAGCCAACATAATTTCTATCCAATATGACCTAGAGCAATTAGTCCAGCACTCTTACTCGTATTCCTGACCACCTTAGAGATTGGTCCAACATTTTTGACATATTTCTAACTTCAAATCCTTCTACTTATGCTGAAAACCATTTGTCTCTGTTTGGTTCCTCCAACCACAATTTTCTCTGTGTTACATGCCGACTGGGAGGCTCTTCGGCAGTACTTCTTTGATTTCCCAAGGAATGATTTTTGCTTCCATGGCCGGGAACCCTCGGAGAGGGCTGAACGCATTACCGAGGAAATAATCTTGGGCATGGAGGCGTACATTCAGTCTAATGCAAACAAACAAATCTTGGTTTACTCATGCTTGTTCTACTGCTTTTCGATATAAGGAAGAAGCATTCAATAGGTACCATCGCCTTCACACTCAAGAATCTTGTATTTTTTATGTTGCGGCCCAAAATCAAGCCAAATCTGTTCTTCGACTCGCCAAAAACTTTATCATCAATAACAAATGTTTTCTGGCATCCAGCCAAAAACCTCTCCCGCAATTTCGCTTCCTCGCCTTTTCCTCCTCTTTTCCATTCTGACGGTACCAGTGTCACCTATGCTTTTGACAAAGCTGAATCTCTACTCAAACTTTCGCTAAAAACTCCACCTTGGATGATTTCGGCGCTATTCCTCTATCTCAACCCCCCTCTCACTTGCTTATGCCTATCATAATATCTTCTAAGGATGTACTTTCTTCCCTCTCAGGGCTTAATACTAAGAAGGCATACAGACCGGATGGTGTTCCACCTGCTGTACTCAAAAACTGTTCTTCCATGCTATCTCCCTGCCTAGGCCAACTCTTTCATCTCTGTCTTTCCTGTAATGCCTTTCCTTCTTGCTGGAAGTTTGCTTTCATTCAACCTGTCCCAAAGAAGGGTGATCGCTCTCAGCTCTCCAACTATCATCCAATTGCTCTCATATCTTGCATCTCTAAAGTTTTTAATTTATTCAAAATGTCTTGAGCATCTGTCCTCTCATAATCTTCTTTCAGATCGCCAGTATGGTTTCCTTATGGGCTGCTCTACTGGTGATCTCTTTACATATCTTACTAACACATCGAAAGCTTTCAATACAAATCTCTTATTTCCAAACTTCTCTCCTTCGGTTTCTATCCTTCTATCTGTGCCTATGTCTCTAATTTCCTTTCTAGCCATTCCATAGCTTCAGTTGTGGATGGTCATCGCACACTTCCTCAGTGTATCATCTCCGGTGTTTATCAGGGTTCTATTCTGTCTCCAGTTCTCTTCCTTATATTCATTAATGATCTTCTTGACTGTACCTCTAGCCCTATTCACCTATATGCTGACGACTCTACCTCACATTATTCAACTAGTTTTCCACAACGAACCACCACACAATCACTCCAAAACTCACGCGACAAAGCCATAGCATGCCTATCTTCTGATCTATCAATTACTTCTGAATGGATCACAGAGAATCTTGTTACTTTCAATGCCTCCAAGACTCAATTTCTCCTTTGATCTAGCCATCACAATCTTCCACAAGACTATCACTTACTTTTCAACAATTCACAAATCAACCCTTCATCTTCTCTCAATATTCTTGGTGTATCTTTTTCATCTCTCTTGGAAAAATCATATTACCACTCTTGGTAACACAGCTTCCCAGAAGTTAGGTGTGCTCAACTGCAACCATGGATTCTTTCAGCCCCGCACAGCTTCTTGCTCTGTACCGGGGCACTATGTGCCCATATATCGAGTATTGTTCACGTGTGTGGGGAGATTCCACCCACACCACACTTATCGAAAGGGTAGAGTCTAAAGCATTTCATCTCATCAATTCACCTCCTCTTACAAAATGCAAAAACGGATATATTATTATTATTATTATTATTATTATTGTAATATATATATATATATATATATATATATATATATATATATATATATATATATATATATATATATATATATCATTTTATTACGTATTCATTGAAGATGAGGGAGTCTTGAGGAGTGAGTGCGACAGGGGTTTGTATTGAGCTACCAAATAATTGACGACAATGATACATTACCTCGTATTGTTATTTAATTACCAGTACTGCTAATTGGTGTTGTCAAAACCGGTTTGTAATGTTTGTCATGTGTAGCAACATTATCACTGTTATGATGACTTTACTAATTGTGAAGGTCATGTTGTATTCATGCATAATATGGCGTTTCAAAGGTAAAGCCTGTTCAATATTTGTTAAACAGTAAAGCTGATTCCTATTTAGAGAACATATTTATATTTGTATTTAAGTTGGCATGATTTAATTCTGCTGAACAAAAGCTTCTAATTCCACAGTACTGTCTTATTATTATTCTAATGCAATTTATTTAGTACCTCATAGTGTTTAAAAGTGTTATTTTATTGTATGGGCTATATTTTAAATAACTTTTTCGTTTTAATAATAACACTTATTAAGGGGGGTCACCGGCTTTTTATTTTATCTTTCTCTCTCTTTCCCTGGCTTGTATCCATTCGGCCTCATGCAGCCAACTGTTTTAAGACGTTTATCCCCATCCAGGCGAGCGATAGCGAGCCAGCTTTGTATGGAGAAATCCGGCTTCGCCGGACACATTTTTCTATCAAAAAATGTACAAATTTAGCTTGCTGTCAAAGCAAAAATATATACTGTATATGTTGGCTCGCTACCGCTCGCCAGGAAAATATTGACACCTGGATGGGGGTAAAAATCTTAAAACAGTAGGCTGAATGGGGCCGAATGGATACAAGCCAAATAGAGAGAGAGAGAAAGAGAAAACAAGCGAGAAAGTGAAAAAAAGCGAGGTGAGCTCCCTTAAACCTGGCGGCACATGAGCAGATTTAGCGACGAAAAATATCAGTCTGGAACCCACTTCAAGTTCTCCCATTGTTTTGAGGGACGTTTGTTATTATTATGTAGTAAATAGGACTATACCCTGTTTCTTTTTAACTGACGGTAAATTGCACAGTTCCCATCAAGATTTCTGTTATTTTGAAGATTTTGTAGTGAAATGTGGTGCTAATTATAGAAACTTGGTCTTATTATGATGCAGAGACATAGTGGTTATTATGATGCAGAGACATAGTGGTTATTATGAGGCAGAGACATAGTGGTTCATATTATGAGGCAGAGACATAGTGGTTCATATTATGAGGCAGAGACATAGTGGTTCATATTATGAGGCAGAGACATAGTGGTTATTATGATGCAGAGACATAGTGGTTATTATGATGCAGAGACATAGTGGTTATTATGATGCAGAGACGTAGTGGTTATTATGATGCAGAGACATAGTGGTTATTATGATGCAGAGACGTAGTGGTTATTATGATGCAGAGACATAGTGGTTATTATGATGCAGAGACATAGTGGTTATTATGATGCAGAGACATAGTGGTTATTATGATGCAGAGACGTAGTGGTTTCATATTTGTCCATCAAGTATAGAGAAATTAGCTGCCAAGGGATTCAATTTACCGTCAGATGAAGTGACACAGAGTATAGTCAATATTATGAATTACTAGGACAAAATACAGTCGTGGGATTGAGTAATCATTATATAAATTTTATTGTGTATGTTTTTGGCTCCAATACTGTGACTCCGATACATCCGATGCTTAATTTCAAACCAGGTTTCTTCTATTTTGGATTGTACCATTTTCAGTATGTCATGACGCTTTCTTTAATTTTACTGTGGGTAGCCTACCATCATACGATTATATATATTTTAGAATAGGTTTGTGGAACTTTCCAACTCTAGTTTTTACAAAGCTTTCTGGCATCTAGCCAAACACCTCTGCAACAATTTCACTTCCTCGTCTTTCCCTTGTCTTTTCCATTCTGACGGCACCACCGTCACCTCTTCCTCTAACAAAACTGAACTCTTCGCTCAAACTTTCGCTAAAAACTCCACCTCGGATGATTCCGACACTATTCTTCCCTCTCCACCCCCCTTTCACTTACTTATGCCTAATATCATAATCTCTTTCAAGGATGTAGGCTACTTGCTACCCTCTCTAGGCTTAATACTAAGAAGCTGTACGGTCCAGATGGTGTACCTCCTGTTTTACTCAAAAACTGTTCCTCCATGCTGACTATCTGTCTAGGCATACTTTTTCATAAATTTTTCTTATATCGTCTTCCCTTCTTGCTGGAACTTTGCTCTCTGTCAACCTGTCCCAAAGAAGGGTGACCACTCTCAACCCTCCAACTATCTTCCAATTGCTCTCTTTTTTTGGCATATCTAAAGTTTTTAAAACTATTCTTAATTCAAAATTTCTTAAGCATTTATCTACCCATAATCTACTTTCAGATCGCCGGTATGGTTTGCTTACTCTACTCGTGATTTCCTTGCTTATCTTACTAATTCTTGGTCATCCACCCTTTGGGACTTCGGTAAGACATTTTCTATTGCGCTAGACATATCGAAAGCCTTCGATAAAGTCTGACACAAATCTCTGGTTTCCAAACTACGCTCCTTCGGTTTCTATCCCTCTATTGTGCTTTTCTCGGTAGAAACCCCCTCCCCCACTCCCCTTCCCCCTTCATGGAATATTTTTTAGTATTTGGGAAATTTATTCTTGATTCACAGCGTTTGTTCCTAATTTCAAGCTCCAAACTTAAAGAAAAATAAACGTTAATATGGAAATAACATCGATCGAGTACCAGCATTTTCTCTAATGTGGATTGAATCTGATGATGACTCCGATCCTCATATCGGAAACATGCTCTCGTGTGATGCCACCGTTTTAATATGCCTGCTTGACATCACTCGTATGATCGTATGATGTTAATAAGAGTAAATACGTGTTATAGTTTGGAGATTGGGTTTGATAGGACATACAATAAGACATAGAGGTAGAGGAGCAGGAAGAAGGAGGAGGATGAAGACGATTAAGGAGGAGAATGGAGGGTTTAGGAGGATGAGGAAGAAGAAGGAGAAGAGGGATAGTGAGGAAGGAAAACCACACACACACACACATACACATACGAGAGAGAGAGAGGTGAAAATCCAATCTAGTGTTAATTGCATTTATTGAAGTCCCCCCATCAATAGCTCTCCCCGGGGACATAAAGGCCTGGGGAATACAAAAGGGATACATCACCACACACATTGGAAACGAATTCAAATGACGGACGAATATAAATGGATGGATGAATAGAAATTGATGAATAGAAATTGACGCATGAATATATAATGATGGATGAATAGAAGTTGATGAAAAGAAATTGACGGATGAACAGAAAATGATGTATGAATAGAAATTGATGAATAGAAATTGACGGATGAATGTAAAATGATGGATGAATAGAAAATGAGTGAATGCAAAATGACACAGACTTAAATATATACAGTATATATACTGTATATATATTTCTGTGTGTGAATGATACAAAAGGCAAAGCTACCTGTAACAAGTGTCTCTCCCAAAGGTTGAAAGAGTGACAGAGCCAAACTCAAGATACATTATTATAGGTAATTTAGATGTTTTGGAAATTATCTGGTGTGCTTGTTAAGTGTAGTGAAATTAATAGGATTACTCTTTGTGTAGGTGAGGCACGAATAGAAACTGGGGGAAGCCAGGCAAATGAAACAGGAGTTCCAGCAACTCCTTATCATATGCCTATGTGGTTAGCCTACTGCCCTGCTCGATTTTTTTTTCTATGTGAGTGAGAGAGACAAAAGGCATAACTGCCTTTGGCAAGTGCCTCCCCCAGAGTTGAAAGGGTGACAGGGCCAAAATCAAGGGACGTTCGAACCAAAATGCCTGGACACACTGAGTTTGAAGTAATTTAAGTCATAGGAAGAGGGAAAGACTGATTCTGTGAAAGAGATCCAGAGCTCAGCTGTTGAATAGAAGAAAGATTGAGAATAGCATTTCACTCTTGGGTTGGAGTGTTGCACAGAGAAGGAGTGGGATTGTGTTGCAAGACGGATGCTATGTGCTCTACGAAGAGGGGGTGGCATACACAGAGAGCTCTGAGGGACACTGATTATTGTAATAGCAGAAGAATAGTGAGAGAGAGCTACATTGCGGCAAAGAGAGAGACTGCAGAGAATTGGCGAGTGGCCTTGAGTTAATGAGATGGAAGGCTTTCTTTTCTACTTTGTCTAGAAGTGCTGTGTGAGAGGATCCTCCCCACACGTGTGAACAATACTCGATACATGGATGCACTGTGCCCCTGTACAGAGCAAGAAGCTGTGCAGTGGGAAAGAACCTCTGGAGGCGGTTGAGCACACCCAGCTTCTGGGAAGCTATTTTAGCAAGAGTGGTAATATGATCTTTCCAGGAGAGATCTTTCCAAAAGAAACACCAAGAATATTAAGAGAAGATGAAGGGTTAATTTGTATGTTGTTGAAGAGTAGGTCATAGTTTTCTGGTAGGGGGCGATGAGTAGACAGATGCAAAATTGATTTGAAGCATTGAAAGTAACAAGGTTTTCTCTGCCCCAGTTAGAAATAGTATAGAGATCAGAAGATAGGTGCTTTATGTTACGTGAGTTTTATAATTCCTGCTGTGAGTGTTGTTATTGAAGGTTAGTTGAATAGTGTAATGTTCAACAGGAGGAATACCGTCCAGACCGTACGCCTTCTTAGTATTAAGCCCAGAGAGGGTGGAATGTACATCTTTGGAAGAGATTGTGATGTTAGGCATAAGTAGGTGAGAGGGGGTGGAGAGGGAGGAATAGCACCGGAATCATCGAAAGTGGAGTTTTTCGCGAAAGTTTTAGCGAAGAGTTCAGATTTGTTAGAGAAAGAAGTGATGGTAGTACCCTCAGAGTGGAAAAGAGGAGGGAAAGATGAAGAAGAAAAGTTGTTAGAAAGATTTTTTGGCTAGATGCCAGAAGACTTGGGAAGAGCTAGAGTTGGATAGTTCAGTGCATTTATTATTGATGAAAGAGTGTTTGGCGAGTCGAAGAACAGATTTGGCTTGATTCCGGGCAGAAACATAGGAAATATGAGATTCTGGAGTGGGAATGGTGGGAATGGTGGCAGGCCAGGAAAAGTTGGTGTATATAGGTTTATTGTGGAAGCCTCATCTTTAACCCTAATGGCCCAAGGGAGGGGGGGGGGGGGATTGATCTCACCCTTTTTGCTCCATTACTTTGGATATTTTAGGACGTTACACCCCATTAGTTTGGCGATATTTAGACGCTTCACCTTATTCACGTGTCGTTTTTTTTATGAGAGAGCGATAGTGAGCCTGTAACTTAGACAAAATTAGCCCTCGGCCGGGAAATTTTTCTATCGAAAATGTACACATCTAACTTGAGGGGGTATGAGTGGGCATTGTTTAGTTTGAAGGAAGCCTGGGAAGGCATTTGTGTTTTCCTAGTGGACAAGCTAATATACTGTACATTGCTCGAAAATTGCAAAAACCACCAAATCTTCAATATTAAGTAAACAACATTTCATAATATCTTCCAAAACTTCGGACCAGATAGTGTTAAGAATTGTAGATTAAGGATTTGCTTGGCGTAAAGCTGCCACCCTAGAGAATTTTGAAAAATCAAATATTTAGTGCAAAATGGCTGCCTTGTTTGGGATTAATGGCAAACTAAACTCATATTTGATTTTGTTTTTATAGCATACAGTATAATGAAAACTAATACTGTATGTGTTGATGTCTGTTACTCCTTTCCTCCTCTTTTAATGTTTGTTTGGGATGTGTCAGCTTATGTAATGTAAACAAATAACTAGTATTTCCCTCAAGTTGTCTTTCCCTCATCCTATGACTTAAATTGCTTCAAGCTCCGTGTGTCCAGACATTTTGACTATAACAACCATAGCGCAGTTGGAATATATGTACATGCTCAGATTAATATGCAGGATTCAAAATTACGTAATAAATCGTAGGCTTGTGCATATTTCTTAACTGTCCTGATAACGTAATGCATAAGTGCGCGGAATTTCGGTATGAGTGCCCTGGGTTCGAGTCCTTGGAGTGCCACATGTATTTGTTGATTTCATTAATTGAGTTTAGAAGTGAAGTTAGTTGGTGAAAAAAATATAATACATTAACCCTTCTTGCCTGGGCTCGCCTTCCTAAGGATAGCATTCAGATCCGGGCGATCTGGCCGAATAATGTCGTAATAGGTCTAGCCCTATCTTGTTATTTTAACTGCTAGAGAATTCACAGACATCTCAAAACGTAGCCCTCTTTCGTATCTATAGACTGGCGTTGAGTAGGGCTCTCTAGGTTAACTGGTTCAGTTGTGATGACGATTTCCGTGGAGAGAGTTTTGAGGCGATGTTAGCAATATCGGATATTTACAGGCACTAATCTCGTCATAGCAGACAACAACAACATTGATCCGACGTCTCCTTCTTGTTTTCGGAGGTGCGGTGTTGGAAAGACCGGCTTTGTTTACATACAGTCGACGCACGGCTTTCAAACCACGCTTAATAGGCTTTCAAGCTTACGGATTTTAATAGGACACCCGGGTTCCTGCCCATCTGCCGCGGTGTCATTATAAAATGCTGCCCGGGCAGGAGGGGTTAAAGGTCAGCAAGAGAGGCAGGAAGCATATGAAGCATTAACCTCTTAACTGCGCAGCTATGGTATTTAAATGTTCCGCGGTGCGAAGGTATTATGATCCATTCCTCACTATCTATCTCTATCTATTGCCTGATGCCGTGATCCCCGAAGGGGTGGCCACGAACGAACCGCCCCCATGCACCTCTGTCCCCAGTCAGTCGACGCCCCTCCCCCCAACCAGCACCGCCTTCGTTCATGTACTTCCTCACTCCATCCTTCCACCTCATATTCGGTCTACCTCTCCCCCTCTGTCCCTCCACCTCGCTCTCGTACACCCTCTTAGTCATTCTCTCGCTTTCCATACGTTCCATATGGCCGAACCATCTCAAGTTGTTCCTTTTCACACTTTCCAGCACATCTACCTCCACACCACACCTCCTTCTTACTTCCTCATTAGTCTGTCTATCCCTCCATGTAACTCCGCACGCACTCCTTAAGTAATTCATTTCCACTGCTCTCACTCTTGGTCCGAGTCTCTCAACCAACGTCCATGCTTCGCTTCCGTAAGTCAGTGTCGGGATTACCACACTGTCATGCAAGGACTTCTTCACTTCCATACTGACCACCCTATTTCCTGTTACTGCTTTTAGCGTTCCTACAACCCTCTTCCCCTGTTGTACCCTCTCCCGCACCTCTTCATCCATAGTCCCATCTTTACTCAACACACTGCCCAGATACTTAAAAGAGTTGACGATCTCCATAGCCTGACCGTTCAGCTTCACCTCACACTCTGTGACTTCACCCCTTTCGAAGACCATAACCTTGCTCTTCCCCGTATTTACCTTCAAATTCCGTTTTTCGCACACTGTTCCAAACTCATTTACCAGACCCTGCCACTCCCATTCATTATCACTCATCAGAACTGTATCATCCGCAAACAGCAGTATAGGTAGCTTCCACTCAATTCCCTCCCTTTTCAGCGATACACCAACATCCACTGCTCTTGATAGTATTTCTTTCATGACTCCATCCATATATATACAGTAAACAACCACGGGGACATCACACACCCCTGTTTCAAACCAACATTCAGGTCAAAGAACTCGCTCTGCTCACTCTCCACACGTACTGCCGCCTTTGCACCCTCATACATGCTCTTCACTGCTTTCAGCAACTTGCCCTCTACTCCGTATATTCTAAGTACTTTCCACAAACCTTCTCTATCCACTCTGTCATAGGCCTTTCCAAGTCCATAAAGGCAACATACACCTTTTGTTTCTTCTCCAGATACTTCTCCACAACACAATTCAGGGTAAAAATCTGATCTACACATCCTCTTCCCTTCCTAAAACCTCCCTGCTCGTCGCCTATCCATTTCTCCGTTCTCACTCTCACTCTCTCAATCACTACCCTACTGTATACCTTCCCTACTACGCTTAGAAGACATATTCCTCGGTGGTTACCACACACTCCTCTTTTCCCTTTGCCCTTATATAGGGGGACTATTATGCCAGTCTTCCAGTCATCGGGTGCACTCCCCTTCTCCCATGCTAGTTTGCACATTTTCCATACCCATTCTATCACTATCTCACCACCATACCTCAACATTTCCCCACACACTCCATCTGTTCCTGGTGCTTTCCCCAACTTCACTCTTTTCATGGCTTCCCACACTTCTGACCTCCTGATCCCCACCTCCTCCTCCACTACTTCTCTTCTTCTCCCTCCCATACCATATCCAGCTATGTTTGCTGGCTCTTCATTCCTTTCATTTAGCAACTCACTGAAGTACTCCCTCCATCTTTCGACTCTCTCTTGCTTCTCGGCTAGCATTCTCCCATTCTTATCTTTCACACCCTTACTGTTTCCCTTGCTACCTTCCCTAACTTTCTTGACTTCTTTCCAGAACAGTTTCTTACTCTCCCTCCATTTTACACTCAGATTCCTTCCAAATTCCTCATCTACTCTTCTCTTACTTTTGTGACGCATGTCCAGTGTGAGCATGCTGTACAGAACGCCTAGTCATGCCCCACTCTCGCTAGGATCGTCAGGGCAGGAACTTTGGCTGTAGTCTATGTAGAGTTTCCTAACTTAGTTCATGTGAGCCGTTGTACTATAAGTAATATGAATATGTATTTTGTTTTCATCTGAGTCAACGAGTTCTATTTTATATCATTAGTTATAAGTATTGTGTGTAAAACTTATTTGTAATGATGGGAGAAGCGGCAGCCACAGTTGGGGGTCAGTGGGTGCGCCATGCGGGAGGTGGGCCTAACTCACTAGCACTCCCCCCCCCCTCCCCCCTCCCCTCAGTGCTAGGAAAGCCTTTGTCTATCCCAGAGGAGAGAGAGAAATTACGTAATGATTGTCAGTGGGCGGTCCTTAGTAGTTCACGTTGGGCTCACTAGAGGGCCGAGTATAAAAAGGGAAGTCTAGCCATTTTTTGATCAGAACTCATTAGGCAGAGCGACTTCTCATTTCCCTTGCTAACTATATATATTCTTCTGACTGATGTGAACTTTCTCTACTACCTTACATTCTTATCTCCTCTTTTCCCTACCCTTTTTAACTTCCATGGTCCCGTTGGTGCAGAGCTAGTCAGCCAACGTATTATCGCTTGAGTTCTCATGAGATACATGCCTATTAGATAGCCTATTTTGGAAGGGTTAACTTAGAATAGGATTGATTTATGTTTGTTGCACTTGTCTATGCATTTCCCTGTGTGTTATTATTATTATTCCTGGTTTCTGCTAGTCTAGGTAATGCTAGACTGGGGTAAGGCTTTTCTGTGTTACGAGTTGTTGTTTGATGCAGTGGTTAAGCGATAAACCTGCATACTCGTTTCGGTTCAGTGAAGCCTAGGTTGTCTTCGCGGCTGACTGTGTTGAGTTAATAATTTACAGTGCGTGAGGGCAAGAGCCTAACCACCCTGTATTTTATTAACAGCTTGTTTTTACTTTGTCAAGGAGCCGGGAGAAAACCAGATACAAGGGATCTGGATTTCTCAAAGTGCACTTGTTAGTGTTAACGTAATACTTTAAACAGTTGTGAGGACTTCGCTAGGCTACGAGCCGTTTTTGCTCAGTCACTGCTACCTTTTGCCCACAGTACCCCAGCTAGACTTTACTCGATTAGTAGATACAGAATAGTATTGAAGCTTTCCTTATGTATGATATTGTTTATGCACTATTGATTTCATGTGTTGCAAGCTTGGCTACTTTAGTGATTAGTGGCCCACGAGCACAATCCGAGTAGGCTATTGCCGTTGCATTTGCGGAGTACTTCTTTTTAATGTTTGCCATTTACTATTGCATATCTTTTAATTATTCTTATGCCAATTTAAACCTTTAATAGTATTTAATTGCCAGTGTTTTTCTTATTGAATTACTGTTCAAAATCCGATACGTACTTCTTACGAGCATCCGAGAAGCATCTAACTTTTTTCAGAAGATTCCTTGCTCGATGCTTAAGGACTATTAATTAACGTAACGTAATAGTGCCGATCCGAAGTAGAGGGTGGAGGACTTCTTAAGTTCTTAGTCAAGGGTGGATTACTTCGGCTTCGGCCAACACTATTCTTTGGTGTTGTTGTTTCTTACTTCTTTGTTTGATTGTTGACCAGACTAGAGAATTCCTGTCTCTTTATTAGTCTGTTGTTGAACACTAGTACCGAGTTCTTGTATACCCCGTTATAGCAGATTGAACTCTGGAGGGTATTGGTGTTTTTTGTTCGGCTGGCAGTACTCAGGGGTTGGGATCGTGTGTTTCCGTTGTGGCAGCGAGCCGTATTAGAGTCCTGATTGAGAGCCCTTGTGTACCCGAGTGCCAGGTCGTAACACTTTCCTTCACTACTCTCTTCACCACCCTCTTACTCTCCACGTACCTCGCTCGTTTCTGTCTCTCGGAATCTTCATTCCCTCTACTACCCAACCACTCTCTATATGCTTTCTTCTTTTCTTCCACAGCTATTCTTACCTCTTCTGTCCACCATGCTGTACCTTTCACTCCCCTCCCTCTTCTCCTCACTCCACACACCTCCTCACATGCTGCACAGATCTCATCCTTAAACACCTTGCTCATCTCCTCCACTTCCTCCATAACTTCCAGGTCGAACCCACCTAGTCGTCTTTCCACTGCTCTCCTGTACTCCTCCCTGATTTCCTCCTCCTGCAACCTCTCCACCCTCCTTTGATTCTAAAATCGTTAATTTACCATATATATACAGTAAGTAATACTTATCCATATGCGCCTATTTTACTTTTAATATGAACATATGAACATGGGAAAGCAATAAAACAATTGATAACAGCAATTGGCTGGTGAAAATTGTATATTTTAGCCCCGCGGTCGTAATCTGGCCTTGAGCAGTGAGAGACTTATTCCCTCACTCTCTCTAGTCTCGCATGGGACTGAGAGGCCAGGGGAGCTTTCAGACTGGCTTGGATGGTCGGAGTTACACTCCTCCACCCCCCTCCTTCTCTCCCACCCGTTCTCCCACGAAAGTACTCGATAATTATCGGGAATAATAGAGAAAATACCTGATAATTGAGGAGGGGGGAAAAGGGGGGGGGGGGGACACATGTGTAGGAGTGGTAGCAAGTAATGGAGGGAAATTATCTCGCCTAAACACAATTTTTTTTTTTTGAGTGCCACCGGGGTGTTTTAAATGTTTTTTTTTAGGCCTAGGATCTTAAGAGTCTTCCAGCAGCCGCCCAGTAGGACCTCTTAAGAGTCTTCCCGTAGCTGCCGGGCTAAGGGGAGAGGGGTTGTTTTTCTAGACCCACTTCTCCCTCATGTTTAGCCCAATTAGTTTTCAGATTTTAAAATGTTTGCCCCATTAGTTAGTCGATTTTAAGACCTTTCGCCCTATTTCTTTGTCAATATTTAGGCCTTTCGTGGTATTTAGGTTTCGATTTTTTCCTGGCGAGCGAAAGCGAGCCTGAAATTTTAGGAGGAACCGGCCTTCGGCCTGGACATTTTTCTACCGAAAAATATACAAATATATCTTGAAGGGGGGTCTAGGTGGTGTTTTTCTAAGCTTGATGGAGGTCTAGTGAGGAAACTAAGAAATAAAGGAATACATGAATAAATAGACTAAAAAAAGACCCACCTTCCCTTAACACAATCTAGGAAACAAATATATAATAATAATAATAATAATAATAATAATAATCTTAAAGAAAATGTTTATAGACAGTGGCTCAATATACACATTTAAAAATAGGTTGCACTCATACCACAGAGTAGTTAATCTGGGGTAGATAATGATTACTAATTAAATAACCTGGCAGGATTTATCTCTGTTTCCAGTTGAAGAAAGCATAGGAAAACAGTGAAAGTGTGCATGAAATTTCCTTTCCATTTCTAACTATTCTATAAATTCCTTCAGGCGATGTCCAAGCCTTGCAAGATTATTCTTATCCAACCGTTATCATGAATGGTAAATTTCTGGAGGGAGTAGAAGGTGGGGACAGAGAACCTTCACATTTGCTATCGTTTTCTTCCACTATTCTATATTTGGGGTTCTACTATCTCTATTAAAATTAAATCCTGACTACCTAGCTTGGATCGTAAAGTCTGTATGGTCAGTGTAACTATATCTAATTATATATATATGATAAATCTCTCTCTCTCTCTCTCTCTCTCTCTCTCTCTCTCTCTCTCTCTCTCTCTCTCTCTCTCTCTCTCTCTCTCTCTCTCTCTCTCTCTCAGTATTGAAATCAAGCATACCTTTGTTCGACACCTTCAAACCCTCCCAAAATCTCTCTTAATTGCTATCCTTTCTTTTCCCTCTCTGTATCAATTGTGCAGTCTTCTTTTGTTCTCTGTATCAGCTCTTCCTTTGTACTCACTTTTAATACTTTGATCTCTTATTCTTTGTACCCTGTATTTCGTTCATTCTTATGTTTGTTTTATATGCCGGTATTTATTTATTTATTGGCGTTCTGTGAAAACCTCCATTTGTTTTCATTTTTAAGTTTTCCTGTTACATTTGTTAATTTTGCCTTTTTGTTTCTTTTTTTTCGACATTCATTCGCAATTTTGGATTTATGTAGGGCTTGACACAAACATTGCTTTGAACTCAGAAAGGTATTTTTGTTACTGGGTTTGTGTAATTCAAAGATTACTTTATTGGGCTTGCAAGGATCGTATATGTGTGTGTTTTATGTGCGTGATGTGTGCTTTGTTAGTGTGTGTGTGTGTGATATGTGCTTTTTCGTGCCTGGGTGTGTGTTTGTATGAGAGAGAGTGAGTGAGTGAGTGAGTAAGAGTAAGTGTGTGAGTGAGAGCCATCTGAACACGCATAACGTTTTGCATGTAGTAGATATGTGTATGTACAGCCTACAGTATTATGTGTGTGTGTATGTTGACTGGTGTGTGGTGTACATGTGTATTTCCATTTCATAATTCTTTTCTGATATTTTTTAGTCTGTCCATTGTTCTATATAACTGTTCGATATTTTTATGGTCTTTGTTACCCCCCTACACACACTCTCTCTCTCACTCACTCACTCACTCTATATATATATCGAACCCAGGTCAAGCATATTCACATGTGAGCGTGCTCTCCACTCGACCGCTGCAGCTCTATTTGTTCTCGCTAAAGAAGAAGAGGTTACGAGGCCAACGTATCGAGTGTTTTAAGATATTGAAAGGATTTGACAGAGTAGATATCAATGCACTGTTCACGATTAATAACAATGTTGCAACCCGAGGTAATGGAATGAAATTAAATAGAAAGCAGGCATACCTAGATGTCACACACAATTTCTTCATAGACTGTGTGGTCAAAAAGTGGTCGATAGTAATTCCATTTATACGTTTGAGAAGACTGGACGATCATCTGATAGAGATTGGATTTATATGAATGAATCAGTAGGTATGCGAGTGTAAAGTTCACTAAATTCCCTTTCGGATTTGTTTTCTTTCTATTTACGCTATACAAACTTTGCTTGTGGGCAATTTCCGAGGCATAAGGCTACACTTCATCCTATTTTCCGGTATGGCTTTTTAACAGGAGGGTGGGGAGAGAGCCTACTACTTTGCTGTCCTATTATTCTACTATAAACTGTCACTGTCTAGTCTAGTAGTATTATGGCCGGATCACCTAGTAGATAACGCAAGGTCTGTAACTCTCTCTCTCTCTCTCTCTCTCTCTCTCTCTCTCTCTCTCTCTCTCTCTCTCTCTCTCTCTCTCTCTCTCTCTCTCTCTCTCTCTCAATGCTATTATACCCAGTTAATTCTTTTGCATTCACTATATAATTTCAAGTTTGGCCTAATACTCGACTCCCGTTTTCACAAGTTCCCGCGACTATCAAATTAATGTGAAGTCAATACTGAAGTTAATTGGATGGCCGGCTTTAAGTAATTACGGGAGATTTGTTTAGTTCACCCTAGCTCTTCGAAAACGGGTGATTGGTGGTGATAGTGGTGTTATGGTTGTTGTAGGGGTGTTAGTGGTTGCTGTTGTGGTGGTGATAGTTGTTGTTATGGTGGTTGTTGTCGGGGGTTAGTAGTTATTGTGGTTATGGTGTGATGGTGGTAGTAGTAGTGGTGATAATGGTTGTTATGGTTGCTGTTGTAGGGGTGTTACTAGTTGTTGTGGTAATGGAATGGTGGCAGTAGTTGTGTTGTGGTGGTAGGTTTTGTTATGGTTGCTGTTGTAGGGGTGTTAGTGGTGGTTGTAGTGGTGGTATGATGGTAGTAGTGGTGTTTTGGTGGTGATAGTGGTTGTTATGGTTGTTGTCGGGGTGTTAGTAGTTGTTGTGGTGATAGTGGTTGTTATTGATGTTGTAGGGGTATTAGTAGTTGTTGTGATGGTGGTAGTAGTGGTGTTTTGGTGGTGATAGTGGTTGTTATGGTTGTTGTAGAGGTTATATTGTAGTGCATGTCGTGGTGGCAGTATGGTGGGAATAGTGGTGTTGATAATGGTGGTGTTAGTGGGGTTATGGTGGTGTTAGTGGGGTTATGGTGGTGATAGTGGTGTTATGGTGGTGATAGTGGTGTTATGGTGGTGTTAGTGGGATTATGGTGGTGTTATGGTGTTGATAGTCGGGTTATGGTGGTGATAGTGGTGTTATGGTGGTGATAATGGGGTTATGGTGGTGATAGTGGGGTTATGATGGTGGTGGTGATAATGGGGTTATGGTGGTGATAGTGGGGTTATGGTGGTGATAGTGGGGTTATGGTGGTGATGGTGGTGATAGTGTTGTTATGGTGGTGATAGTAGTGTTATGGTGATGATAGTGGGGTTATAGTGGTGATAGTGGTATTATGGTGATGGTAGTGGTGTTAATGTGATAATTGACATGGTATACAGTGGTTCACAACATAACAGCAATAGGGGAATGCCTAGATGCTTGGGGGAGGGACTCGTTGAATGCAGATCTATCAAGAAATCTTCAATTGACCCCTTGCGAGTTTCAGGCTATAAGGAAGTTGGAGCCTTAGATTTCGATATTATACAGACATCCAATAATAATGTAGGTTTCCGATGGTTAGAAAGTATAGTGAATTTGATTGTATGTATTTATAGATGCACTACAACTGTATTAAGCTAGAAATTCTGTTAACTATCAATGCCAATAGCTCCAACTTCCTTATAGCCTGAAACTCGCAAGTGGTCAATTGGGGGACTTGGGAATGTAGATCGATCAAGTCGTAGTCAATTGGGTGAATCGGTGCACAGGAGGCTAGTGGGAGGCTGCCCGGCTGTGGAGAAGGTGGAGAGGGGACTGTGGGAACTAGCTTCTGAATGCCTACTTGTCTGTCGTCACGGCCTTTTATCTCCTCTGTTTGTCTGTGGGAACACCCTCTCGGTTTGTCTACTAATTGCATACCTTTAGGGTGTGTATTCTCTCTTGTCTTGGCCAATGGTCCTAGCATCTCTGGTCTGTTCTTCGAGGGCCGACTCGTCCCATTTCTTCGGTCGTGTCCCCGTCGGGCCCTGACGCTGCTGGTTTTTTCTCATGTATCAGGGGGCGCTTCTACCTTGATATCTATGAGCGTGGGGATCTTACTCCTCTTGTGTCTGTGTGTCGGATTCTGTATTGTGTTTATCGAGGCCCCAACAGTTTAAAACTTATATGAGAGTAATATTTATATTTCCATGTATAATCCTAAGTATAACGTTTTATATATATATATATATATATATATATATATATATATATATATATATTTCCATGTATAATCCTAAGTATAACGTTTTATATATATACATATATTATATATATATATATATATATATATATATATATATATATATATGGCTGATCCATTATGATAAGTGGATGAATTAGGTGGAATGGAAACACAGGAAAGAGCTTGAATTCTATATATCTTTTACGTTTCGGGCTACGCTGAACCCATCTTCAGAGAGACTTCAGCTCTCTGAAGATGGGTTCTGCGTAGCCCGAAACGTAAGATAAACGAAGAATTCAAGCTCTTTCCTGTGTCTTTCTTCCACCTTATTTAATATATACCGGTATATATATAATATATATTCATATATAATATACTGTATATAATATATAATATACTGTATATAATATATAATATACTGTATATATATTTATTTTGAGGAACGTAAGAAGATGTTCTGGAAGGAGGTAAATAGAGTAAGGAAAGAAGGACAAAAGAGAGGAGTCAGTGAAAGATGCAAATGGAGAATTACTAGTGGAAGGAGTTTAAGTGAGGACAAGATATGCTGAGTATTTGTAATCTTTGCTAAATGTAAGAGGTGGAAGGAAAGCAATGATTGAAGCAGTGGTTGATGGAGATTGGTTACCCATGCCACCCAGGTGGCAGGGAATGAATGAAAAGATTGAGAAAAATAAGGTGAAAGAAGCAGTGAGACAAATGAGAGTGGGAAAAGCAGGTCTGGATGGTATTGTTGTTGAGTGTATTAAGAAGAGAGATGTGATAATTGATTGGCTGGTAAGACTATTCAATGTGTGCTTTGTTGTGCCAATGGTACCAATAGACTGGAGGAGAGCATGTATTGTGCCGTTGTACAAGGGGAAGGAAGATCGGCAGGAGTGTTCAAGTTATAGAGGTATTAGTTTATTATCAGTGGTTGGAAAGCTGTATGGCAAGGTGTTGATAGCGAGGATAATAAAGGGTACGGAAGTTGCAATAGGAGAAGAACTGCAGTTTTAGGAGGGGAAGAAGGTGTGTGGATCAGATTATTGCAGTAAGACAGCTATGCGAGAAGTATTTAGAGAAGCATAATGAGATATTTTGCTTTTATGGATTTGGAAAAAGCGTATGATCGTGTGGATCGAGAAGCAATGCGGAAGGTGCTAAGGATTTATGAAATTGGAGGAAATTTGTTGTTGTTGTTGTTCCCTAAGCTGCCTGGCCGAACAGCCCTGAGTCCCTGAGGAAGGCCATGGCCACGATCGGGCTTTCCCACAGAGCTCTCATTGAGTGTAGATTGTGTTGTTGGCATAAGTGGTTGTGTGAAATGCAGTCTTCTACGATGTGTTTAATGGTATGAGGTGCTGTGTTATATCCCGGGCAGGCGTCGACAACGGAGTCATCCAGTCTCTTCTGATAGCTCAGGAGAGCTGGATGGTGTCCGCATCTTAGCCTGGCCAGGTGGACTCTGTCCTCGCGAGGAAGGGAGGATTCGGAAGGATGGACCTCGGGAGGTCGTGCATGCAGCTGCGTGTTGTCTGTGAGTGAGTGGATGGATCGGCGAGAGATATGAGTATGGATGTGCTTCTGGAAGTTGGTTTGGGGTGGGTAGGGAGGGAGAGAGGACAATAATTGTGTGTGATACCGTGTGCTGGGTGTTGTTTTGATATTTCTTGGTGTCTGTGGGTGTTGCCATGTAGTTTAGTGGGTGGTCTTGGTTCGTGGAGGTTGCTGCCAGGAATTGAGTGCCTCTCATGTCCAGATGGTCTTTGACTTTGAGGATTTTGGTTTCTTGATGTAGGTGATCTGTGGGTGCAGTAGCTGTGCAGCCTGTAATGATCTTCAGGGCTTTGTTTTGAATAGTCTGTAAGGTCTTATGATATGTTTCAGCTAGGTTAGAAGCCCAGGCTGGGCTTGCGTATTCCATCACTGATCTTATGTATTGTTTATATACTGTGGTGGTAGTTTCTTTGTTGTGTCCAAATTTGTGTGAGCAAGTGACCTGAGGGCGTTAAGTCTGGGTGTCAGTTTCTTTTTAATGTTTGTGGTGTGCTGTTTGAATGTCATATGAGTATCATATGTTACTCCTAGGATTTTGGGTGTGTGTGTATGTGTTAGGGGTGTGTTGTTTATGGTGAGTTGAGGGATGTATTCGTGTTCTCCTGTCCAGCTTGTGAGCAGGGTTGCGGTGGATTTGGCTGGGGCTAGATTAAGTCTGTTTGTAGTGCACCAGCCATGTAGTGTGTTGAGATAGGGTTGAAGGAGATCTGTTGCTCTTTTTGGGTCATGGTGTGTGCATGTGAGTGTTATGTCATCTGCATAGGAAGCTAAGTTTATTTGGGGCGTATTGGGTGTAGTTATATCGTGCATGTACAGATTGAAGAGTGCGGGCGATAGGACGGATCCTTGTGGGACTCCGTTTGGAAAGTTTCTGATTTTAGATGACTGACCGGCAAAAGATACGTGTGCACATCTGCCTGCTAGGAAGTTGGCCAGCCACCTTTTTGTGTTGTTGTGCATGTTTGTGTTGTAAATTTTGTTTGTTAGGTTGTGGCGGGGGATGGCATCGAAGGCTTTACTAATGTCGAGTGTGGCTAACAGTGATCTGTGTGGTGGTCTAGCTGAGTTGATGCCGTCAAAAGCTCTTTGTGTAAGGTCTGTGAGAAGAGTGTTTGTGGAGTGCAGTGGCCTAAAGCCATGTTGTGTAGGTAGTAGGGGTAGGCAGCCCCGCCCAGGGAAGTACTACCGCCAAGGTTTCGGGAGACTCAGGGAATAGCCTGAATTCCATTTTCTCTCCCAGGCCTTGGTAGCTGGATACATATCTTTCTGCCTCACACATCAGGGCTATCAGGAAAACTCTCTTTATATAACATACTCATCCAACTTCACGACATTGCCCTACATCGCTATCCTCTATCCATAAAACACTACTCTTCCCACTACATATCATACATGCAACACCATACACTTACCTAATAAATATGGCAGTACAATTGTTAAGAGCAAACCTGGTGGTCCCTCGGATATCCACCCCCGGCAGGGTTGGGTCATTGACACAGGGCCCTCCCGGTCGTCATCATGCGACTGTGTCAAGAGCATTGCAACGTCCCAAAGCTGCTCGTCGGTGCAGCTTTTTCTTTAGTAATATAAGGGGACTTCACTCTAACATCAATTCTGTACACCAATTTCTTCAAGCAGAATCCCCTACTCTCATTTTTTTGACAGAGACTCAAGTAATATCCACATCTAACACATCTAGATTTAATTTTCCAGGTTATCAACTGCTCCAAAATTTCAGACCTAAAGGAGGTGTATGTTGCTTCGCAAAATCTGAAATTGCCCTGGAGGAGGTTACTAGTTTCAATTGTCCCTATTTTGATTATTCTATATACAAATTCATTTCTGCTGGTAAATTAAAATACATATGTTGCATCTACCGTTCTCCAAATACTCCTCCAGAGCAAAGTCTTTTTGATTCTCTGTCCTCACAACTCAGTGTCCTCAACTTAAATGCTTCTTCTGAAATCACTGTGTTGGGTGATTTTAATGTCCATAATGTTGAATGGCTCACTCATTCAGCCAGGACTGATGATGCTGGTCTTGAATGTGAGCTATTTGCAGACTCATTTAATCTCACTCAACTAGTCAACCAACCCACCCGTGTACCAGATAATCCTAATCATAATTCCCACCTACTGGACTTATTTTTAACAACCAATTCAGAAAATTATGATGTTACAGTGAGGTCCCCGCTTGGATCTTCTGATCACTGTCTGATACAGGCCACCTGTCTATCACCTACCACACCTTCCCACTCTGAACCTGTTTTGGTGACTAAATGGCATTACGATAGGGCAGACTGGGAGGGTCTTCAAGGTTTCTTTATTGATATTCCCTGGACCTCTTTCTTTTCTAATGATGCACACTCCACCTTGAGCCACATACAAGATTTTGTAAAAATTGGAATGGAAACTTTTATTCCTCATCAAAAGTACAGTAAAAGATCTAATTCACCTAAATGGTTTGACCATAATTGTGCTAGAGTAACTGAACAAAAAGCAATAGCCTACAATGCATACACAAGATCAAAAACACATGAAGCCTTTAATTACTTTAGAAACATCAGAAATCATGCCAAAACTGTATTAAACCTAACTAAATCAAACTTTCTCCACAAGCAGGCAAATAAACTTCTAAATAATCCAAATGATAACAAAATATCTTGGTCTACTCTTAACTCATTCAAATCCAACTTCACTACTGCTTCATCCATTCCACCATTAAAATCTCCGACTGGCAATCTTGTAAGTGACCCAAGAGGTAAAGCTAATCTTCTTGCGGATATTTTCTCCACCAATTCAACCTTAGATGAAATAAATCAAGATGTCCCTGTACTTAATTTTAATTCGCCTGAAATTCCCTCACTTAAGATCCACACCAGACATGTCAAAACTATTTTGCAGAATCTCTCCGTAGATAAGGCTCCTGGTCCAGATGAAATTCCTCCAATAGTACTTAAGATTTGCTCCTTGGTGCTCGCTCCTGTATTCGCAAAATGTTTCCGTCTGTGTACTCATACCTCATGCTTCCCAGTACCCTGGAAAGAAGCAAACATTCATCCAGTTCCTAAAAAAGGTGCCTCTTCAGATCCATCAAACTACAGACCAATAGCTATAACTTCCACTCTTGGTAAAGTCTTTGAAATTATATTAAATAATCACATAATTAAGCATCTTGAGAATAATAAATTAATCAGTGATAGGCAATATGGTTTTAGACGATGTCGATCAACTGCAGACATTCTTTGCCTTCTTACGCATCAAATCAACCAAGCTACAGACCAACATGGTGAAACACATACAATAGCACTGGATATATCAAAGGCATTTGATAGAGTCTGGCATCAATCCTTATTGTCGAAGATGTCACACTACGGCCTTGCATCATTAGTTCCACTAATTTCTTCTTATCTTCATAACAGAAAAATATGTGTAATGGTAGATGGCCTTTATTCTCAATTTCACTCAATAAATGCTGGTGTTCCCCAGGGATCAGTTTTGGCCCCAATTCTGTTCCTCATTCATATCAATGATCTCATATCTACCACTCATAATCCAATACATTCCTACGCAGATGAATCAACACTCCACAGTTCCTTCACATTTACCAATTCTTTCACCCAACCCGATCTTATAAATTCAAAAATAAACACTGCAATTTCTCTGAACCAGGACCTTTCTAGAATTAATGGATGGGGACAAAAGAATCTAGTTTCCTTTAATGCACAGAAAACCAAGTACATTCAATTTTCTAACCGACAGAATCTCACTGACTCCCATATATTTTTTAATGATGTAAATATTCCCACTTCCCCTAGTATTGACATTCTCGGTGTAACATTAACTACTAACTTGAGCTGGACACATTATGTTAGAAGCATTGCTAAGAATGCCTCTAAAAAACTGGGACTCCTGTACAGAGTTCGAGAATTCTTCACTGACGAGCAGTTGGCTGTAATATATAAAAGTCATGTGCGTTCTCAGATGGATTACTGTTCACCTCTGTGGGGTGGAAGTGGAGTGGTTGCATTGAGGCAGTTGGACAAAATTCAAAATAAAGCTATTAGATTAATCAATAACCCTGAAGTCACACAGGACCTTCCTACATTATCCATACGAAGAAACGTTGCATCCCTTGCATTATTCTACAGATATTTTCACAGCAATTGTTCCGAGGAACTTGCTTCAATTGTGCCGCCTCTCCACATCTTTCCCCGTAGAACTAGGGCAGCTGAGAGCGCCCATGAATTTACACTTTCTCCTCCACAATGCAGAACTTCTGCTTATCAGAATTAATTTATCCCCAGAGCTACTACTCTTTGGAATTCACTTCCCTCGAATTGCTTTCCACAAACTTACAATTTACAAATGTTTAAATCCAGTTGTTACAAACATTTTATGAATGGAGGATGCCTTTAGGCACATGGACCTTTTTGTTTTATCTGTGTTTTTCCTTCCTCCGTTCATTGTCTCTTAAAAAAAAAAAAAAAAAAAAAAAGATAGGGGTAGGTCGGGTGTAATTAGTTGTAATACTAGGCGTTCCATGACTTTGGAGGGGGAGCAAAGGAGTGTGATGGGGCGGTGCGAGGAGGGTAGCGTGGGGTCTTTGTTGGGTTTGGGGAATGTGATGATGATACCATGCTTCCAAATGTCTGGTATTGTGTTGTGTGAATAGCTGTAGTTTGATATGTTAGTGAGTGCTTGTATGCCTTGTGGTCCCAGGTGTCTGAGGTGTATGTTGCTTATGTTGTCTAGGCCACAGGCGGGTGAGTGCTTGAGATTGTTGATGATATGCTTTGTCTGGTGATTGGTGAAGGGTGTATAGTCAGGGTCTGTGGGGAATTGTCTCTTACGTCGGATGACACGTCGGTCGTCTTTGTGAGGTTTTAGGTGGCTGACATGTGAGAAGTGATTGATGAGAGTGTTTGCTTGTTGTTTACATGAAGGAGTAGAGTCTGTTGTTGTGATTGCAGCATGTGATTGTGTTGTGTTGCTGTTGGAAAGTGTGATGCTGTTTAGTGTTTTGTAGAGTTTTTTGGAGTTTGTTTTGTGATCAAGTGTTTGTAGGTAGTTATTCCAATTTAGTTTTTGTTGTTCTTGTATTTTGTTGTTAGTTTGGGTGTTGAGTGCTTGAATTTGTTGTGTGATGTCTTGTGTGTGGGGTGCTGGGGAGTGTTTCAGTATGTCGCATTGTCTGATGAGGTTTTGAATTTCTGGTGTGAAGTTGGGGTTGTGTCTTTTTCTGTTACCTCTTGGAATGTGTTTCTTGTCAGCGTTTTGGATAGTTTTATTGAGTATGTGTACAGCATTGTTGATGTTAGTGATGGGTGTACTGTTTAGAGTTGTGAAGTGTTGTTCTGTCTCATTTGTGAATGCTTCCCATTTAGCTCTTTTATAATTGGTGTATGTGTGTTTGTGGCTAGCTGGGGTGAGTCTGGTTTTGGTGGTGATAATGATCGGGAGGTGGTCCGAGCCTAAGGTTCTGACCACCCTCCAGGATGTTGTGGGGGCGAGTTCTGGGGAGCAAAAGGTGATGTCTGGAGATGATGGGTTATAGAGGGCTTGGTGAGGAATATGGGTATGTTGATGGATGTCGTTAAGGATGATGAGGTTATCTGTTTGGTTTTGTAGTACCAGCCCTCTGTCTGTGTCGGGGTTGTCGACAAACCAGGCCGACGTCTTGGCGTTGAAGTCACCACCCAGGATGAGGTATGGGGTGTTTGTGATGTGTTGTAAGTGTGGTCTGTATTCATTTGGTACTGTAGGGGATGTTTGGGGAGGGATGTATGTGTTTATGATGGTTATGTTGGAGGTGTTGCCAGTGCATATTTTAATTGATTGTATTTCTGTTGTGTTATCATTTGGGGGGAGGAGGGATTTGGTTTGTACACTGGTTACTATGTATGATATTTCTTTGTGTACCAGGGTGATGAGTCCACCGCCCCTGCCGACAGCCCGGTCTTGTCTGATGGTGGTGAAATTATGAAATGTGGGTGTTTTTTGTGTTGTGCGGAGTTTTGTTTCTTGTAAGATGGAAATGTGTATGTTGTGTTGTTTGATGAAGTGTGAGAGTTTGTGTTTCTTTGTGTTGATGCCATCTATGTTCAATTGGAGAATATTAATGTTATGTGCACGATGTATGTTGGGTGCTGCTGCACGAGGATTGGGTGGGGGTGAGGGGGGGGGGTGGGGGTTTGGGGTTGGGAGGGGGGAGGGGGGGGTGGGGTTGGGGGGGGAGGGGATGGGGGTTGGAATGGATTAGGATGGGGTGTGGTGTGTTGAGTTAAGGATGTGGATGGTATGGGAAGGTTAGGTGGGTTAGGGAGGAGAGGTGGACGGGTTTTAGGGGGGGGGAGTGGATGATATGGGAAGGCTAGGTGGGTTGGGGAGGAGAGGTGGACGGGTTTTAGGCGAGGGATTTGACTGGGAGAGGGAGGGGCATGAGGAACAGGTCCAGGTGTTCGTGTAGTGTTTCTTGGAGGCAAGTGTTGTACAGGTGAAGTGGGTCCAGTTCCTGCATGAATTGCAGAGAACTGAACCCTTAGTGTGGCGACTCGAAGTGATGGGTTTTGAGCAAGTTGGACATATGTATGTGTACGTGGGTCCTGGGTTGCTCTCAATGTCTCCGGCTAGAAGAAGTCTTCGAGAAATGACAGCCGGAGAGTCATTTCTCGGTGTAGGAAAAACTGTGTGATGTGTGTGTGTGGTGTGAGAGGTGTGGAAATTCCCGGCGCGACCGAAGCCGCTCCAAAGACCCGTGCCCCCAGGGAGGGGGCAGGGGATGGTTGTGACGGTTTGGCTCCCGAAACTGCTCCCCGCGGCCGGCATCCGGTTGTCCTCCACTGGTCGTTGATCTGTCTCCAGCCGTGGAGGGTCGGCAGCCATCCGCGGTTGGCAGCTCCGGGAGGTGGTCCCACGGCGTAGACGCCGCCACATCAGGACCAAATTTGTTAAGAGCAGTTAAGAGTTTTTATGAAGAGAGCAGAGCGTGTGTTAAAGTAGGAAATGAGTTGAGTGAATGGTTTGAGGTGAATGTAGGTCTGCGTCAGGGTTGTGTAATGTCACCGTGGCTGTTTAATATGTTTATGGATGATGCGGTGAGGGAGCTGAAAATGAGAACTATGGGTAGAGGATTGGGTTTAGTAGGAAAGAATGGTAGAGATTGGGAGTTGAATCAGTTGCTGTTCGCTGATGACACAGCATTGGTGGCGGATTCTGAAGAGAAACTGTAGCCGGTAGTCAAAGAGTTTGGTGTGGTTTGTGGGAGGAGGAAGCTGAAGGTGAACGTCAATAAAAGTAAAGTGATGGTGTGTAATAGGGGTGATCATAGGGTGAATCTAGATGTGAGGCTGGATGGGGAAATATTGGAACAAGTAGAGTGTTTTAAATATCTAGGAGGAACGATAAGCAGGAATGGAGGTAAAACTGAGAGTATGTGAAGGAAGGAAAGTTTTCGGAGCAATAGGAAGTATGTGGAAGGTGAGAAATCTCGGAATGAAAGTTAAAAGTGCAATGTATCAAGGGATTGTTGTACCAACAGTGATGTATGGGGCTGAGACATGGGCTCTGAAGGCAAAGGAGAGAAGAAAGCTGGATGTGATGGAGATGAGCTGCTTGAGGAGTATGTGTGGAGTGACTCGTATAGACAGATTGAGGAATGAAGAGATATGTAGGAGAGTGGGGCAGCAGGAACATTTGTCGGCCTGAATGGACAGAAGGGTGCTGAGCTGGTATGGTTATGTTGAACGAATGGAAGATGTAAGGCTTACAAAGAGAATATGTGAATCAGATACAAGCGACGGACATTGGCCGTTAGTAAAAAAGTAACTCGTTAGTACCAGTGACGGACAACGTTCGTCCATAATATGCGGTCCTTTTAACTGCCCGTATCGAGCGGTGCCTGGTACCATGACAAGTACGTACTGCTGAGACATTGGCAACACTTCTCAGCTTAGTTCCAAGCTCCCACAGGCTAGCTGGGTCAGTGCTCCTCTAAATTTTGAGGTGGGAGGGTGTTCTCTCTTGACTCTGAAGCCATTTTGGCCACATTGCCTGGTATTGGAGGGTACATTTATGGTAATACTCTCTGGTACAGTAGGGGTTAATAAGCATCTATCTCGTTAATAAAGGATTTTTGAGAATAATGTTATTCCATAAAATATTTTCATTGTCTATTTTACAAGTGATCCTGAAAATCTGTAAGTATTGTTCAAAAACACCATATAAAGTATATACAGGTATATGTACAGTATATATACTGTATATATCGTCACAGCATACTGAAAGGGGTAAGTGTTGCAAGGACGGTAGCATAAACGTGGAGGAAATAATTACTGGACCGAAATTAGAGAGAGATTGTGAACCGATTGAACTTCATTATATTTCCGGGAATAGTGAATTATAATTAATGCATGGTCCGTGGTGAGGATGGCTCTCTGAGGTTTACATAATCATATGGGTTTGATATGTGGAGAGAGAGAGTGAGTGAGTGAGTGAGTGAGTGAGTGAGTGAGTGAGTGTATGTAAACTGATCCTGGAGTTTCGTTTTGAGCTCCCATGTTGTGGTTCGATTTCGCGAAGTGCTTAGTAAGCCTCCCCCCCCCCTCTCTCTCTCTCTCTCTCTCTCTCTCTCTCTCTCTCTCTGTCTCTCACCTTCGCCCTCTTTTCTCTTCAAATCTCAAATCTCTCTCTCTCTCTCTCTCTCTCTCTCTCTCTCTCTCTCTCTCTCTCTCTCTCTCTCTCTCTCTCTCTCTCTCTCTCTCTCTCTCTCTCTCTCTCTCTCTCTCTCTCGCGCGCGCGCGCGCGCGCGCGCGCGCGCGCGCTCTCCACTGGTAAAGTAGCACATGTTTATTGTGATGGGTCGGTAATGGAAAATGGTAGGGCAGGTTGTGGGATTTTAATTAGAGATTACATGCAAGATTCCAACATGTGTCTAGAAACAGAATATAATTATAGATTAAGCGATAATATATCATCAACTCAGGCTGAATTGAGGCTGAATTGTATGCGATATTATATGGACTTAAAGAAATCGAAGGAGGAGAAGGGGATGTAAGCTTCTTTGTTGACAGCAGAGGGGCTCTGGACTCCCTAAACTGTAAAACACCAGTATACGAAAATATTGTTATCCAATGCCGGAATATTGTACATCAACTCCAATTAAAAGGGAGAAAAATTGTGTTCTCATGGATACCATCACATACAGGGATTACCTTTAATGAAAGAGTTGATATAATAGCTAAAAATGCTACTGAAAAAATTGAAATTGATATACAATGTACCCTATCTTTGAAACAGGTAAAAAACAAAATAAAGAAATGTCAAGAAGTAAAAGAAGCTAGAGATATCGAGTGTAGCCAGGCCTAGTGCCACCATGCATCATTACAGAGAGGTGGTAGATAAAACTAAATTCAATTATGGGAATGTTACAAGTAAGTGGAAAGATTCTGTATGTACTAGGTTAAGACTAGGCTACAAATATTACTGGGAATTCGGCATTAATACTGCAGAGAAGGATAGGAGTTGTAGGCTGTGCAATAGGCCAAGATCTCACACCCTTCAACATTATATACTGCAATGTATAACTTTAATAAAATATAGAAATAATACAATTGAAAATGTAACTAAACAGATAATATGGATGTTCAACAGTGGAACTATGTACAACCTTTTAAAAGAATGTAAAATTATAAAACATATAATTTGATGTGTAGCTATGCTCTTCAACTAAACACATGTGCATTTTAGTGGTGCCTTACAGGCCACCCTGGGTCAGCGAACCTACGCTCCCTAACCATACTGCTGTATTGTCCTCAATATTCTCGGCTAATGGCTTTATAGTACAAGTACCTCCGGATATGCGGCACATCCCTCCCGGAGGACTACTTGCACCTTCCCTCCGAATATTATTTTATGGAAATAAAATAATCTGAATCTGAATCTGAATCTGTATGGCTGTATGTTTTGGGTGCTAGGGTCTGGTGACTGGGTCACGACGGTTAGGGTCCCTCTAGGATGTTTAAGGAGGGATTAAAACGGTCGGGGCTCAGTTGGGGGTCTTGTGGGACAGCATGCGTGTTTAAAAACAAAAAACAAAAACAATCTGATCAAGGTCTATAAAGGCGACTCATGTATTTTAGATATGTCTTTATTATAATGCTGTATATACTAAACTTAGGTAGTGTTAAAAATGATCTTCAATATGAATGTATTACTCCTCTAACTATATATGTAATGACATAGTTTAAGCTAGAAATAGGGTGAAGATTGCGTATGCACCTTCGCCCTTTTGAGATAATGTAACTATGATACTTGTGTAACATTTGTACTTTTCTCAATAAAACAATCAAATCAAATCAAATCTCTCTCTCTCTCTCTCTCTGTTTGCATTGTAGTCTACATGGATCATTTATATTAATTGTATATCTGACAGGTACAGTCAAGAAAAAAACAATCCTTTCGCTAACGCTCTAAACATTCTGGAAATAGGTGGAACTCTTGTGATAATACAGTACAGACGTACGTTTCACCTGGATAATTCCGTTCATACAAATATATACCAGTATTCAGCTCACCAGTGTATAAATAGTTGTTTTTTCCTCGAGTGTACGTGTACGTTTATTGCTTTGATGTATATATGTATTTAATGTATTTACTTGTTTATGCTCTGCAATTGTCTAAATGCAGATAATTCACTGCCTCAGAGTTTCGCCTCCCTCTAACCCACAACAGTACAAAACTAACTATTACGAATTGCTGATGAATGACGAAATTAGGCACGTGGACAAGATTTCATTATATTTGTTTGTGTTTTCCTCTGTTCTTCTGCGCTAAAAATACGGTTGTGTAATAAGTACCGGTATATATGTAGCGACAGTTCACAAATATTATAATTATGAGAAAATATGGTTGGGTGTCACAGATGCTGGCGTGATTGGGGCCATTGTAGCTTATATTATGAAAAGCACATGAACCTACTTCTAATATATAATTCAAAGGATGATTGTTCGGGGTTTACAGTATTCTGAATATTGGATTATTATGTTCCCTCCACCAACCGACTTTACTCCCTAAACTCAATTAATGAAATCAACATATAAGACTTTTCCTAAATCATTGATAGTGCATCATAGAGGTCCATTAAATATTTATGCACAGTCGTTGTCAAAAATGCTGTGAACATATCCTTAAGCTGGAGTCACACGAACCATTTTTCGAGCAATTTGTATGGACAATTATGGTCTGGCAGCTTCAATAATTACACTTAATCATAATTCAACTGCCTAACTTACTCTACCTTCAGTCTAGTTACCGGTAGCAGTACAAAAAAGTCCCATAATATAACGAGAAAAAACTTGCTCATGGAAAATTGACGGAAAATCGCTCGTGTGACAGCGGCTTTATGATTAAAAAAAGACCCTGTGATGTGTTATATTACACAAGCGTTTTAGGGGAACAGTTTGCCAGTGTATTGTACGTATCAAAATGTCCAGAAACATCTGTTCACGACTGAACATGGCATGTAGTTATTCTGGCAGCCTATATATACACCATGTATACTTGTTACAGGCAGCTTTGCCTTTTGTCTCCTTCACACACACAGAACAAAATCTATACTATAGTACGGTATACAGTATATGTATGACTGTGTGTTCTGCTGTCTAGCTTATGTATGTGTTAAGTTTAAGAACACTAATATACGAAAATCTGAAAGGTCAATTGGTCCTCATGAAACATATCCCTTATACACTTTACTTATCAGAATATATCTATGCGATATATGATTTACATTTTACATCATGCCTTTTTTTAACTATTACCTACACATACCTGTATATTTACGGTAAGTGTTTTAATTTAGCCCATATATTTTCAGTCTTTTTCTTTATTTGTTCTAGATGTATTATTTTGATTACGGGGGGGGGTGACCTGCTTTTTGTCTGTCCTTTTCTCTCTTCCTCTGGCTTGTATCCATTTGGCCCCATTCAGCCAACTGTTTTAAGACGTTTATCCCCATCCAGGTGTCAATTTTTTACTGGTGAGAGGTAGCGAGCCAGCATATTTTTTTATTTTTGTTTGGCAGCAGGCTAAATTTGTACATTTTTCGATAGAAAAATGTCTTCGGCGAAGCCGGAATTCTTCATATAATGCTGGCTCGCTATCGCTCGCCAGGAAGAAATCGACACCTAGATGGGGATAAACGTCTTAAAATAGTTGACTGAATGGGGCCGAATGGATACAAGCCAGAGAAAGAGAGAAAGGACAGAAATAAAACAAATCAGGTCACCCCCCTTAAGCTGAAGTGGATCGGTAATTGGTACTGGAAGGTGAATATACTACTTTTACATTAGTGCATATTAAGCTTAGCCACTTATGTGATTCAGTCTATATGGAAGTTAAAGCTTCGAGACCCTTATGTATTTAACATAAATTAAATAGCATGTTGGCTAATGATGGATGGATATGATTAATATTCTCTCTCTCTCTCTCTCTCTCTCTCTCTCTCTCTCTCTCTCTCTCTCTCTCTCTCTCTCTCTCTCTCTCTCTCTCTCTCTCTCTCTTTCTTTTTCTTTCTGTCTTTCTTTCTCTGAGAGTTTGACTTTCTGTCTAGTCTTTCTTTCGCTGTTCGTTCCCCTCTTTCTTTCGCTTGTCTCTTTAATTTCTCTCTCTCTCGGTCTCGCACTGTCCTCTCGCTCTCTCTATCTCTCCTCCTCTATCTCCTCATCTCTCCCTCTCCTCTACTCCCTACTCTCCCTCGGCAACCTCTCATCTCTCTCTCTCTCTCAGGACAGCGAGGACGGGCAATCTACAAAGGGGAATTAAGATACTAATCCGTCGAAGAACCGCGGGATTTGGATAAAGCTCCACCAACACGACCCAAACATTCAAAACCGTCAGGGATAACGACCGAGGACCAGAGCGACAGCCATGGATGGAAATGGTAGATTCCGACCCTGAACCAAAAATTCGATGAAAGAACGATCTGCGAGTTCTAACAACCGCAACTTTAAAGGTTTTCCTTGGCCAAACGCGCGTAGCAATACGCAATAAATTTTCAGATTTAGAGAAACTAGTGTATTTACAGAAAATTATGATGTGATTGGCATAACATGAATCTTGGCTCAATACACAAGGATAGAGACTTTTTAGCAGAGTATTCCACTTCCGGTTATGTAATGTTTGAGAACAGCCGAAATAAATAAAAATGGAGGTGGCGCGTTTTATTTTATATCAAAGAAAGTCTTAACCCGACCCTCGTGTCAAAACCTCACAATTGTGAAACGTCGACACATCTTTTTTGCCTAAATAAAGAATAATTAAAGGTACAAAAAATAATACTTTCGTTAATAATAAAGACCTCCAGCTCAATCAGTGCAAACTGACCGATGGATTTCACGGAACAATTGCAGATGTAAGTAACTACACAAGATACCGTAATTTTGGCGACTTTAATTTACACTGTGACCAAGTGGGGCGATACTCTTACTTCACACTCCGGACATGACTTGGGTTATACGAAACTTGCAAGGAGAGTTCGCTGTATCAATTTGTTCGAATGCCGACCCGTGGTAATACGTTTCTTGACAATTTACTTGCAACAAAAGAGAAGAATTGCTAGAGAATTTGAGATGTTGGTGATGAATTCAGTAACAGCGACCATCGTACTATAACTTTCACTTTATAGTTTACATGTAACGAACCAAATAGTAGCAACGAAAAAGTCCCTAATTGCAAGAAAGCAAACTTCCATAAACTTAGATGCTAGGTTTAAAGAAACTGACTGGAGCTTTTTATTATCACAATCACGCCTGAAATAGATCTGCATGAAGTTATTTAGCAAAAAATAGGCACTAAAAGCTTCAATGCCAGAACGAGCTACGACGGCTCTGCAGTGGTGCCACGAAATAATAGCAAATCGGTATAAGCTATGCTCACATCTACATGCCGGTGAGAACAAGGGAAATGATAATAATGCTCTGGCCCGCTGCGCTGATTTGCACTCTATTTAATGCCAATAAGTTACTTGCTGCAAATTGGTGCACGATAAGTCGAGCCGCAAAGTAAAGAAACGAAAGCTATTACTATTTAATTATAAAACAATATCTGTTCGAGGCAGCTTAGGGAACAACAACACAAAGACATAAATACATCTTGGAAGTTATTCGTGAAACCACTTAACCTAAAAGCAGTGCAAGACTGCATACCATCTCAAATACGCGTCCAGGCCAGAATCATAAGCCCAAATGGTGGAATAAAGATATTTCAAACTGCTGCCTGCTTGCGAAAAAAGTGCTAATGATAGATTAAAATCCTCACAAAATTACGAAGACGGTTTAAATTTGTAGAGCTACGACCAACGCCAAAAATTTCATTAGCAAAGTAAAAAGACCCCTTTTTTAAAAAAAAAAAGAGTTACATATTTGCGAATCAAAGTAAAACAACCCGAAAAGAATCTATATTATATCAAAGAAAAAAGTATTTACCTTCCACTGTTGGACCGGTAGTCGATGGAAAAAGGAGAATACACCAAAGACGAAGTACAAATGAGAAATGCCCTCAATACCTTCTTGCATCATTTTTTTCAACAGAATACCTCAGTGATATCCCTACACCATCGCCGATTCCAAAGAATTGATATTCAGATGTTCTAAGCAATCTCACCGTTACAGAGAGAGAAGTATTGAATTGTTTAGATAAACTCAGGTAAATAAAACGCCAGACCTGATACAATCTCGCCTAGAGTTCTAAAGGAAGCTAAGAATGATCTCTCCAAACCACTGACATTACTATTCAATAAAGCCTTGCAGTCTGGAACTATGGCTGATCATTGGAAGTCTTAGCCAACGTACACACCGATATTTCAAACAAGGCAGCAAATCCCTACCCAGTAACTATCGTCCCAATAGCTTAAACTCCGTTGTATATAAAATGCTAGAAACGGTCATACGAGACAGACTCGTACTCCCTTGAGGAAAATAACATACGTAAAGATACTCAACACGGCTTTCGTAAAAAACGTTCCTGTTTAACAAACCTCTTAGAACGTCGTCCACGATATCCTCAACCTCTACGATGAGAGTAAAGGCTGGAGAATATTATATACCTTGATTTTCAAAAGGCCTTTGACAAAGTTTCCCCACAAACGTTTACTGCTAAAACTAAAATGCGCATGGAATACAGAACGGGTGTGTTGAAATGGGATAGAAAATTGGCTCAGCAACAGAAAGCAAAGGGTAGTCATAAACGGTAAGGCCTCTAAATGGACCAATGTAAGTATCGGGGTAACCCCAGGGATCGGAACTAGGACCAATTCTCTTTCTAATTTACATCACCGACATAGATGTGGGTCTCACCTGCACAATCTCAAAATTTGCTGACGATACAAAAATTGCAAATAGTGTACTGTACTCTCAAAAGAACAAGTTGACGATATGCAACACAATCTAGATAAATTGTCATGTTGGGCCCAAATTTGGCAAATGAGTTTCAATGCGGATAAATGTAAAGTACTACATATCGGATACCTAAATGAGAAAGCAAACTATTCGATGAATGGCACTCAGCTTAAGAATGTAAACAGAGAAACTGATCTGGGAGTACACTATCGAGTAACCTAAAACCGATTCAACAATGTTCCAAATTGTTAAGAAGGCAACCAAAATAAGTGGCTTTATATGCAGGTCATTTGAGCATCAATCCAAAGAAGTTATCCTAACCCTTTACAATTCCTTAGTCCGCCTCTTCTGGGAATACTGCGTTCAATCCTGGTGCCCTTATTACCAAAAAGATATAAACAAGCTAGAACGAGTTCAACGTAGAGTTACCAAAATGATACCTAGCCTAAAGAAACAACCCTACGAAGACGGTCTTAGAGAATTAAATCTATTTCCCTTTAACCCCAGCGCAGATTAAGAGCCGACTTAATTCAAGTGTTCAAAATCATCAAAGGCATGCAGGATATCTGAGGCCAAATCAGAAAGTGGAGACATGGCGGCAATTTAAGAGTCAATATTAACAAACCAAGGTTATGCATTGTAGTTTGAGACGAGGCAATGTGGAAAAGAGCGGTGCATACCCATGTGCAGTGTGTGGAAAGGGAGTGGGCGTTAACTCAATTCAATGTAGCATCTGTCGATGTTGGGTACACCATGGGAGTAAGCGCTGTAGTAGATATAAGGGGCCCCTGCCGAAGGATAAGTCAAAAATAGAGAAATTTGAGTGCGTAGTGTGCAAAGGCGAGCTGATGATCCTGTGGCTGTGAATTTTGGAAATGAGTCTTTGGAGCTGGTGAACAAGTTTTGTTACCTAGGAGATACCATCTCTGCCGGTGGTGGGGCCGAGGCTGCCACTGTTGCTAGAATTAGGTGTGGCTGGGGGAAGTTCAGAGAATTGATGCCAATCCTGACCATGAAAAGAATGCCTCTCCCCCTGAAGGGAAAGGTGTATGCCTCATGTGTTAGAAGTGCAATGACGTATGCCTCAGAAACATGGGCCGTTAAAGTAGAGGATGTCAACAGAATGGAGCGTAATGAGATGAGAATGGTGAGATGGATGTGTGGGGCCAGGCTACAGGATAGAATAACAAATGTTGAGCTGAGGAGACGTTTAGGTATAAAGAGTATTAGCGAGGTGATGCGTACAAGTAGACTGGGATGGTATGGACATGTGGAGAGAATGGATGAACAAAATTGGGTGACAAAATGCAGGTCTGTGATTGTGGAGGGAGCTGCACCAAGGGGTGGACCGAGGAAGACCTGGGATCGGACTATACGCGCCGATCTCAAATCCAAGAACTTGACAAGTGAAGCAGCCCTTAACAGGGTTGCCTGGAACGCCGCCATTAGGACAAGAGACTGAAACTGCACTTATGTGTGGAACACTCAGTCTTAAAATGTTATGTGTATGTATATCGACAATATAACTGTAGTGTACTTCACTATCGACCAATCTTTACCCTAAACTCAAAATTATTGGTAAATCTTTAACTCACACGAATCTTTAGAATTTCTTTCAATCGAGTTGTCAACTTGTGGAATGGGCTTCCCAGACGTTTAGACTGCATCCACGTTGATTCATTTAAACTCCGCTAGACAAATATCTCGCATCACCCGCGACTGACTGCGTTTGTAAATGAATAATTTATTTTTTTATCCCCCCTCAGTACTAACCCATCTGTCCCCTACTACTTTAATCCTGCCACGGACATTAGGAATTATTTTTCAGTGTTCCCTTACCCACTCTAAACACTTTTGGTGACTCAGTGTTTTGGAACAGCAGCCTAGGGTCACTAGATCTGTGTTGCTTTAATTTCCTTTGTACTCCTTTGTATCTCTTCATTGAAAAAACAATACTACTGTATGATATAACAACTTGGTAATCACTCAATTGAGTGAAAGACACTTTGTAATTGAGCATCCAAGAGGGTCATAGGTGTGCAAGTGATGACTTACCGGTATAGTGACAAAGATCAAGCACTTGAAGTGGTTTTATTTGTTCCCATTACGTTTATAGCTTGTGCTAGGTTATTGCTTTTCCAAACAGCAAGAAAGTGACTAAAAGTTACAAGAGTGAAAGAGTGAATATCCTTTTTTTTTATTTTTTTTTTATTAAGCATTTTGGGCTTTAACCCTTGTCTAGCGGTGGTTGGGCTCATTTGGGCATATTCAGGCCCTCGTGCATGATAAATCAAGCATCTGCATGAAAAAAAAATTATTTAGCAAAAAACTAGGCACTAAAAGCTTCATAATGAGACCAGAACGAGCTACATAGCACTCGTGGTTCTCTTGCAGTGATGCCACGAACATGGGAGTTTAGCATATATCGGTATACTTTTTCCAGCTATGCTCACTACTGGCTACACTGCCGGCCTCTCGAGAACACAGGGAACATGTGTTAATGGGCGGCGGTAAGCCCTGGGAGTCGGCTGTCTGGCCCGCGGCGCTCCCGGCCATTTGCACTCTATTTTAACCCTTTAACCGTACAGCCCCAGCGACGCGCCTGACGCGTCGGCGATGTATGTAACGCACAGCCCCAGAGACGCGCCTGGCGCGTCACCCTAATTGCGCCGACCGTAACCTCAGGTGTAGCCACTCAAGAGGGCTCAGATTTGTATGGGAACTGTGTACGTATCCCACGCAACCGTGCCGATGGTTGAAAACTCTCAAAGTCCACGTGCGTGCACGTGAGCGCGCAATAACCTGTTTTTTTGGGGTAATTGCCTTCAATTTTTTACTCTTGTAAAATACGTTTTCGGGGGCTCTGTAGGACCATTCTTTAAGCTTTTTGAGCGGTTTTTCGTGGTTTTCCTTCATTCCTAACCCATTCGCTATTGTTTCTGGAATAAAACCATTTTTGAAAACCGGCCGGGTTCTGGTGAACAAACATTACAAAACTAGCCGGGGCTGGACGGGTTAAAAGCCTTAATAATGCTCCTAACTTGCTGCAAATTGGTGGACGACTTAAGTCGAGTGCCGCCAATAAGGGTTAAGGCCACCTTGCTCAGTTGATAAACAATTAAATTATATTTTTAAAAGGGTTGTGACAAAATCTTTCTTCCAGTTTCTTACAGTAGATCCTCTGGAAAAAGGCAAACTAGGCCTGTGTATCCAGCTCAGTGCCAGTACTTGCACTTCTGCGGTCGTTCACGGTGTTGGCGGCGACGGTAGCAGACGCAACATTTTTACTATTCTGTATTTTTGCTTTATAATCAAACTTCAAATCTTGTCTTCCCCATGCTTTATCAAGATTACTTTCAAATTTCCTTATTGATTCGGAATTGACTACATACATTTGTTGTTAAATAAATTACTTTGACACCGCCTTAACTCCTTTTTTTTCAATGATTTGTGACTTTGGTTTGGCGTGTGGTGACCCTGAACACGACCACACTGGCTTCCTGACGGAGTACGTGGCTACCCGCTGGTACCGTGCACCAGAGATCATGCTCAACTCTAAGGTAAGGCCTTGCTTTGTAGTCTCTAGGTAACCCTAGTGGGAACTCTGCAGACTCCAAGGAACCACATACATCCTAAAGGGTTTAGTTTGTCTCATGGCCAATTGGCATACAGTACCATATTTATTGATAGACCTAAAACTATCCTAGCTGGCTGGAATTGAGGATTAGGAGAAATGACAGTACGAATAGATCTGGTTTAGCCTTTAGCCTTTCATTCCCTACTGGGTGTAAGGAAAGTTGTGGAACTTTGCTGGAAGGCTGTCTTCTAATGTTCCATCCCAGAATTCCTTCAAGAGTGGTGTTCATAGGCAAGCACTCTATGTCACCACAAAGAAAGGCTCAAACCATGGGAGGCAGGGACGCTCAACACCAAAATTTGATAGATATCACCCTCCTATTGTCACCTCTTAGGATGTGCAGGAAATCAATTGGGGTTTCTTTTATTTATTTCCTAAGGGAGAGTGAATAATTTGAAATATGGATACTGTATATATCTACACCTATCAAGATCAATAACGTATGCAAATTATGTTGTGGAAAGACTATGACCCCTTACTTCAGAAATCGTTCAAGTATCTTGAGGGTGGTCAGTGAATTAGAAAAGATTATGATCAGCTCTAAAATAATATTCATCTTGGATCAGTAGAATAAAGAATAACTAGTATCATCCTTATTATAGAAATGTGTTAATTTCATAAGAGTCCTTGTTAACGTCTATGTTCTATTTAGGGTTACACCAAGTCTATTGACATCTGGTCAGTGGGTTGCATCCTGGCGGAGATGTTGTCCAACCGACCGCTGTTCCCTGGGAAGCACTACCTGGACCAGCTCAACCATATCCTGGGCATCCTTGGCTCCCCCTGCCAAGAGGACCTTGACTGTATCATTAACGAGAAGGTGGGTTTTTTTTTTTTTTTTTTAATTGGAGTCATAATTTTGAGTACCTGTACCATGTAATAGTAGTAAGCTTAACCCTTTTGCCACGATCACGTACTGGCACCGTCATTACTCCGCAATGCAAGGCCACGAGGACATACCCTGGACTTCATTTACCAATGGATATGTTAGGGCTGTCTTATTCGTTCTAGAACGCCCTCTAACCTCTCGTATATGGCTTTGAAACTAAAATAAACTCCACCCTCATTTTTGATCAGCCAATTATAATAAATTATACCATGCTTGAGAGGTGGGTGTGGGGGGAGGGAATTGTATCAGCTTCTTAATGTTTGATTAGCATTGGTAGGAAGTGCATGCTTTTTGTGGAATAGGCTACCTCGGTACAGTGAACCATGTGGGTATCATGGGATTCAGGATTTGAGTAATTCATATGATCATGAAAATTAACTACCAGTTGGTGAGTCTGAAAGTGAGGATACTACAGATGAAGAATTCGATAGTGATGAATTTATTGATATTTAGGAATGGGAAGTGGAAGAAGGTTGGCGGTTGCTTACCGACATATTCATCGATATCAGACCAAATATCACTGCTCAATAGGTGGCGTTCTGAGAGTGAGGGTCTGAGTCTGGAGGGTGAGACGGTGAAGCACTTGAACGAAGCAACTGGCCGCTTCAGAGATGGAGCTGCTTCGAGCCATGATGGATGCTTCACATGCCTCACTCCCCAGACTGGAACAAGACCTCACGGGCTTCACCGTGTTGAGCGGTGGAATGTGCAGGCTCTCAGCCTATGCCCGAGAGGGAGTAGTTGGAATAGGGTAGGGTGGGGTGAAATTTCCGCGGCGATTCAAACGCTCATATCTCCAAAACTAGTGAATGGATTCGGCTGCTGTTGGGCTTAGGTTTTAGAGGAATGCCGACCTAACATTAAGTCATTATGAGGTTTTTATCCATTGTGCAAAATAGCTTGAGAAATTTAATTGTTTACCACGGTAATTGATTTAACGGTCACGGAGATAAAATCGGCGGTTTGGTTTTCTCATAATAAAATAAAGTTAGTCACCACATCCTCCTAGGCGGCGAACCAATTAACGTAGAGACTTCTAGTTTTCACCATTCTCAAGAGGAAGATTAGAGCTTTATTGAGAAATTTAGTTGATGTCTGTAACCCTTTCCATTTCGGAATACGATCGAGTTCAAATTAGTGCGTAGTATGCGGCGATCTCACCCCTCCGGGCGGGGTGAAATCGCCGCGCCGTAGGTATGTTTATTAAAATCTGTGGCGTGGCCTATATAATTTTATGAAAAAAAAAACGATTATAGGTATCTCTAGCAGAGGACCAGAATGTATCGATAAAGCAAAGAAAAGAAAAAATATATTCCATATGTGGCAGTTTTTATTGAGCGAAAACCTCCGTTGGCGGCGGATTCACCCCGACCTACCCTATAGAAAAAAGAAAAAAAAAATTACGCCCAAATTTACCACAGTATATTTGGGCTAAACCCTGCCATTGATGACTCTGCAATCATAGTTTCTTTTGATACTTCCAAGATTATTTTTTATGATAAAATTTGGGATAAAATTTATGAAATAGCAAATCAAAGGGCTGCTATGTTCTTCAAGGAATACTCGGGTAAAAAAAAATGGAAAATAAGCAGTATAAACTAGAGCTTGGTGAGTACCGTACACTAAATTCTGCATTTATTTATATAATGCATGAATTATTTGTTTTATAATCATTCTTAACACCAATGGGTGGATGGGACTCGTTAGCCTTGGTCGGCAACCCATCTAGGGGAAACAACCTTATAAAAATCTGGGTGGATGGGACTCGTCAGCCTTGGTCGGCTACCTTTCTAGGGGAGTAAACCTGATACAAATCCGTACTGCTTACCTAATGGCAAGGCATGTTAGTGGATGGACTAGCCGAACACTACTGTAGAAAAATAGTGCTAAAAAGATACACAGAGTGCCTCGGAGTTGGACGGATCCTAAATTGAGTGGTCCATCCTGTAAGTCCTTCAGTTGTTATTGTTGTTCCCCAAGCTGCCTGGCCGAACAGCCCCAAGGCCCCGAGCAATTCCAAGGCCATAACCGAGCGCCCCCACAGAACCCTCCCTGCCAACCACAATAAAGCCTGGGTGACCGAAGCCACTCCATGGCGGGGAGCTGAGGAGGGTGCAGAAACGCCCGGGAAACCAAAGCCCCACCCAGGGCCCTGTGCCCCTCAGAAATTATGAAGAGAAAGTTGAGGGGCAAGGGAAAAATGTGACGCTTTGGCTTCCAATCTTGGTAGATTGGGAGGTCAATCCACGGAAAAGACGCCGTCACTTGAGATCTAGAAAATATATAAGTTAAAGGAACAGTCAGAATAAGCTATGGGTATGGCAGAGATCGCTCAGTTCTCCCTCTGATAGACCAGCCCATCACCAGTGTCCTTCAGTAAACTGGCTTGGGTTGTCCCTCTTACAGGGAATAGGTCCGGTTGGGGGCATTCTGTGTATGGCCACCCTCATTAAGGGGAGTAAGGTGTCTGGCAATAGATAGAACACCAATAACCCCCAAATTAAATTGAAATATGTGAAAGGTGGGTACCAATAGACTGGAAGAGTGTATGTATTGTGCCATTGTACAAGGGGAAGGGAGATCGACAGGAGTGTTCTAGTTATAGAGGTACAGTGAAAGTCCTTTAATTCGGAGGCCGATGCTTCGGAATGCCCGATGACTCGGAGGTTTTTTGCCAGGGTATTTTTTTAGCTTTTTTCCACATAAAATTGCCAAAAAACCATGAAAAAATCGAAAAAAAAAACAGAAAATTGCCTAAAGTAACGCGCCGTATTATCCAATTCGTCACCCACGCTAACTTTCTGTATGTCCCGGATGTTCCGAGCCGGCGGCGGGCTAGTTTGTTTACGTGTACCCTGTGTCTCGGTGATTTGCTCATTTACAGCCTTATCACTGCACCATTATGGCACCAAAGAAACCAACTTCCAAGGGCAAGAGGAGCCATGTAACACTCAATATACTGTAGCTCAGAAATTAGCTATATTGAAGCGAC
Organism: Paralithodes platypus; assembly: GCA_032716605.1. Classification (NCBI taxonomy): domain Eukaryota; kingdom Metazoa; phylum Arthropoda; class Malacostraca; order Decapoda; family Lithodidae; genus Paralithodes; species Paralithodes platypus. The sequence continues at coordinate 14,897,143 of CM064491.1, read as the reverse complement.
TTGAGCAGGGTGCACGGGTGTTGGATTTGATGTCGGAGTACAGGGTCGGTCAATCGACTATCTACGATGTGAAATATAAAGGCCAAGGACTCCAGGCTTTCGCTGCAGCTGGACAGTCTGCCAAGAGTCTGGAAAAAAGGAGAACTTTGAAGAAGCCTGCACTGTCACCGTTAGACTCCGTGCTCTACAAGTGGTTTTGTCTTAAGCGCTCTGAGGGGAAGCCTATCAGTGGGCTAATGATTATTGAGAAGGCCAAACAACTATGTCAGGATATGGGACTTGTGACTGATGTCAAGTTTTCTGACGGGTGGCTCAGAAATTTTAAATTCCGTCATGGGATAAGGATGGTGGATGTGTCGGGCGAAAAACGTTCTGCGGACCATGTTGCAGCAAAGGAGTACAGTACCATCTTTGCCCAACTCGTCAAGGATCATGATCTTACCCCAGACAAAATTTATAATGCTGATGAGACCGGCCTTTATTGGAGGTGTGTGCCAACCCGAACTCTTGCAGGGAGAGATGAGAAGTCAGCATCTGGGTTCAAGATGAACAAGGAACGTATCACCCTACTGCTGTGTGCCAATGCCTCCGGGAG
>CM064491.1:14846238-14896448 GCA_032716605.1 Paralithodes platypus | reverse complement strand
GTGCATTTGTGTGTGCGTAGGTGTGTGTGTGTGTACAGTCGTGTCCATACATAAGCTTACACAATTCCTATCTCTGAACATGTATAGCCAAGTTCTGAAGCATTTAATTTTTTTTTCTTTTCTAAGTGGATGAGGAAGACAAAAGACAAAACTGCCTGTGGTGAGTGCCTGCCCCAGAGTTAAAAGAGTGACAAAGCCAAAATCAAGGAACGTTCGAGCCAAAATGGAGTTATAGTAAAGCAGTGTATTGTCTCGTTTGCGTTCGAGACTATTTTCAAATGGGTGCGTCTTGATAAATTATGGTCTCGACGGTATTCTCTAGGGACTGGAGTTTTCGAAAAGTGGCTCTCAGTCTTGACTTTCTTGCTGACTGACTGTGTGCTGGCTTAAGGGGCTAATGCTTGTTTTGGGGGGCTACTTATTCATATATTTATTTAATTTTGAGTTTCCTCGCTCGACCTCCATCAAGCTTAAGGGGAGATTTCCACTTGAGGGATTTTTTTTCTTGACCCCTTTCTCCCTCATGGTTAGCCCCATTGCTTTTGAGATTTTAAGACGTTTACCCCATTATTTTGACGATTTGAAGAACTTTCAACCCATTTCTGTCAATTTTAAGACCTTTCGTGCCATTTAGGTGTCGATTTTATCCTGGCGAGCGATAGCGAGCCTGTAATTTAAGAGGAACCGGCTTTCAGCCGGGACATTTTTCTACCGAAAAATGTACAAATTAATCATGAAAAGGGGTCAATGGGGCGTATTTTAAAGCTTGATGGAGGTCTAGGGAATAAACTGAATACCTCCCCTTAAGAAAATCGCCAAACTAACAGAAGGCAAGTCTTAAAGTCTCAACATTAATATGCATAAACATGAGGGAGAAGAGGGTCCAGAAAAACCGAGTATCAAGGCCCTTAATATATAACTACCTCAAAGGTTGGTAATCAGAGGCCCTAATAAATAAAAAAAAAAAAATCAAAAAGACAATCAAAATAGTAATCAAGGCCCTATATAACTACTCAAATAGTAATCAACGTCATATAATAAGAACTAACTCAAATAGTATATCAAGGTCCCTAATATAACTACCAAATAGTCAATGCAAGGTCCTATATAACTACTCAATGTATCAAGGCGATATAACTACTCAAATAGTAAGCAAGGCCCTATATAACTACTCAAATAGTAATCAAGGCCCTATATAACTACTCAAATAGTAATCAAGGCCCTATATAACTACTCAAATAGTAATCAAGGCCCTATATAACTACTCAAATAGTAATCAAGAGCCCAAAAAAAGAAAAAAAAAAAAAAAAAAAAAAACAAAAAAAGAAAAAAAAAAAAAAAAAAAAAAAAAAAAAAAAAAAAAAAAATATATAACTACTGCAGATAGTAATCAAGCCCTATCATAACTACTCAAATAGTATCAGGTCCTATATAACTACTCAAATAGTAATCAAGGCCCTAGCTAAATACTCAAATAGTAATCAAGGCCTTAGATAACTACTCAATGGAATCCAGGTCCTATAACTACTCCAATAGTAATCAAGGCCCTATTAAAACTACTCAAATAGTAATCAAGGTCCTATATAACTACTCAAATAGTAATCAAGGCCCTATATAACTACTCAAATAGTAATCAAGGTCCTATATAACTACTCAAATAGTAATCAAGGCCCTATATAACTACTCAAATGGTAATCAAGGCCCTATATAACTACTCAAATAGTAATCAAGGCCCTATATAACTACTCAAATAGTAATCAAGGCCCTATATATCCTACTCAAATAGTAATCAAGGCCCTATATAACTACTCAAATAGTAATCAAGGCCCTATATAACTACTCAAATAGTAATCAAGGCCCTATATAACTACTCAAATAGTAATCAAGGCCCTATATAACTACTCAAATAGTAATCAAGGCCCTATATAACTACTCAAATAGTAATCAAGGCCCTATATAACTACTCAAATAGTAATCAAGGCCCTATATAACTACTCAAATAGTAATCAAGGCCCTATATAACTACTCAAATAGTAATCAAGGCCCTATATAACTACTCAAATAGTAATCAAGGCCCTATATAACTACTCAAATAGTAATCAAGGCCCTATATAACTACTCAAATAGTAATCAAGGCCCTATATACACTCAAATAGTAATCAAGGCCCTATATAACTACTCAAATAGTAATCAAGGCCCTATATAACTACCCAAATAGTAATCAAGGCCCTATATAACTACTCAAATAGTAATCAAGGCCCTATATACCTACTCAAATAGTAATCAAGGCCCTATATAACTACTCAAATAGTAATCAAGGCCCTATATAACTACTCAAATAGTAATCAAGGCCCTATATAACTACTCAAATAGTAATCAAGGCCCTATATAACTACTCAAATAGTAATCAAGGTCCTATATAACTACTCAAATAGTAATCAAGGCCCTATATAACTACTCAAATAGTGTAAATATATAATACCTCTGAATTAACAATATTGTGCAAACAATTATTGACAATATTCGATTGAGTTCAGGATAGCTTCAATATATAAAAGACTTCCCAAACTTGACTACTTCCTTTAACGTGACGATAGTGCGTTGTTATGTGTGCGATTAGTTTGCTTGGGAAACAGATTAACTTGCTCATGTAGTAATGTACACCCTATGTGGTGGATTGTGTTCTTTTATTTCATAATTTTCATTTTAGTAAGCGTTGTTTCCACATAGCGATTTTGATAATTTAATTTGACTTTATATTGTCCTTGTCCCAATTTTGGTTTGTTTAGTTTGCAAGTTTTACATTTTAATTAATAAATAATATATGCTGAGACTAGAGTTTACACACATTTTGTTTTTAATGGTATAGGTAAAACGGTGAACATTAATTAGTGAACCCCAGTAATTTGACGTCTGTGGCTAAAGCAGGTTTTCAAAATAGTTCGACTGTATCATAAATGTTGCTCCTTAAAATAGTTCGACTGTATCATAAATGTTGCTCCTTAAAATTTCCACGATTATGCATTTCTTTAGCGAGTGAATGTGTGTATTTTTACTGTGTGTGTGTGTTTACTGTGTATGTGTGTGTGTGTTTAATATGTGTGCGTGTGTGTGTGTGTTTACTGTGTGTGTGTGTGTTTATTGTGTGTGTGTGTGTGTTTAATATATGTGTGTGTGTGTTTAATATATGTGTGTGTGTGTGTGTGTGTTTAATATATGTGTGTGTGTGTGTTTACTGTGTGTGTGTGTGTGTTTTTTTGTTTTACTATGTGTGTGTGTGTGTGTGTGTTTACTGTGTGTGTTTACTGTGTGTGTGTGTGTGTGTGTGTATAAAGGGTTGTTACAAGGCATTACAATAAAGGGTTAGTATTTCATAGTCTTTACAACAACGACCTTTGCACTCCATATCGTCTGGCAATCCCCATGACTTTTGTTATATTTCTCTCCTTTTCTCTCTTTCTCTGGCTTGTATCCATTCGGGCCCATTCAACCAACTGTTTTAAGACATTTATCCCTTTCCAGGTGTCGATGTCTTCCTGGCGAGCAATAGCGAGCCAGCATTGTATGGAGAAATTCGGCTTCGCCGGAGACATTTTTCTATCGAAAAATGTACAAATTTAGCTTGCTGTCAAAACAAAACTACATATAATGCTGGCTCACTACCGCTCGCCAGGAAAATATTGACACCTGGATGGTGGTAAAAGTCTTAAAACAGTAGGCTGAATGGGACAGAATGGATACAAGCCAGAGAGAGAGAGAGAGAAAAGGAGAGAAAGATAAAAAAAGCGAGGTGGGCCCCCTTAACCATTGCTCTTCAGCTACGGTATCTAGAACTTCTCCTTGCATCAGATTTTGCATTAACCCCTTCTGTACCTGCGACGTCTCTTTTAGACGTTTTTATTCAGTTTAAAAAGGGCCTCTAGCAATTAACAGAGGCTTCGAACTATCTCACGTGAACAGACTATACAGTAGATGTATACAGAAGAGTAATATTTATGAACACATCCAATAGGCTACACATGTTTGGCACAGTAAGCTATTGGTTTGGCAAAGTGTGGAAGGTTTAATTTACCCTCTTTTTTGCGAAAATATGAGAGAGAGGGAGAGAAAGAGAGAAAGAGATGCGTAGGTGGGGAGTGTGAAAGGAAGATATATTAGGTGTGACGAAATGGAGTTGTAAGAAGGAAAAAAGTGCGATGATGGAATAGTGTATATATCACCCGCTAATGATATGTGTGTGTGGGTGTGGGTGTGTGTGTGTGTGTGTGTGTGTGTGTGTGTGTGTGTGTGTGTGTGTGTGTGTGGATCCTTATGTGTGTTCGTGTAGGAGTTTCTATGTCACGTGTGTATAATTGCGTGTGCATTTTCCGCATGTGTATTTCCCGTACATATGTAGTGTGTGTGTGTGAGAGAGTGAAAGAGAGTGAGAATGAGTGAGAGAGCGTAGGACGGGCTGTGAAAAATCGATCTATATGATATATATGTGACCAAAATTACAAGCTGCAAATGTAAAGAATGTGCAATAAAGGATATATATGACATACCTGCAATATTGAGTTGGAGAGAAATGTGATAGATTGACCGATAAATTAAGATGAAGAGAGAGAGAGAGAGAGCGAGAGAGAGAGAGAGAGAGAGAGAGAGAGAGAGAGAGGGGAAAGTAGGAAACGATAGCTAAATCTAGACACATAGATTGATATATAGTTAGATGGACTCATACATATATACTTCAAATGCATGCAGGTATAAACTTACCTACCTACTAATAAATACCTTTTTTCAGGTTCGAACCCCATCCACTAGGACCCTAGGGTCATGAGAAGAACGATATTCCTCTGCACCACGACACCCTTCACCTATGCAGGCATATAGGCCTACATGCCTTAATTAAAAGCATTAATATATATATATATATATATATATAATATGCGTGTGTGTCGCACTGGATGATTAAATTCATTCATAAATCCATGGATAGACTGATATGTGATAAAGATGTAATAAGCAAATGAGCCGAGAGAGAGAGAGAGAAATATATAGGTAGTTAGACAGACGGATAGGTAGAACAATAGATATATGAACAATAATAAACAACCAAGAGGTAGTATTTTCTGGACCCCTTTCTCCCTCATGCTTAGCCGATTCATGTTTTAAATTATACGATGCTCGTCCCATTAGTTTTGCGATTTTAAGACCTTTCGCCCTATTTATTTGTCAGTTTTAAGACCTTTCTTGCCATTTAGAGGTCGAATTTTCCTGACAAGCGAAAACGAGCCTACTAATTAAGATGAATTGGCCTTCAGAGAGAAAGAGAAATATATAATTATATATATACCGGTATATATATAATATATGTATTTAGAGAGAGACAGAGAGAGAGATAATGAGAGAGTTTGAAAAAATTGACTGGGAGCAAGAAATGGAAAATAAAAATGTCACTCGAACTTGGGATCGGTAATGAGAGAGAGAGAGAGTGTGTGTGTGTGTGTGTGTGTGTGTATGTGTGTGTGTGTGTCAGAGAGAGAGAGAGAGAGAGAGTGTATGTGTTTGCGTGAGTGTGAGAATAACTAATGTAGAGTGTGTGTGTGTGTGTGTTTGGGTGAGAGAGAGAGAGAGAGAGAGAGAGAGAGAGAGAGAGAGAGAGAGAGAGAGAGAGAGAGAGAGAGAGAGAGGGAGGGAGGGGGGGGGGGGGGGGCGCATGGAAGTTAGATTGAGTGGAAAGAAAATAATTGAAGGGTCTTTGATGGACCGGAAAGAAATGCCGGGTCACAAAAGAAGTTATCGATAGGTTGTCAAATAATGCAGGAGAGAGAGAGGGAGATGGGGTGGGGGTATAATATGAGGGAAGGTACTGTAGCTATTTTCAGTGTCATTCTCAAAACCTTTTATTGAGAGAGAGAGAGAGAGAGAGGATGAGACGAGAGGAGAAAGGAGAGAGAGGAAGAGGAGAGAGGGGAGGATGAAGGAGGGAGGAGAGGAGATAGAGGAGAGCGGAAGGATTGGGAGGAGAGAAGAGGAAGACCCCCAGCGATGGAGAGAGAGATGAGTAGAGAGGGAGGATGGGGGTGGGGGGTATAATATGAGGGAAGGTACTGTAGCTATTTTCAGTGTCATTCTCAAAACCTTTTATTGAGAGAGAGAGAGAGAGAGAGAGAGAGAGAGATATTATTTGGTTAATTTATCAATAACTAATCATATATCAACAGCATAATAATATCCTCTCCCATACCATCATAATATATTTGACTATCCAATATAATACACCAGTACTTCCCCATATAATACACCAGTGCTTCCCCAATATAATACAGCAGTGCTTCCCCATATAATACACCAGTGCTTCCCCATATAATACACCAGTGCTTCCCCATATAATACACCAGTGCTTCCCCATATAATACACCAGTGCTTCCCCATATAATACACCAGTGCTTCCCCATATTCTCTGCCTTTTATATATACTATTATGATATCGTAACTCGACACACTTATTCGTGAAACATGAGAGGGGAACTGGTGGAGTGAATGGATAAACAGACTCATATTCCACTTGAGGCTCAGCAGGAGGTGGGGGGGGGGGGAGGGTGAGAATGAAAGGAAGGGCAGTGGAGTGGTAGGTGGAAGAGGAGGAATGAAAGGAAAGTGGAGTGGGTGGAGGAGGAGGAGGAAAGGACGGGTAGTGGAGTGGGATTAGGAGGAGGAAAGGAAGGAAAGCGGGAGGAGGAGGAAAGGTAGGGTAGTGGAGTAGGAGGAGGAGGAAAGGTAGGGTAGTGGAGTAGGAGGAGGAAAGGTAGGGTAGTGGAGTAGGAGGAGGAGGAAAGGTATGGTAGTGGAGTAGGAGGAGGAGGAAAGGTATGGTAGTGGAGTAGGAGGAGGAGGAGGAAATGAAGGAGAGTGAGTAGAGTGGGAGGAGAAGGAAAATGAGGAAAGGAAGGGTAGTGGAGTGGGAGGAGCTCAGGAGGAGGAGGAAAGGAAAGGTAGTGGAGTGGGAGTAGGAGGAGGAGGAGTACAAAGGAGTACAAAGGAAATCAAGCAACAACAGATCTAGTGACCCTTCTAGGTTGCTTGTCCTCCAAAACACTGAGGATCAAGTGTCCAAACAGTGGTTTAGAGTGGGTAAGGGAACATTGGAAAGGGAATTACTGCCCTGGAACTAATGTCCGTGGCAGGATTAGGAAGTTAGTAGGGGACAGATGGGTTAGTAACTGAGGGGGGGATAACATAAAGTTATTCATTTACAAACGCAGTCAGTCGCGGGTTTGATGCGAGATATTTGTCTAGGCGGAGTTTAAATGAATCAACGGTAATGCAGTCTATAACGTTTCGGGGAAGCCCATTCCACAAGTTGACAACTCGATTGAAGAAGAGGAGGAGGAGGAAGAGGAGGAGGAGGAAAGGAAAGGAAAGGTAGTGGAGTGGGAGGAGGAGGAGAAAGAGGATGAGAAGAACAAGGAGGAATACAAAGGAACAAACTGCAACAGACCTATTGATCCTTACGGTCAGTTTGGATATCTACACTGCTAAGCTACTAACTACTAGGTAAAGAAAAGGATAGTAAAGCAGTAGGAGGAGGAAGAGAAGGAATGGGACTAGAGGGAATTGAAGAAAGAGTAGGAGGAGTTTGAGAAGAATGGAAAGAAAGGAGTAAGAGAAGAAGAAGGAAAAATAAGAGTAAAAGAAGGCGATAGAATATTTAAGGAGAAGTTGGAGAAGTACGAACAGGAGGAGGAGGAGAAAGGTTATACACAGGAGGATAATTAAGGGAGAAGATAAGGAGGAGGAATGAAGGACAAAATACAGACACCATCGGATGATATACAGTGTTTCCGAATATGAGAGAGAGAGAGAGAGAGAGAGAGAGAGAGAGAGAGAGAGAGAGAGAGTGACCTTTTGAATTGGTATATGTATTATGTTCCTAACATACACTACAATGGCATATACAGTACAGTATATCAATGAAAAAGATACCAAACGAGAGAGAGAGAGAGAGAGCGCTATATACTCCTAAGACCAGGAAGACAGCTATTGGGCTAGACAGGTGTTGAATGTCCCATATATCTCAAATTGAATCGTTCTCCCCTTCCCCTCCCCCCCCCCCCCCTCTCTCTCTCTCTCTCTCTCTCTCTCTCTCTCTCTCTCTCTCTCTCTCTCTCTCTCTCTCTCTCTCTCTCTCTCTCTCTCATTCACACACACACACATGTATATTCTTTTTCTCCTCACAAAAGTTTAAACAAAACTAAAAGACGAGATATCAAAACCATTAACTTTACTCTTTAACAAAATAAGGCAAAGTGGCATTGTACCCAACGAATGGAAAAGGGCAAATGTAACTTCTATCTCTAAAAATCACTACCCTTTAACTAACGTCCGATCGATCACCTTGACATCATTCCTATTTAAATTGCCCAAAACAATCATCAGAGGCAAAATTGTAAACCATGTTGTTTATTGTATACTTAGTTCACCTGTTTGTGTTTGGTATAATTGTAAACCATGTTGTTTATTGTATACTTAGTTCACCTGTTTGTGTTTGGTATAATTGTAAACCATGTTGTTTATTGTATACTTAGTTCACCTGTTTGTGTTTGGTATAATTGTAAACCATGTTGTTTATTGTATACTTAGTTCACCTGTTTGTGTTTGGTATAATTGTAAACCATGTTGTTTATTGTATACTTAGTTCATCTGTTTGTGTTTGGTATAATTGTAAACCATGTTGTTTATTGTATACTTAGTTCACCTGTTTGTGTTTGGTATAATTGTAAACCATGTTGTTTATTGTATACTTAGTTCATCTGTTTGTGTTTGGTATAATTGTAAACCATGTTGTTTATTGTATACTTAGTTCATCTGTTTGTGTTTGGTATAATTGTAACCATGTTGTTTATTGTATACTTAGTTCACCTGTTGTGTTTGGTATAATTGTAAACACTGTTGTTTATTGATACTTAGTTCATCTGTTTGTGTTTGGTATAATTGTAAACCATGTTGTTTATTGTATACTTAGTTCATCTGTTTGTGTTTGGTATGATTTGTTTATTGTGTGGGCTGGTCCTATCCAGAATGAGGTTTGGCATCCTCTATCCAACCTTAGATTTTTCTATCTGCTCCTTTTACTGTCCTACTTTTCCTTCTGGGGGCAGGGGGTTAGGAATCCTCCTCCCCTTGTATAATTCTCCTACTCGACGAGACAGAGAAACGGGCGAGAGAATGCGAAAGTGGTCCCGGACCCTGAGAATAGGAACATTTAATGCTGTTTCTGTTCGGGCTCTGTCTCGTGTCGGCCACCCCCAGCAATAGGGTATTTGCCTGAGTACATACATACATACATACATACATACATACATACACACACACACACACACACATACATACATACACACATACATAGTTAATTTGTTCGTTCGTTTGTCAGCTTATAATTCTGTCTGTTTCTTTGCCATTCTGTATATTTGTCGGTATTATTGGTTTGTCTGTTATAATAGATACCTTGTTTATGTGTGTGTCCGTTTGTTTGCTGCCTGTCTACATGTAATGCTTGTCTGTAAGTTATTTTGCTTAACCCCTTCTATACCGGCGACATCTGTTAACTTTATTCTATCTATATTTAGACGATTTTGTGCTATTAAAGAAGGATCTGTGGTAGTAAAAATGGTTAAGTGAGATAGACCGCAGCCTTTTAAGACTTATTAGACTTAGTCAAATCGTCTAATATAAGCCAGAATAAAGTTAGATAGGCGTCACCGGTGCAGGAAGGGGTTAATTGATAATTTGGTTATGTAATTATAGATTATCTATTACCGCTGCACTTCTCAGATTACCCCAAGTACAAACACCGGACTCTTAAGGGGAGATGGGTCGTTTGTCTGGTCCCCCTTCTTCCTCATGTTTAGCCCCATTAGTTTTCAGATTATAAGACGTTTGCTCCAGTAGTTTGGCGATTTTAAGACCTATCGCCTCATTTCTTTGTCAATATTAAGACTTTGTGTCATTCAGATGTAGTTTTTTTTCCTAGCGAGCGATAGCGAGCCTGTAATTTAAGAGGAACCGGCCTTCGGTCGTGATTTTTTTTCTCGAAAAATGTACACATTTATCTTGAAGAAGGGTCTTGGGGGATGTTTTGTTTAAGGGGGGTGACCTGCTTTTTGTTATTTCTGTCCTTTTCTCTCTTTCTCTGGCTTGTATCCATTCGGCCCCATTCAGCCAACTATTTTAAGACGTTTATCCCCATCTAGGTGTCGATTTCTTCCTGGCGAGCGATAGCGAGCCAGCATTATATGAAGAAATACGGCTTCGCCGGAGACATTTTTCTATCGAAAAATGTACAAATTTAGCCTGCTGTCAAACAAAAATATAAAAATATGCTGGCTCGCTATCGCTCACCAGTAAAAAATTGACACCTGGATGGGGATAAACGTCTTAAAACAGTAGGCTGAATGGGGCCAAATGGATACAAGCCAGAGAAAGATAGAAAAGGACAGAACAAAAACAGGTCACCCACCTTAAGCTTGATATGGAGGTATAGGGAGGAAACTAAAATAAAAATAAAAAGATACATAAATGATAAAAAGATACATAAATAATAAAAAGATACCGTACATAAATAATAAAAAGATACATAAATAATAAAAAGATAGATAAATAATAAAAAGATAGATAAATAATAAAAAGATAGATAAATAATAAAAAGATAGATACATAATAAAAAGATAGATAAATAATAAAAAGATAGATACATAATAAAAAGATAGATACATAATAAAAAGATAGATAAATAATAAAAAGATAGATACATAATAAAAAGATAGATACATAATAAAGATACATAAATAATAAAAAGATACATAAATAATAAAAAGATACATAAATAATAAAAAGATACATAAATAATAAAAAGATACATAAATAAGCAAATAAATACACCCATCCCCCCTTAACTCAGATATCAAAAGCGTTTCAAGAGCACTTAACTTATGTGTTTGTTTGCTGTCTGTGTGTCTGTCTGTCTGTGTACATCTGTGTCTGAATTCAACCCACTTACCACGTGACTCCTGCACAAAATCTCATCTGTGAATTGGCCTATTATACATGTTATCCCATCTGTGAACTGGCCTATTGAACACATTATCCCATCTGTGAACTTGTCTATTGAACACATTATCCCATCTGTGAACTGACCTCTATACATGTTATCCCGTCTGTGAACTTGCCTATTAAACACTTTATCCCATCTGTGAACTTGCCTATTATACACGTTATCCCATCTGTGAACTTGCCTATTAAACACTTTATCCCATCTGTGAACTGGCCTATTATACACGTTATCCCATCTGTGAACTTGCCTATTAAACACATTATTCCATCTGTGAACTGGCCTATTATACACGTTATCCCATCTGTGAACTGGCCTATTATACACGTTATCCCATCTGTGAACTGACCTATTAAACACATTATCCCATCTGTGAACTTGCCTATTAAACATTATTCCATCTGTGAACTGGCCTATTGAACACATTATCCCATCTGTGAACTTGCCTATTAAACACATTATTCCATCTGTGAACTGGCCTATTGAACACATTATCCCATCTGTAAACTTGCCTATTAAACACATTATTCCATATGTGAACTGGCCTATTCAACACTTTATCCCATCTGTGAACTGGCCTATTATACACGTTATCCCATCTGTGAACTGACCTATTATACACGTTATCCCATCTGTGAACTGGCCTATTATACACGTTATCCCATCTGTGAACTGGCCTATTATACACGTTATCCCATCTGTGAACTAACCTATTATACACGTTATCCCATCTGTGAACTTGCCTATTAAACACATTATCCCGTCTGTGAACTGGCCTATTATACACGTTATCCCATCTGTGAACTGGCCTATTATACACGTTATCCCATCTGTGAACTTGCCTATTAAACACATTATCCCGTCTGTGAACTGACCTATTATACACGTTATCCCATCTGTGAACTGGCCTATTATACACGTTATCCCATCTGTGAACTGACCTATTATACACGTTATCCCGTCTGTGAACTGGCCTATTATACACGTTATCCCATCTGTGAACTTGCCTATTAAACACATTATCCCGTCTGTGAACTGGCCTATTATACACGTTATCCCATCTGTGAACTGGCCTATTATACACGTTATCCCATCTGTGAACTGGCCTATTAAACACATTATTCCATCTGTGAACTGACCTATTATACACGTTATCCCATCTGTGAACTTGCCTATTAAACACATTATTCCATCTGTGAACTGGCCTATTAAACACTTTATCCCATCTGTGAACTCGCCTATTAAACACGTTGTCCCATCTGTGAACTTGCCTATTGAACACGTTATCCCATCTGTGCACTGGCCTATTGAACAAGTTATCCCATCTGTGATCTTGCCTATTGAACACGTTATCCCATCTGTGAACTGGCCTATTGAACACGTTATCCCAATTGTGAACTGGCCTATTGAACACGTTATCCCGTCTGTGAACTGGCCTATTGAACACGTTTTCCCTTCTGTGAACTGGCCTATTGAACACGTTTTCCCTTCTGTGAACTGGCCTATTGAACACGTTTTCCCTTCTGTGAACTGGCCTATTGAACACGTTTTCCCTTTTGTGAACTGGCCTATTGAACACTTTATCCCATCTGTGAACTGGCCTATTGAACACAAAATACCATCTGTGAACTGGCCTATTGAACACGTTATCCCGTCTGTGAACTTGCCTATTGAACACTTTATCCCATCTGTGAACTGGCCTATTGAACACGTTATCCCGTCTGTGAACTCGCGTATTGAACACAAAAGTACCATCTATGAACTTGCCTATTGAACACGTTATCCTTGTTTTTAATATGAAAAGGGGTGCGTCATTTATTTCGGTTTTGTGAAGAAATAAAACAACCCTTATTCGTGTTATTAATAAATAAAATTTGTATTTTGTTTTCAAACCAAAGTGGCAAGCATTATCCACTAAAAACTGCCGTCTGTGGGATCCTTAAGACGAGGTTTTTATTGTGTCCCCTAGACCTCCATCAAACTTAAAATCACTCCCCGTAGATCTCCTTTCAAGATAAATGTATACATTTTTCGGTAGAAAAGGCACTAAAGGTCCTAAAATTGACTGAAAGGGGCGAAAGTTCTTAAAATCGCCAAACTAATGGGGCGATCATCATCAAATCTCAAAAAGCATTGGGGCTAAACTTGAGAGAGAGAGAGGAATCCAGATTAAAATCCCTCGAGTGGAAATCTCGCTTTTAATACTCTCGTCTTCCTTTATATATCGTTCTATTAACACTTTTTCGCTCACTGTGTTTGATTCATACCGGTCAACAATGAAGTGTTGTGAAAAAGGACTAACATATCTTGGATGGAAGCGTCGACCCCGCGAGCAGTAGGGTAGCAGGTGCAGCTATATATTATACTGTAATATACGTTAATTAATATACTGTAAACTTTGACGTAAATACCATCAACATTCTTCAGAGACAATATTAAAATTTGACGGAAAGTACGTATTTGATTATCAGATATTGTGAAGGGCTTTAATCTTGCTTATTTAAATGGCCAGACAGAAACATAAGGGAGGTGCTGCTCTGCGCATGTCCAAATAGGAGTACCAACATTATCGTAAGACTCTCTCATCAAGCTTTGTTGATTATAGTCATAATAATATACTACATTACACTCAAATTAAGTTAATGATTAGGGTAATGCTATGTTTCCATATTGGCTTGTGTTAAATTATATTAGAGTGCAGGTCGAAAGATATCGGGCGAGACTGTATTGGTGGTGTAAGTTGTCATCCCTCTCCGCCTTGACTCCCCCAGGGCTCACTCCGACGCCACCCGCCACTCTCGCCGGCGGACGACCAAACACCGGTAGCTTATGTTATTTATGTGTTACTCGCGGTTCTATGTGTTTATTTGTGTTACTCGCGGTTATATGTGTGTTTCTTTGTGTTACTCGCGGTACTGTGTGTGCGTCCGCGTGACATGGATGACTGGGAGTGATCTGAACTGACTTTAAGGAGGAGATACTGTAATGTTAAGACTTGGTTCCTTCCTCTGCAGCCGTGGGTAGTGTGGTAGGGAGGTGACAGCGACCCGCCTCCCCCTGTCCTGGCGTTATCTTCAAGGTAAACTATTATTTTGAGTGGTTTATTGTGGTCATATGGATATTGTATGTGTGTATTCTAAGCATTCATTTTCGTAGCCGCATTCAATTTGCAACGTTTAATAGCAACTTAATTCGCGAGCAAATTGGGGGAGTGTAGAAAGCCTCACAACCTTAATTAATAGCCTATTATTCTTTTCGGTCGAGCGTAATTTAAATAAACTACACTGAATTTGTTTGATGTTGTTGATGTTGATTGGTTGTTAGGATCTGAATTGTATATGAATGTCATATCAGATGCGTCTTGTAACTCCGCCCCTTTTGTTGCTAAGGAACCACTCACTCCCTCCGTCCACCTTCCCTCCTCTCCCCACCACTGCCCCCCCCCCCCCCCCCCCCCCCCCCCCCCCCCCCCCCTCTCTCCGTCTCCCACCTATGTACTCTTCACCACCAGTTCGCCTCACCTCCACTTCCTCTTATCGGTAAAATTCTAGTTTCACGTACACAGCGACAAAAGGGAGGCGCCGTTGTAAAGGCATAGCTTCCCGACCAACTATGAAGATCAGGGAAATTGCTGGGTAAAAGACGTAATATAATGATAATAAACTACATTAACGACATTAACCTAACCTAACAACCTTACCTAACCTAACCTAGTATTATGTAATAGCTATGGTGCCGCATATGGGGAGATTTTTTTTTTTTTTTACAGTAGGTATAATTCCTTACAATGCATTTCCGCCGCTTTGGACATGTATAGGAATTAAGTATGGTATATGACAACTCTAAAGTAGCCATAGAAATTTATGAGTATGCTGTGAAAGCGAAACTAGAATTAAACCCTCTTATCTTCTTCCTTCCGCCTTCCCTTCCTTCCCTAACTTTCCTCATCTCTCCGTCCCCCATCCCTCCCGCCCCACTCCCCTTACCTTCCCCCAATTTACCCTCCCTCTTTTCTCCACTCCTCCACCGTCCCTCCCCCTGACTTCCTCCCCCCCCATCCCCCCCCCCCTGACTCCCTCCCTCCCTCTGTCATTTTCCTCCTGCCGTCCACGTGCCTGTCCCCCCCCCCACTCCCTCACCCCCCACCCCCCTATATCCTTTCTCTCCAACCTTCCCACCCCCCTCCTCCCACCGTCCTCACATCCTCCCTCTCGCCTCTCTTTTCTCCCTATTTATGTTTCTTCGCCTTTCCTTTTTTACCTTCTCTCCCTCCTCCCCCCCTGTCTCTTTCTCTCCCTTTTCCCACGTTCCCACCCTCCCTCTCTTCTCCCAGTTCTATGCCTTCCTCCCTTCTCACGTTCTCTCCCTCCCACGATCCTCACTCTTCGGCCCTCCCTCCTTCCTATTTCTCCTCCCTCCCTCCCACATCCCCTTCCTCCCTCTTCCCACGTGTTCTATGTTGTCCCCCCCCCCCCCCTCTCCCACTCTCTCTCTCTCTTCCCATACTCCTTTCCTCTCAACCTCCTCCCACAACCCCTCCCTCCTTTCAACTCCCCCTCCTCCCTCTCTCTTCCCATGATACCTTCATTCCTTCTTATGTTCTCACTCTTCCTCGTCCCCTCCCTTTCTCCTCCAAGATTCCTTCCCTCCCTCCTCCCACATTCCCTCCCTCCCACATTCCCTCCATCCCACCCTCCTCCCACATTCCCACATTCCCTCCCTCCCTCCCTCCCTCCCTCCCACATTCCCACATTCCCTCCCTCCCTCCCTCCCTCCCACCCTCCTCCCCACATTCCTCCCTCCCACCCTCCTCCAACATTCCTCCCTCCCCCCCTCCCCCCCCCCTCTCCCCCACATTCCCTCCCCCCCTCCTCCCACATTCCCTTCCTCTCACCCTCCTCCCACATTCCCTACCTCCTGCTACGTGTAAAGGGAAATAGGTAATTAATAGTTGAGCTTTGAGCGTTAAATTAATGAATTATGTGATTAATGTATGCTAATATGTTCTTATTGTTTCTTGAATATCTTCTTATTTTGTTATAGTGTCTCTCACCCCTCCCCTCTCGCTCTCTCTCCTTCTTCCTCTCTCCTCCCTTCACTCCCGCCTCTACACTCTCCCTCCTCTCTCATCTCTTCACCCTCTCCCTCCTCCCCCTGCTCTCCCTCCTCTCTCTCCTCTTTTCCCTTCCTCCCTCTTCTCTTTCTCCCCTCCTCCCTCTCTCCTCTCCTCCTTTCCCTCCCTCCTCTTTTTCTCTTATCCTCCTCTCTCTTCATCTCCCCTCTCTTTCTCTCCCCTCTCCCTCACTCCTCTTCCCTCTTCTCTCCCTCTCTCCCCTCTTCACTTCCTTCTCCTTCTCTCTCTCTATCTCTCTTTCTCGTCTCCCTTCTCTTCTACTATCTTTCTCTCTCTCTCCTTTTCTCTCTTCTATCTCTCTCTCTCTCTCTCTCTCTTCTTCTCTCTCCCTTTCTTCCTCTCTCCTTTCTATCTCCTCTCTCTCTCTCCTCTCTTCATCTCCTCTCCTCTCTTCTATCTCTCTAATCCTCTTCTATCTCCTCTTCTTCTCTTCTACTCTTTCTTCTCCTCTCTCTCGCTCTCTCTTCTCTCTCCTCTCTCTCTCTTTCTCTCTCTCTCTCTCTTCTCCCTCTCCCTCCTCTCTTTCTCTCTCTCCTCTCTTCTCTCTTCTATCTCCTCTCTCTCTCTCTCTCTTCTATCTCCTCTCTCTCTCTCTCTTCTATCTCCTCTCTCTCTCTCTTCTATCTCCTCTCTCTCTCTCTTCTATCTCCTCTCTCTCTCTCTCTCTCTCTCTCTCTCCCCTCGTCGTTCCTGCCATATAATTCTGACACCCTTTATTTTCATTATATTTGGTCCGAGGGCGGCCTTTGTGGACCTCCTGTGTTTCGTTCCATTAGTTGAAGATTTTAGGCGTTTCACCCCATTAGTTTGACGCTAAAAAGATGCTTCACCCCATTTAATAGTCGATTTCTTCTGGGCGAGCGATAGCGAGCCAATAACCTAGGAGAAACCGGCCGGCACATTTGTCTACCGAAAAATGTATAAACTTAGTTTGATCGGGGTCTGAGTGGGCAGGTTTTAAACCCTTGAAGCTCTGACGCGTTTTAGCAGTATATTTTGGCTATCATTAGACGATTTTATGCAGCTTAGTAAGGATCTGTGGGTATTAAAAGTGTAAAGACTCTCTCAATCAACCCTCTGACTTCCATATACCCTTCCTAATCTGAATAAAATCGTCTAATAATTACCAGAAAACAAAACTGAAATGCGTACTGCAGCTTGAAAGGGTTAATTTGAAGGAAGCCTGGGAAAGCGTTTTGGTAGCCTATGGGAGTAACTAAAACACATCGAAATGGCAAAAACAAGCAAATTCCTCGATATTTACACAACATATCGTAGTATAAGCCCCAAGACGTCGGATTAGATAGTGTTAAAGTTATAGGTAGTTTATCAGCCATCACCTCTCTTTAACCCTTCCAGTACCGGGACCGTCCTTTTAAAGTTATGAGTTGTTTATCAGCCACCACCATTGTGTAATGTTTATCATATTCTGGTGACCATTTGACGATATTCTTTAGTTTGTAATCTACCTATACCTCAAATTGGGTAAATACGATCTCATTAAACCCTCTAAATAACACAGGTCCTTCTTAAACTGCATAAACTACTCTAATTTTAGCCAGAATCAACTGTAAATAGGCGTCACGGTGCTGAAGGGGTTAACAGCCATCACCTCTCTTTAACCCTTCCAGTACCGGGGCCGTCCTTTTAACTCTATTATGGCTTCTAATAGACGATTTTATTCAGTTTTAGAAGGGACTCCAGCAATTAACAGGCTTCGAACTATCTCACTTAACCCTTTTTATCACCACAGATCCTTCTTAAGCTGCACAAAATCGTTTATATATATTTAGAATATAATTAATAGGACGTAGCTGGTACAGAAGAGATTAATCCCCTCTGTACGATGACTTAAGGGGAGGTTTTTAGTTTGTTCCCTAGACCTCCATCAAGCTTAAAATTACACCCCCTTGAGTCCCTTTCAAGATAAATTTGTACATTTTTCGGTAGAAAAATTTCCCGGCCAAAGGCCGGTTCCTCTTAAATTACAGGCTCGCTATCGCTCGCCAGGATAAAATCGACACCTGAATTGCACAAAAGGTTTCAATATGGGGTGAAAGTTCTTAAAATCGCTAAACTAATGGGGCAAACATTTTATAATATCAAAAGCAATGGGGCTAAACATGAGGGGGAAAGGGGTAAAGAAAAAAATCCCTCAAGTGGAGATCTCCCCTTAATTGTCAGTATAATCCGTTTACTATTAGACGATTTTGGTTAGCTTATTATCTACCTGTATCAATATAAAACACGATATATTAAGGGGAGATATCTACCTGGAGGATTTTTTTCTGAACGTCTTTCTCCCTCATGTTTAGCCCCATTGCTTGTGAGATTTAAAGACGCTTGCCCCATTACTTTGGCGATTTTAAGAACCCTCGCCCCATTTCTGTCAATTTTAAGACCATTCGTGCCATTTAGGTGTCGATTTTTTCCTGGCGAGCGATAGCGAGCCTGTAATTTAAGGGGAACCAGCCTTCGGCCGGGACATTTTTCTACCGAAAAATTTACAAATTTATCTTGAAAGGGGGTCAAGGGGGAGTAATTTTAAGCTTGATGGAAGTCTAGGGAATCAACTGAAAACCTCCCCGTAATCAAGCGAAGCATTTTATAATTGGAACATCTTTAACACTTCTGTACCGGCAACGTATTTCATATTGTATTCTAGCTATGTTTAGAGGATTTTGTGCAGTTTAAGCAGGATCTGTGGTAGTATAAAGGATAAAATGGGATAGTTCGAAGCCCTTTAATTGCTGGAGGCCCTTTTTAAACAACAACAAATTGTCTAAATATAACTGGAATGAAATAGAGAACACATCGCCGGTAGGAAAGGGTTAAAATCGCGAAGCTGGTGGGGTGAAAGGTCCTGTAGATGCCCAAACGTAATCACTAGACACTCAGCTCAGATACCAAGAGCGTTTCAAGAGCTGTTTAATTATAGCTTTGTTTTTAGCACTAGGACTCTTGGGGATCCTTATTAAGCTGTAGGAGATCGTTTGGCGGTAGAGTAAGAGCATATCAATTATAATTGCCCCATTTTTCGGTAACAATTTATCTTGAAGGGGCGTCTAGGGGTTGTTATTCTAAGCTTGATGGAGGTCTACTGAGGAAACTAAAACATAAATGAATATATTAATCAATAGCACAAAAATACGGCCACTATCCCGGTGACCTCCTGTTTACGTTATTCTGGCTATTATTATACGTTATTCTGGCTATTATTATACGTTATTCTGGCTATTATTATACGTTATTCTGGCTACTATTAGACGTTATTCTGGCTACTATTAGACGTTATTCTGGCTACTATTAGACGTTATTCTGGCTACTATTAGACGTTATTCTGGCTACTATTAGACGTTATTCTGGCTACTATTAGACGTTATTCTGGCTACTATTAGACGTTATTCTGGCTACTATTAGACGTTATTCTGGCTACTATTAGACGTTATTCTGGCTACTATTAGACGTTATTCTGGCTACTATTAGACGTTATTCTGGCTACTATTAGACGTTATTCTGGCTACTATTAGACGTTATTCTGGCTACTATTAGACGTTATTCTGGCTACTATTAGACGTTATTCTGGCTACTATTAGACGTTATTCTGGCTACTATTAGACGTTATTCTGGCTACTATTAGACGCATTTATTCAATGAAAAAGAATCCTCCAACATTGGTCAGGCTTTGTTCTATCTCACTTAAGGTGGGTGACCTGTTTTTGTTCTGTCCTTTTCTATCTTTCTCTGGCTTGTAACCATTTGGCCCCATTCAGCCTACTGTTTTAAGACGTTTATCCCCATCCAGGTGTCAATTTTTTACTGGTGAGCGGTAGCGAGCCAGCATATTTTTTAGTTTTGTTTGACAGCAGGCTAAATTTGTAAATTTTTCGATAGAAAAATGTCTCCGGCGAAGCCGGATTTGTTCATATAATGCTGGCTCGCTATCGCTCGCCAGGAAGAAATCGACACCTAGATGGGGATAAACGTCTTAAAATAGTTGGCTGAATGGGGCCGAATGGATGCAAGCCAGAGAAAGAGAGAAAAGGACAGAAATAAGAAAAACAGGTCACCCCCCTTAACCCTTTTTACTACCACAGATTCTTCTTCAACTGCACACAATTATTGTTAAGGGGGGATGGGCCGGTTTTCTGGACTCCTTTCTCCCTCATGTTTAGCCCCATTAGTTTTCAGATGTTAAGATGCTTGCCCCATCAGTTAGTCGATAATAAGACCTTTCACCCCATTTCTTCGTCAATATTTAGACCTTGCGTGCTATTTAGGTGTCGATTTTTTCCCTGGCGAACGATAGTGAGCCTGTAATGTTGGAAGAACCGGCTTTCGGCCGGGAAATTTTTCTGCCGAAAAAATGTACAAATTCATCTAGAAGGGGGATGTAATGGATTTTTTTTTTTTTTTTTTTTTTTTTAATTTATTATGTAGGTCTAGGGAAGAAACTAGAAAAATAATGAATACATGCAAAAAACGGCCCATCTCTCCTTAAGTTTAGTTGAAATATAATTAACTAGACGTCGCTGGTACAGTCGCGCTAATAAGTGATGTCTGGGCACCAAGTATGTTTTGGTCAATAATTGGTATCCGCAATATCTAAATCTGTCTTTATTAGTTTTGAGTGAGATATACAAACATTTTCCTACTCATACCCACCCTGTTCAACATCTGACAGACATTAATACAGCACAGAGCGAGCCAAACGTTAGAGTATATACATTTTGATGAAGAAGGGCAAGAATATAAATGTATTCATTATATTGAGGCCGAAATTCTTAACCATTAACCTCAATAACTCCAAAATTACTAGAATAATCCAAGCTGATCATTTGTACCATTTGGGAAGAATCAGCCAGGGAATAGGTGTGGAAATGTACAACCCATTTGCTGTAGCCCTTTTTGAGTTACAGAGGATTGGGATCACGATTGTTGACCTACCTATAATGAATGAACAAATACACCATAACAACAACAAAAAACAAGGGCAGTTAACCCCTTCAGCACCATGCCGTCTTTTTACCTTTGATTCTGGCTAAATTAAGACGATATTATGCAGCTTAAGAAGGACCTATGTTATTCAGAGGATTGATTGATATCGTATTCACCCATTTGAGTCACATAGGTAGATTACAAACTAAAGAAAATCGTCTAATGTTAACCAGAATATGATTAAAGTTAAAGGGTATACAAAGACATAACCCCTTCAGCACCATGACGAATTTCTACATTTTATTCTGGCTAAAAGTAGGCGATTTTATGCAGTTTAAGGATGACCAATGTTAGTTAGGGGGTTTACTGAGATATTTGTTCTACCGAAAAATGTACAAATTTGCCTTGAAGGGGAGACTAGGGGGTGTTTTTCTAAGCTTGATGGAGGTCTACTGAGGACACTAAAAAATAAATTAATACACGAATTAATAGACCAAAAATACGGCCACTATATTAACGGGGTGGCCACGAACAAACCTCCACCCTCCCCCCCCTCCCCTCAACCCACCTCTTCCCCCCAGCCCACCCACCTCTTCCCCCCCCAGCCCGCCCACCTCTTATCTCCCTTCCAGCCCGCCCACCTCTTCCCCCCCAGCTCACCCACCTCTTATCTCCCTTCCAGCCCACCCACAATAGATTTGTTCGTGTGACGCCGTCTTTAGGGAAACAAAATAGTTCACATACTGGTAGTGATTATACACTCTCCTGAAGAAAAAAAATGCTATGGCTGAAAAAGGTGAATACTACAGTTGTCCTTTTAACCGATATAGCCACACAGATAAAGAGAGCGAGAGTGAGAGTGAGACTGGGGGGGGGGGGAGGTCTGTCAATTATTATGTTCCTTCCAACAACCAACCATACTCCTAAAATCAATTAATGAAATTTACAAACACATGTGGCAGTCCGTGGATTCGAACCCAGGATGCTCACACCGAAAATCAACACCTTATACATCGCACCACGAAGACAGTTAAAGGTTGGTGGACACTGCCTACGATTTATTATGCAACTTCGAATCCTGCATATCAATCTAAGCATGTACACACATCCCAACTGCAACTCACGTAGGCTATGCATATGTGAATGGAAAGAGCAATTAATGGGGCCTTAACCACTTAGGGAAGTCCTCTCGATAAATTACTCCTGAACCAATATCAATTATTATGTTCCTTCCAACAACCAACCATACTCCTAAAATCGATTAATGAAATTTACAAGCACATGTGGCAGTCCGTGGATTCGAACCCAGGATGCTCACACCGAAAATCAACACCTTATACATCGCACCACGAAGACAGTTAAAGGTTGGTGGACACTGCCTACGATTTATTATGCAACTTCGAATCCTGCATATCAATCTAAGCATGTACACACATCCCAACTGCAACTCACGTAGGCTATGCATATGTGAATGGAAAGAGCAATTAATGGGGCCTTAACCACTTAGGGAAGTCCTCTCGATAAATTACTCCTGAACCAATATCAATTATTATGTTCCTTCCAACAACCAACCATACTCTTAAAATCGATTAATGAAATTTACAAACACGTGTGGCAGTCCGTGGATTCGAACCCAGGATGCTCACACCGAAAATCAACACCTTATACATCGCTTATTACATCGTGCTTTCGTTCCTATTAAACTCCTCCCGTGTCCAAAACCATCATCGTTGTGACTTGATGAGTAGGTTTGTTCACTTGATGAGTAGCTTTGTTGACTTGATGAGTAGCTTTGTTTACTTGATGAGTAGCTTTGTTTACTTGATGAGTAGCTTTGTTGACTTGATGAGTAGCTTTGTTGACTTGATGAGTAGCTTTGTTGACTTGATGAGTAGCTTTGTTGACTTGATGAGTAGCTTTGTTGACTTGAGTAGCTTTGTTGACTTGATGAGTAGCTTTGTTGACTTGAGTAGCTTTGTTGACTTGAGTAGCTTTGTTGACTTGATGAGTAGCTTTGTTGACTTGATGAGTAGCTTTGTTGACTTGATGAATAACGTTGTTGACTTGATGAATAGCGTTGTTGACTTGATGTAGATTTGTTTACTTGATGAGTAGCTTTGTTGACTTGAGTAGCTTTGTTGACTTGCTGAGTAGCTTTGTTGACTTGATGAGTAGCTTTGTTGACTTGATGAGTAGCTTTGTTGACTTGATGAGTAGCTTTGTTGACTTGATGAGTAGCTTTGTTGACTTGATGAGTAGCTTTGTTGACTTGATGAGTAGCTTTGTTGACTTGATGAGTAGCTTTGTTGACTTGATGAGTAGCTTTGTTGACTTGATGAGTAGCTTTGTTGACTTGATGAGTAGCTTTGTTGACTTGATGAGTAGCTTTGTTGACTTGATGAGTAGCTTTGTTGACTTGATGAGTAACTTTGTTGACTTGATGAGTAGCTTTGTTGACTTGATGAGTAGCTTTGTTGACTTGATGAGTAGCTTTGTTTACTTGATGAGTAGCTTTGTTTACGTTTTCGTTCAGGCTCATCCCACACATTGTTTATTTTAACAGATTGCCGTGGAGTGGAGGGATTTTTTTTTTTTTTTCTTTTTTTTTTTTTAAGGACGCCCTTCTCCATCATGCTTAGCCCCATTAGTTCCGAGATTTTAAGACGTTCGACCCCTATAGTTACGTGATTTTAAGATCTTTTGTCCAAATTCTTTGTCAACATTAAATCCTTTCGTGCCATTTTTGTGTATATGTGTATGAAGGCGACAAAAGGCAGTCTACCTTTAATGAGTGTCTCCTCCAAAGCCAACAGAGTGACAGCGAACCAAATTCAAGGGACGTTAGGGTGAAAATTCCTGGTCACACAAAGTTTAAACCAGTCTATGTCATAGGATGAAGGAAAGATTGATTGAGGGAGAGAGTTCCAGGGTTCACTAATTGAGTAGAAGAAAGACTGAGAAACTATGCAAATTCTTGAGTTGGAGAGCTGCACATAATAGGAGTGAGACTGTGTTGAAAGGCGGGTGTCGATTTTCTCTTGGCGAGCCTGTAATTTACGAGGGCTCTCGACGACTCAAGGTGAAAATACTGTCTCAATAACCCCTGTGAAAAGCATAAGTTATTTTCAAACTGAATACAATTGTTAAATGTTAACCCTTCCTGTACAGTCGAGGTTAATAAGTGTTGACAGATATTTCACAAAGTTTCGGACACTGACTAATACACTGAGGGATAAGGACTTTTCCTAGTAACTATAAAGATACCAATACCACTTGTTGAGCGAAAACCACTGGAATCTATGACTGACAACACTTAATTCGCCCGACTGTACCAGCGACGTCTATTATATTTTACGCTAGCTATATTTAGACGATTTTATGCAGATTACGAAGGATCTGTGGTAGCTATAAGGGTTAATTGAGATAGTTAGAAGCCTTATAATTGCTAGAGGTCCTTCCGAGGCTGAATCAAATCATGTAATATTTGCCAGAATATAAAGAAAAGGACATCATCGGTACAGTAGGGGTTAACCAAAATGTCGTCATTATACTGACGGGGGGAAACCCTTTCAGTACCGGTGCCGTACATATATCTGGATTCTGGCTACCATTAGACGATTTCATTCAGTTTTGAAAGGGCCTCCAGCAATTAACAGGCTTCGAACTATCTCTCTCATCCCTTCTTAAACTGCACAAAATCGTCTAAATGTAGCTCAAATACAATTGAAAAAAGACCGCTGGTACAGAAGGGGTTAAGTTGATATGTGTGTGTTTCATGTTTGGGCTCCCAGAATGCATTGCTAAGTAGAGTATTAATCATCTAGAGACATGGTATTATTCACCGGTGTGTGTGTGTGGGGGGGAGGACGAGGACCGTGACAGTGTTTGAAGATGGCTCCTCTCTAACCACACCCTGGCTTGTGTTTTATCATTTTAAGAGCCTCTTAGAGTGATGATGGATGGGCGTAATGGCCGTGTTGTAGCCAAGAGTTATGGAACCTGCTTAGAGACGCTGCAACAAGAGATAATTTTTTTTTTTTTCTTTTTTTTTTTTTACTCCATATTGGCGCCATGATGATTAAAGAACGGGATGATGATATACTGTATACTACGGTATGCAGTATATATATATATATATATATATATATATATATATATATATATATATATATATATATATATATATATATATATAAAACTTGATAGCATGGTATGGATACATGTTTCTTGGAGTTTCTCTATTCTTTTGTGTCATCAATATAAACAATTATAAAATTATTATGTATAAACGCCTGTACATTTTTTTTTTTTTTTTTTTTTAAAGAGACAATGAACGGAGGAAGGAAAAACACAGATAAAACAAAAAGGTCCATGTGCCTAAAGGCATCCTCCATTCATAAAATGTTTGTAACAACTGGATTTAAACATTTGTAGATTTTAAGTTTGTGGAAAGCAATTCGAGGGAAGTAAATTCCAAAGAGTAGTAGTTCTAGGGATAAATGAATTTTGATAAGCAGAAGTTCTGCATTGTGGAGGAGAAAGTGTAAATTCATGGGCGCTCTTAGCTGCCCTAGTTCTCCGGGGAAAGATGTGGAGAGGCGGCACAATTGAAGCAAGTTCCTCGGAACAATTGCTGTGAAAATATCTGTAGAATAATGCAAGGGATGCAACGTTTCTTCGTATGGATAATGTAGGAAGGTCCTGTGTGATTGCAGGGTTATTGATTAATCTAATAGCTTTATTTTGAATTTTGTCCAACTGCCTCAATGCAACCACTCCACTTCCACTCCACAGAGGTGAACAGTAATCCATCTGAGAACGCACATGACTTTTATATATTACGGCCAACTGCTCGTCAGTGAAGAATTCTCGAACTCTGTACAGGAGTCCCAGTTTTTTAGAGGCATTCTTAGCAATGCTTCTAACATAATGTGTCCAGCTCAAGTTAGTAGTTAATGTTACACCGAGAATGTCAATACTAGGGGAAGTGGGAATATTTACATCATTAAAAAATATATGGGAGTCAGTGAGATTCTGTCGGTTAGAAAATTGAATGTACTTGGTTTTCTGTGCATTAAAGGAAACTAGATTCTTTTGTCCCCATTCTTCAATCCTAGAAAGGTCCTGGTTCAGAGAAATTGCAGTGCTTATTTTTGAATTTATAAGATCGGGTTGGGTGAAAGAATTGGTAAATGTGAAGGAACTGTGGAGTGTTGAGTCATCTGCGTAGGAATGTATTGCATTATGAGTGGTAGATATGAGATCATTGATATGAATGAGGAACAGAGTTGGGGCCAAAACTGATCCCTGGGGAACACCAGCATTTATTGAGTGAAATTGAGAATAAAGGCCATCTACCATCACACATATTTTTCTGTTATGAAGATAAGAAGAAATTAGTGGAACTAATGATACAAGGCCGTAGTGTGACATCTCCGACAATAAGGATTGATGCCAGACTCTATCAAATGCCTTTGATATATCCAGTGCTATTGTATGTGTTTCACCATGTTGGTCTGTAGCTTGGTTGATTTGATGCGTAAGAAGGCAAAGAATGTCTGCAGTTGATCGACATCGTCTAAAACCATATTGCCTATCGCTGATTAATTTATTATTCTCAAGATGCTTAATTATGTGATTATTTAATATAATTTCAAAGACTTTACCAAGAGTGGAAGTTATAGCTATTGGTCTGTAGTTTGATGGATCTGAAGAGGCACCTTTTTTAGGAACTGGATGGATGTTTGCTTCTTTCCAGGGTACTGGGAAGCATGAGGTATGAGTACATAGACGGAAAAATGTTGCCAATACAGGAGCGAGCACCAAGGAGCAATTCTTAAGCACTATTGGAGGAATTTCATCTGGACCAGGAGCCTTATCTACTGAGAGATTCTGCAAAATAGTTTTGACATATCTAGTGTGGATCTTAAGTGAGGGAATTTCAGGCGAATTAAAATTAAGTACAGGGACATATTGATTTATTTCATCTAAGGTTGAGTTGGTGAAGAAAATATCCGCAAGAAGGTTAGCTTTACCTCGTGGGTCACTTACAAGATTGCCAGTCGGAGATTTTAATGGTGGAATGGATGAAGCAGTAGTGAAGTTGGATTTGAATGAGTTAAGAGTAGACCAAAATATTTTGTTATCATTTGGATTATTTAGAAGTTTATTTGCCTGCTTGTGGAGAAAGTTTGATTTAGTTAGGTTTAATACAGTTTTGGCATGATTTCTGATGTTTCTAAAGTAATTAAAGGCTTCATGTGATTTTGATCTTGTGTATGCATTGTAGGCTATTGCTTTTTGTTCAGTTACTCTAGCACAGTTATGGTCAAACCATTTAGGTGAATTAGATCTTTTAATGTACTTTTGATGAGGAATAAAAGTTTCCATTCCAATTTTTACAAAATCTTGTATGTGGCTCAAGGTGGAGTGTGCATCATTAGAAAAGAAAGAGGTCCAGGGAATATCAATAAAGAAACCTTGAAGACCCTCCCAGTCTGCCCTATCGTAATGCCATAGTAATAAAGTAACTACAATGGCTTTACCCGAGGAGAGCCCATTGATGTTTTTTAAGCGCTCGCGTATGCGACAAAATTACCTTAGATTCTGACATAATTTGTTATATTTACCATATAAATAATTTTTTCTACTCCATGTATGTATATTTTACTTATATGATGAACATGTGAACAGGTAAGACCAGAAAAGAGGTGTAAACAGCAAATATCTAGTGAAAAAAGTATATTTGTGGCAGGAGGGGGTGGATGGAGGCGGGAGAGAGATAGGTCAACACCCTACCTCAGCAAGGCCTCTGGAGCCACTGTCATCTCTCTCGCATGTGAAGGTGGGAGGGGGTGTGGAGGACTGACCGTGACTCACCATATTTTGTGCAGAAATAAGGGAGGAATGACGACTATAAGTGGAAAAATAGCCAATAATTAAGGAGGGGGAAGTGGGGTTAGAAAGGGGGGAAAGAAAAGGGAGGTGGGGGTGGGACACACATTGGAGAGAGGAAGGAAATACTAGAGGGTGAATATGCCACCTAATCTTATATTGCTTCCATTTGAGTGCCTGTGGAGCGTTTTTTATTATTGTTTTCCTTCCATGAGGACTATCGCATCCCCTATACAGATATTTCCGTGAGGCCTATCGCTTTTGCCGGGTTAATAGTTAATATACTTAGTTACGCTCAACATGCTTGTGTGTGGGTGTGTGTGTTTGAGAGAGAGAGAGAGAGAGTATGAGAGTAAGTGGGTGTGTCTGTGTATGTACATATGGCCTGACATTGATAAAACCGTATAAGTATTATTGACAGATTCTGTTTGATCTTTATGAAGTGGTATTTAATTGGCAGATATATAATGTTTGTGTTCAGGGGTGATATTAGGGGAGTTTATATGAGCTGTGTGTGTATGTATGTACAGTCGCGGTCATAAATTCGGATACATACATTGTCGAAACTATTTCGGTCTGAAGGGAATCTCCTTATTAAAGGTGGGGTTTTAATTTGCTCCCTAGACCTTTAGCAATCTTAAGAAACAAAAAACACCCGAAGATCCTGCTTCGAGAAAAAATTGTAAATTTTATAATGGGAAAGGTTTCCCGGCCAAAGGCCGCTTCCTTTTAAATTTCAGGCTCGCCATCGCTGGCAAGGAAATAATCATCACCTATATTTTTTTGTGTATGAAGGAGACAAAAGGAAGGCTGGCTGTAATGAGTGTCTCTCCCAAAGCAAAAAGAGTGACAGAGAGCCAATTCAAGGGGCGTTAGGGTCAAAATGTCTGCACACAAGACATTTGACTCAGTCTAAGTATAGGATGAAGGAAAGATTAATTGAGGGAAAAAGTTCCAAACTTAACTTGTTGAGTAGAAGAAAGAATGAGAAAATATGCAATTTTGGGGGTTGGAGAGCTTGACAAAATGTGAGTGAGACTGTGTTGAAAGGCGGGTGCCTCGCACTCGCCGCAAGGGAGGGGGTATACACTGAGAGAGCTCTGAAGAACACTGATTGTTGAAATAGCATAGAAGAGTGAAAGATATGCAACATTGCGGCGTGTAGAAAGAAATTGTAGGGAACTAGTACGGGAAGGCGAGTTGATGAGGCGAAAAGCTTTAGAATCTACTCTATCAAGAAGTGCGGTATGGGTGGAGCCTCCCCACACATGCGAGCAATACTCGATACATGGGCGCACTGTGCCCCAATACAGAGCAAGAAACTGTGCGGGGGTCGAGAACCCACGGAGACAGTTAACCACACCTAACTTCTGGGAAGCTGTCTTAGCAAGAGTGGTACCGGGTAATATGATTTGTCCATGAAAGGCCGGATGAAATGGCTTGAAAGGTCTTACTGCTGAGAAAGAAATGGGTGAAAGGTCTCAAGATCACCAAAAATAATGGGGCTAATTTCATAAAATGTCAAAAGTAATGGAGCTAAACATGAGGTAGAAGGGGGTCCAGAAAAAACTGTTATTTGTTAGTTTTAACTGTTATTTGCATTATCTGGGGTTAGTTCAATCCGTCCGAGACTTCAAACTGTTCAAAGAGTATCAGAACTATTGATTGTGACTGTACGTGTGTGTGTGTATGTGTGTGAGTGTGTGTGTGTGTGAGTGAGTGAGCGTGTGTGTGTGTAAGTCTGTTTGAGTGTGTAATAATTATAATAATAATACTAAATTTCGGTTTTATTGTTCACTTGCAGCCGCGAGGCTGAAAATCTAGAGTTTGTCTTAACCTAGGTACAGTACAATACTTATTCTACCTTAACTACGAGGTCACATGCCGACCTTTAGTGACCATGAGGTGCCTGGGTTACCACCATATTATTTACATACGCAGATCTGCACTAGTGAGAAATACATGTAGGCTAACACAGGCTGATAGTTGAGCAGCCTGGTTAGGGATCGACCACGATACAATCCTCTCCATTGGGATGGCCGAAAAAACCTTTAGGATTCTGGTGGATTTGAACCTTCGACTTTGCAGTTACAGGGCGGGCGCCTTTGCGCCTTAAAGCGCTCGGCCATGCCGTGTGTGGGTGTGTGGGTTTTTGTTTGTATAATTGAATTGGTGTGTGTGTGTGTGTGTTTGTATGTGTGTTTGGCCGTGAGAGAGTATCAAATGCTAAAAAGGTAAATGGAGTTAAAATGGGGGGGGGGAGAGAGAGAGAGAGAGAGAGAGAGAATGTAAGTGAGTGGGGGGGGGGGGAATTTGCGAAAGCTTTATTGTTAGATAGAAATGGATACATAGATAGATTGATAAATATATTCATAAACAAAATAATGTCATTAATAGATAAGTAGACACTAATAGACTAATAAATATATAGATAGACAGATATATGGATAGATAGTTAGAAATAGATAGATACGTATATAGTGAGATATTAAATGAGTGTGATTAATGTGTGTGTTTGTATGTGTGTTTGGCCGTGAGAGAGTATCAAATGCTAAAAAGGTAAATGGAGTTAAAATGGGGGGGGGGAGAGAGAGAGAGAGAGAGAGAGAGAGAATGTTAGTGAGTGGGGGGGGGGGGGAATTTGCGAAAGCTTTATTGTTAGATAGAAATGGATACATAGATAGATTGATAAATATATTCATAAACAAAATAATGTCATTAATAGATAAGTAGACACTAATAGACTAATAAATATATAGATAGACAGATATATGGATAGATAGTTAGAAATAGATAGATACGTATATAGTGAGATATTAAATGAGTAAAGAACTAAAGAGAGAGAGAGAGAGAGAGAGAGAGAGAGAGAGAGAGAGAGAGAGATTAAAGACAGTAACGGATTAATTAGAGAGAGCGAGAAGGGGGGAGGGGGAGGATTTTTTTTCGAATAACAATTGAGTCCCCAAATTGTCAATCTATACTTTTCCGACAATTGAAATTCGTGAGTATTTGTCACCCTTATTGGACTTAAGGGGGGGGGGGGGGGGTCACTTTTTGGGCGATTTTTGCATGTATTCACTATTTTTCTAGTTTCCTCCCTAGACATCCATAAAAAAACCAAAAAACAAAACAAACCAAAAATCCATTAGATCCCCCTTCTAGATTAATTTGTACATTTTTTCGGTAGGAAAATATCCCGACCGAAGGCCGGTTCTTCCAACATTACAGGCTCACTATCGTTCGCCAGGGGAAAAAATCGACACCTAAATAGTACGAAAGGTCTAAATATTGACGAAGACATGAGGGCGAAAGGTCTTAAAATCGACTAACTAATGGGGCAAACATCTTAACATCTGAAAACTAATGGGGCTAAGCATGAGGAAGAAAGTGGTCCAGAAAACCGGCCCATCCATCCCCCCTTAACCCCTTCAGCACGATGATGCCTTTTTGACCTCTGATTTATAAGTACAGTCGCGCTAATAAGTGAAGTCTCGGCACCATGTATGTTTTGATCAATAAGTGGTATCAGCAATATCTAAGCTTCATTTCTTCATGTCGAGTGAAATATACAAACATGTTTCTACACTTCCCCACCCTATTCAACATCAGCCAGCCAATAGTACAGCACAGAACAAGCCAAACGTAATGCCAGCTGGAACATGACTTATTAGCGCGACCGTACATGGAACCAAATTCGTCATAGTTTCTACCCATCATAAACCTAAGTTATTATTGTATTTTTCTTCTATAGCGATGTTTACGACCCCAACTTCCTTATAGCCTGAAACTCACAAGTGGTCAATTACTGATTACGTAACTGCTACATCTATGTTTCACGTAAATACTTTGCTTTAATAATTGACCAAGTATTCCGATGTTAACCACTTCACCATCATGACGCCTTTTTACCTTTGATTCTGGCTAAACATTGACAATTTTATGCAGTTTAAGAAGGACCTGTGTTACTAAGATGGTTTACTGAGATCATATTTGCCCATTTGAGTCGTAGAGGTAGATTAATACTAAATAAAATCGTCTAATGGTAACCAGAATATGATGAAAATTGCGTAATAGGGTTGAAAGGGTTAATTTAATTCAACGTGGTGGTCATTCAGCATTGTTACAAATACAGAGAGAGAGAGAGAGAGAGAGAGAGAGAGAGAGAGAGAGAGAGAGAGAGAGAGAGTATATATAGTTAACAATAAATGGAAAGGGAGTGAAAGTTATTCCATCAATTTGAATACGAATTTCATGAATAATCCAATAGCAGCAATAGAACAAACAATGCACAAACAATACCTTAAGCATCAGCTGTGCAAATATCACCTGATCGCCTAGACTAGATACATACCTGAAAGGAGAAATACAAATATTATTAATTAAATGCATAAGTGTGTAATTTTAAAGCAAGAGTTATAATAAGACCACTATATAATTAAAGCAATAAAGAAGCACATCGGTAATATTGTCGTTATGATTATAATACATTTAATTATCAACGTCACCTCAATTAGAATGTATGTAGATAATCGTATGCTTATGAATATCATGGTAATGTATTAAACGTTGTCACACTCTGTCTGTGTTTCTAGCCTCTCTCTCTCTCTCTCTCTCTCTCTCTCTCTCTCTCTCTCTCTCTCTCTCTCTCTCTCTCCCTCTCTCTCTCCCTCTCTCTCTCCCTCTCTCTCTCTCTCTCGCTCTCTCTCTCTCTCTCTTCTCAGACACACATTGCAGTAAGAGGTCTAGTGTCTATTTTTGGAAGATTTCCAGTTGTAAAAGTCAACAATGGGTGTATGTGTTTGGGGACGCACTAACTGTGTGGGTTTGTGGGTGGATAGTGTTAGGCAATAACTGTGTGGGGGTTATGTTTGTGTGTGTGGGTTTATGGGTTGGGAGGCAATAACTGTGTGGGTGTGATGTGTGTGTGTGGTGTGTGTGTTGGGAGGCACTAACTGTGTGGGTTGTGAATGTTTGGTGTGTGGTGTGTTGGGAGGCAATAACTGTGTGGGTGTAATGTGTGTGTGTGTGGTGTGTATTTGTTGGGAGGCAATAAACTGGTGGGTGTATGGTGTGTGATGTGTGTTGTGTATGTGTTGGGAGGCATTAACTGTGTGTGTAGTGATTTGTGATGTGTGTGTGTTGTATGTGGTTGGTAGGCAATACCTGTGTGTGTGTGGTAACTGTGTGTGTGTGTGTGTGTATGTGTTGGGAGGCAATAACTGTGTGGGTGTGAATGTGTGTGTGTGTGTGTGTGTATGTGTTGGGAGGCAATAACTGTGTGGGTGTGAATGTGTGTGTGTGTGTGTATGTGTTGGGAGGCAATAACTGTGTGGGTGTGAATGTGTGTGTGTGGGTGGATATATTGGAAGGCAATAACTGTGTGGGTGTGAATGTGTGTGTGTGTGTGTGTGTATGTGTATGTGTTAGGCGGAATAACTGGGTGGTGTGAATGTGTGGGTGTGTGTGTGTGTGGTTAGGAGGCAATAACTTTGTTGTGTGAATGTGTGTGTGTGTTTGATTCTTGTTGGAGGCAATAACTGTGTGGGTGGGAATGGTGTTGTTGGTGGTCTACTTGGAAGGCAATAACTGTGTGGGTGTGATGTGTGCTGTGTGTGTGTGTATGTGTTGGTGAGGCAATAACGGGTGGGTGTGAATGTGTGTGTGTGTGTGTATGTGTTGGGCACACAATAACTGCGTGCGTGTGAATGTGTGGGTGTGTGTGTGGTGTAGGTGTTGGGGAGGCAATAACTGTGTGGGTGTGAATGTGTGTGTGTGGGGTAGTGTGTATGTGGTTGGGAGGCAATAACGGCTGTGGGTGTGTGTGTAGTGTGTGTGTATGTGTTGGGACGGCAATAACTGTGTGGGTGTGAATTGGGGTGTGTGTGTGTGGGTATGCGTATGTGTTGGTGTCCATACTTTTGTGATTTCTCTAGTATTGGACGTCTCAGTTTGGACAGTCTAAGTATTGGACAGTCTCAAGTATTGGACAGTCTAGTATTGGCCAGTCTTAGTATTGGACAGTCTTAGTATTGGTGGACAGTCTAGTAGTATTGGAGTCCAGTCCCACAGTATTGGACCAGTCTAAGTATGGACAGTCTTAGTATTGGACCAGTGCTAATTATTGGACAGTCCTAAGTAGTGGACAGTCTACGTCTTGGACTAGTTTCCAAGTATTGGGACCAGTCTAAGTTATTGGACAGTCTAGTATTGGACAGTCTAGTTTGGACATCTACTATTGGGCGTCCTAGGTATTGGACAGTCTTCGTGTTGACCAGTCTTAGTAAGGTTGGACAGTCTACGTATTGGACAAGTCTAAGTAGTGTACGTCTAATTTGGACAGTCCTTAGTATTGGACAGTCTTAGTATTGGACAGTCTAAGTATTGGACAGTCTAAGTATTGGACAGTCTAAGTATTGGACAGTAAGTATTGGACAGTCTAAGTATTGGACAGTCCTAAGTATTTAACACGTCTAAGTATTGGACAGTCTAGTATTGGACAGTAAAGTAGGTGACAGTCTAAGTATTGGACGTCTTAGTATTGGACAGTCTAAGTACTTGGGACACGTCTAAACGTAATTGGAACAGTAAGTATTGGACAGTAAGTACTGGACAGTCTAAGTATTGGACAGTACAAAGGAGTACAAAGGAAATCAAGCAACAACAGATCTAGTGACCCTTCTAGGTTGCTTGTCCTCCAAAACACAGGATCAGGTGTCCAAACGCAAGACATGCCGGAGAGAGTTGGCGAGCGCGATCGGTTCGGTGACCGATTAAGGGAAGAAACATTGGAAAGGGAATTAACTGCCCGTGGAACTAGATGTCCGTGAACGGGATTAGGAGGGAGTGATACGAACTAGCAGACGTACGTGGACAGATGGGTTTAGTAGGGACCGCGGAGAGCCTGAGGGAAGGGGATAAAAATAAAGTTATTCATTTACAAACGCAGTCAGGCGGCGGGTTTGATGCAGGATATTTGTCTAGGGCGAACCGTTTAAAATGAACTCAACGGCGAGATGCAGTCTATAACGTTTTTCCACAGTTTGACAACTCGATTGAAGAAGAAATTCTTAGATTACGTGTGAGTTCAAAAGATTTAACCAATAATAAATTTGCAACCGTTTCCCCGCGTGTAATTCAGATTGGTCGATATGTGAAGTACTTGACTACAGTTCATATTGTCGATGCCTTTGCATGATTTTGAACACTTGAAGTAAGTCACCCTCTTAATCTGCGCTGGGTTTAAAGAAAATAGTTTAATTCTCTAAGACGCTCTCGTCGTATGGTTTGTTCTTTAGGCTAGGTATCATTTTGGTAACTCTACGTTGAACTCGTTCTAGCTTGTATACTCTTTTTGGTAATAAGGGCACCAGGATTTGAACGCAGTATTCCAGAAGAGGGCGGACAAGGAATTGTAAAGGGTTAGGATAACTTCTTTGGATTTATGCTCAATGACCTGCCTATAAAGCCAATTATTTTGTTTGCCTCGTAACAACTTCGCCTGAAACATTTGTTGACTTCGGTTTTAGGTTCTCGATATTGTTACTCACATTTCGGTTTCTCTAGTTTTACAATTCTTAAGCTGAGTGCCATTCATCGAATAGTTTGCTTTCTGCATTTAGGTATCCTGATATGTAGTACTTTTACATTTATCCGCATTGAAACTCATTTGCCAAATTTGGGCCCAAACATAACAATTTATCTAGATTGTGTTGCATATCGTCAACTTGATCTTTTGAGAGTACGCTATTTGCAATTTTTGTATCGTTCAGCAAAATTTTGAGATTGTACAGGTGAGACCCTCATCTATGTCGTTGATGTAAATTAGAAAGAGAA
This sequence comes from Paralithodes platypus, assembly GCA_032716605.1. Classification (NCBI taxonomy): domain Eukaryota; kingdom Metazoa; phylum Arthropoda; class Malacostraca; order Decapoda; family Lithodidae; genus Paralithodes; species Paralithodes platypus. Next base: position 14,860,557 of record CM064491.1, on the reverse strand, counting down.
TTTGGCCTAGTACCCCACCCCTGGGGGAACCCCGCCTACGTTACATTGGCCCATTTAGATGCCTTACCGTTTATGACTACTCTTGCTTTCTGTCGCTGAGCCAATTTTCTATCCATTTCAACACACCATCTTGTATTCTATGCGCTTTTAGTTTTAGCAATAAACGTTTGTGTGGGAACTTTGTCAAAGGCCGTTTGAAAATCAAGGATATTAATATCGACAGTTTTACTATTCATCGTAGAGTGTTGGAGGATATCGTTGGAAGAAGTCTAAGAGGTTTGTTAAACAGGAACGTTTTTACGAAAGCCGTGTTGAGTAATCTTTAAGATAGTGTTATTATCCTCTAAGTGATTTACGAGGTGTCTACGTATGACCGTTTCTAGCATTTTACATACAACTGAGGTTAAGCTAAGTTGGACGATAGTTACTGGGTAGGGATTTGCTGCCTTTTTTTAATATCGGTGTTACGTTGGCTAGCTTCCGCTGATCAGGCATAGTTCCCGACTGCAAGGATTTATTGAATAGTAATGTACAGTGGTTTGGATGAGCTCATCCTTAGCTTCCTTTAGAACCGTCTAGGCGAGATTGTATCAGGTCCAGGCGTTTTTATTTACCTTGAGTTTATTCTAAACAATTCACACTTTTCTCTCTGTAATGGTGTTTTTGTTTAGAACTTCTGAATAATCAATCTGAATGGGCGATGGGGTAGGGATATCACTGAAGGTCTTCTGTTGTAAAAACTCATGCAAAGAAGGTATTGAGGGCATTACTCATTTGTACTTCGTCTTTGGTGTATTCTCCGTTTCATCGACTAAACGGTCCAAACAGTTGCAAGTAACTACTTTTTTTCTTTCTGGAAAATATAACTATAGAATTCTTTCGGGGTTTGTTGTACTTTGATTCGCACTATGTAACTCTAGGGTCTTTTTACTTTGCTTTTTTAACTTTGTTGGGGCTTTGCCGGAGTCGTTAGCTCTACAAATCTTCACCCGTTCTTCGTCATTTTGCTGAGGATTTTAATCTATCATTAGCAATTTTTTAGGCAAGCAGGCAGTTTGAAATATCTTTATTCCACCATTGGGCTTATTCTTATTAGGCCTGGACGCCGTTATTTTCGAGGGTATGCAGTTTTTCCTTGCACTGCTTTGTAGGGTGTTAAGTGGTTTCGAATAACTTCCAAGATGTCATTTATGTCGTTATTGTGGGGGGGGGTGCGTGGAATTAAAGAGCACCTACAGTCAGATTCTATAAACATAGCTCTAAGTTTATGGAAGTTTGCTTTCTTGAAATTAGGGGACTTTTTTCGATGCTACTAATTTGGTTCGTTGAACTAGTAAACTTTAAAGTGGAAAGTTATCGTAACGATGGTCGCTGTTACTGAATTCATCACCAACATTTCAAATTCTCTATTAATTCTTCTTTTGTTGCAGGTACAATGTCAAGAAAGTTATTAACCACGGGTTTCGGCGTTCGAACAAATTGGATACAGCGAACTCTCTTGCAAGTTCGTATACAAGTCATGTCCCGGAGTGTGAAGACGAGTAAGAGTAATCGCCCGGCAACTTGGTCAACAGGTAAATTAAAGTCTGCCCAATAAATTACGGTTTATCTTGTGAGTCTTAGTATTGGACATTCCAAATATTGACAGTCTAAGTATTGGACCCTCTTAGTATGACAGTCAAGTATTGGAACAATCTAAGTATATGGGACGTCCCCTAGTAGTGGACCGTCCTAGTATTGGACTTTTCTAAGTATTGGACGTCTAAGATATTGGACAGTCCTTAGTATTGGACAGTCTTTAAGTATTGGACAGTCTAAGTATTGGACAGTCTTTAGTATTGGACAATCTAACGTATTGGCACAATCTAAGGTATTGGACAGTCTTAGTATTGGACAGTCTTAGTATGGACAGTCTAAGTAATTGGGACATGTCGAAGTATTGGACAGATAAGTATTGGCAGTCTTAGTATTGACAGTCTTAGTATTGGACAGTCTATATGGACAGTCAAGTATTGCATTCCTAAGTATTGGCAGTCCTAAGTATTGCATTCCCTAATTTTGGACAGATTTAGTATTGAACATCCTAATTATTTGGACGTCCTAATAGTGTACAGTCTAAGTATTGGACAGTCTCAGTATGGGACAGTCTCTATTGTACCAGTCTGCAGTAGTGGACTAAGTATTGGCAGTTTAGTATTACTCTAAGTATTGGACAGTCAATTTGGGACAGTCAAGTATTGGACAGTCCTAAAGTATTGGACCATCCTTAGTATTGAGGCAGTCTAGTTTCAGTTCATTTAGACTTAGACACTTAGACATGTCCATCTAGTATTGCATCTAAGTTTGACGTCTTAGTATTGGACGTCGTAGTATTGGCGTCTAGTATTGGACAAATCTAAGTATGGACGTATAAGTATTGGCGTCTTAGCGTGGCAGTCTTCGTATTGGACAGTTCTAAGTATGGACATCTAAGTATTGGACGGCTTGTATGGACAGTCCTAAGGATGGGACGTCTAGTATTGGACAGTCCTAAGTATTGGACAGTCTAAGTATTGGACAGTCTAAATATTGGAAGATTTTAGGATGAACAGCTAGTATGGGACAGTCTAAGTATGGACAGCTAAGGTTGGACGTCTAAGTATGGACAGTCTAAGTCTGGACAGTCTTAGTATGGACAGAGTATTGGACAGTTTAGTATGGGACCGTTAAGGATGGACAGTTAATAGGACAGTCTAAGTATTGGACAGTCTAAGTATTGGACAGTCTTAGTATTGGACAGTCTAGTTTCAGTTTCAGTTAGACTTAGACACTTAGACTGTCCAATACTAAGTATTGGACAGTCTAAGTGTTGGACAGTCTCGTTTGGACAGTCCTTAGTATTGGACCAGTCTAAAGTAGTGGACAAGTCTAAGTATTGGACGTTCTAAGTTTTTGGACAGTCTAATTATTGGACAGTCTAGTCTTGGAACATCTAAGTATTGGCAATGTTAAAAAAAAAAAAGTATTGGAGCAGTCCTTATAGTGACAGTAAGTAATTTGACAGTCGAAGTATTGGCCCGTAGTATTGGACAGTCTAAGTTATTGGACAGTCTTACGTATTGGACAGTCTAAGTATTGATCAGGCTAAGTATTGGACAGTCTAAGTATATGGATCAGTCTAAGTATGTGGACAGTCCTTAGTATTGGGGACAGTCATAGGATTTGGGCAGTCTAGTTTTGGACAGTCTAATTATTGGACAGTCTAAGTATTGCAGTCTAGTATTGCGACAGTTTAGTATGGACGTCTAAGTTTTTGGACAGTCTTAGTATTGGACCTTCTAAGTATTGGACCTCCTAGTATGACAGTCGAGTATTGGACAGTAAGATTGCCGTCTAAGTATTGGACAGTCTTAAGTTATGGGACAGTCTAAGTATGGGACAGTCTAAGTATGGACAGTCTAAGTATTGGACAGTCTAAGTATGGACAGTCTTGTATGGAAATTCTAAGTATTGGGACCGTCTAAGTTTTGACAGTCTTAGTTATGGACAGTCTAAGTATTGGACAGTCTAATATTGGACTAGTTCTTGGTAGTATTTGGACAGTCTTAGTATTGGACAGTCTAAGTAATTGGACAGTCTAAGTATTGGCAGTCTAGGGGCAGTCGTAGTATTGGGACAGTCTAAGTATTGGACAGTCTAAGTATTGGACAGTCAAGTATGGACAGGGCTAAGATTGGACAGTATAAGTATTGGACAGTCTAAGTATTGGACAGTCTAACGTATGGCGCCCTACGTAGTTCTTAGTGTTGGACAGTCTAGGTTTGGAAAGGCTAATTCATTGTAACATCTTAGTGTTGGACAGTCTTACTGTTTGCAGTCTAAGTAGTGGACAGTCTACGTATTGGACAGGATAATATTGGACGCTAAGTTTTTGGACAGCTAAGTTTTGGACGTCAGTTTTGGACAGTCGAGTATTGGACAGGCCTAAGTTTACCCGTTTAGGATTGGACAGTCCTAAGTATTGGACAGTCTAAGTATTGGATCAGTCTAATTTGAAGTCGTAGTATTGGACAGTCTAAGTTTTGGACAGTCTAAGTTTTGGCAGTCTAACTAATAAGTTTTGGAACAGTCTAAGTATTGACGTCTAAGTATTACCCGGTTTTAGTATGGGGCCAGTCTAAGTATTGGACAGTATAAGTATTGGACGGTTTCTAAGTATGGACAGTCTAGTATGGGACAGTCTTAATTGGACAGTAAGCTATTGGACAGTCTAAGTATGGCAGTCTTAGTATTGGCAGTTTAGTATTGGAACAGTCTAAGTATTGGACAGTCTAAGTATTGGACCGTAAGTGATTGGACAGTCTAAGTATGGACGTCTAAGTAGTGGTTGACAGTCTAGTATTGGACAGTCTAAGTATTGGACAGTCTTGTATTGGACAGTCTACGTATTGGACAGGTCTAAGTCTGACAGCTAAGTATTGGACATAAGTATTGGCCTCTAAGGATTTGGACCTCCTAGTATTGAAATCTTATATTGGACAGTCTAAGATATATGACAGTCTAAGTATGGAAAGTCCTAAAAGATTGGACATCTACAGTATGGACAGTCTTAGTATTGGGACAGTCTTAGTATTGACAGTCTAAGTATTGGACAGTCTAAGTATTGGACAGTCTAAGTAATGGACAGTCTTTTATTGGACAGTCAAAGGGGAGTACAATGGAAAATCAAGCAACAACAGATCTAGTGACCTTTCCTAGGTTGCTTTTCCTCCAAAACACTGAGGATCAACGTGTTCCCAACAGTGGTTTAGAGTCGGGGTAAGGGAACATTGGAATGGGGGAATTACTGCCCTGGAACTAATGTCCGGGGCAGGATTATGCAACACCGTTAGTAGGCGGACAGATGGGTTAGCTAACTGAGGGGGGGGGATAAAATACGGTTATTAACTTTACAAACGCAGCTTCAGTTCGCGGGTTTTTTGGCGAGATATTTGTCTAGGCGGAGTTTTAAAATGAATCAACGGTGATGCAGTAGTCTATAACGTTTCGGGGAAGCCCATTCCACAAAGTTGACAACTCGATTGAAGAAGACGACACATTCTTAGATTCGTGTGAGTTAAAAGATTTACCAATAATTTTGCACTGTTTTCCCCGCGTCGGTAATTAGATTTGTCGTCGAAGTGATAAGTAACTTACTACAAGTGCATATTGTCGATGCCTTTGATGATTTGAACACTTGAATTAAGGTCCCTCTTAATCTGCGCTGGGTTAATTGGGGAGGGGGGGAAATAGATTTAATTCCTCTAATACGATCTTCGTATGGGTTTTTCTTTAGGCTAGGTATCATTTTGGTAACTCTAGCGTTGAACTCGTTCTAGCTTGTTTATGATCTTTTTGGTAATAAGGGCAACAGGATTGCAACGCAGTATTGACAGACAGAGGGCGGACTAAGGAATTGTAAAGTGTCAGAGATAACTTCTTTTGGATTTATGGCTCAAATGACCGGCTATATAACAGCCAATTATTTTGTGTGCCTAAGTCTAAGTATGTGGACAGTCTAACTATATTGGACATGTCTAATTATTGGACAGTCTAAATATGGACAGTCTTAGTATTGGGACAGATCTAACATATTGGGACAGTCTTAGTATTATGGGACAGTCTAAGTATTGGACAGTCTAAATATTGGACAGTCTTTAGTATTGGACAGTCTAAGTATTGGCAGTCTGAGTATTGGAATTAGTCTGGAGTATTGGACAGTCTGAGTATTGGCTGTCTAAGTATTGGACAGTTTCTAAATATTGGACAGTCTAAATGTAAGTGTAATCTTAAGGGGGCGTGACCTGTTTTCTTGTTCTGTCCTTCTAATTCTATCTTTCCTCTGACTTGTTATCCATTTGGGCCCATTCAGCCTACTGTTTAAGGACGTTATCCCCATCCAGGGTCAATTTCTTTACTGGTGAGCATATAAGCGAGCTAGCTATATTTTTTATTTTTGTTAGACAGCAGGCCTAAATTTGTACATTTTTCGATTTAGAAAAAATTTCCGTCCGGAAAACCGGATTTCTTCATATAAGGCTGGCTCGCGATCGCTCGCCAGGCAGAAATCGGGAACTCTAGATGGGGATAAGCGTTTTAAAATAGTTGGCTTACTGGATTCAAGCCAGAGAAAGACGAGAAATATTACAGAAATAATAATACACGCAGGTCACCCCCCTAAGAGATACCTTGAGTAAAGCATGGGTCACATCCTCCTTCCCACATCCTCTCCTTCCCCCCTTAGTAAAGCATGGTTCACATCCTCCACTTCCCACCCTTAGTAAAGCATGAGTCACATCCTACCTCCCAACCCTTAGTAAAGCAATGGGTCACATCCTCCCCCTTTCCCCACCATTAGTAAAGACCCATGGGTCACATCACTCCCTTCCCCACCCCCTTTAGTTAAAGCATGGGTCACATCCTCCCTTTCCCCCCACCTTAGTAAAGCATGGGTCACATACTACCCTCCCTGCCCACCCTTAGTAAAAGGCATTGGGTCACCAGCCTCCGTTCCCAACCCCCCCCTTAAAAAGTTTTTTTTTCACCCTTAGTAAAGCATGGGTCACTCATCCTCCTTCACACCCTTAGTAAAGTCATGGGTCACATCCTCCCTTCCCACCCTTAGATCTGGGTCACATCCTCACCTTCCCCCACTTAGTAAAGCATTGGGTCACCTCCTCCCTTCCCACCACCATTATTATTTAAGCATGGGTCACATCCTCCACTTCCCACCCTTATGTAAGGCATGTGTCACATCCTCCTTCCCACCCTTAGTAAAGCATGTGGTCACATCCCTCCCTTCCCCACCCTTAGTAAAAAAGCATGGGTCACATCAGTTACTTCCCACCCTTAGTAAAAGCATGGGTCACATCCCTGTCCCCTTAAACCCTTAGTAAAGCATGGGTCACATCCTCCCTTCCCCACCCTTAGTAAAGCATGGGTTCACATCCTCCCCTTCCCACCCTTGTAAAGCATGGGGTCCCACATCCTCCCTTCCCCACTTAGTAAAGCAATGGGTCACGACACATCCTCACCTTCCCACCCTTAGTAAAAGCATGGGTCACATCCTCCCTTCCACCCTAGTAAAGCATGGGTCAAATTGCCTCCCTTCCCACCATTAGAAAGCATGGTGTCACATCCTCCCTCCCACCTTAGTAAAGCATGGGTCACATCCTCCCTTCCACCCTTAGTAAAGCATTGGGTAAACATCCTCCCTTCCCACCCTTAGGAAAGCTATGGGTCACATCCTCCCTGTCCCACCCTTAGTAAAGCAGGGGTCACATCATCCTCCTTCCCACCCTTAGTAAAGCATGGGTCCAAATCCTCCCTTCCCACCCTTAGTAAAAGCATGGGTCACATCCTTCCTTCCCACCTTAGTAAAGCATGTGTCACATCCTGCCCTTCCCACCCTTAGTAAAGCATGGGTCACATCCTCCCTTCCCCACCCATTAGTAAAGCATGGGTCAAGACTCCTCCCTATCCACACCCTTAGTAACGCATGGGTCACATCCTCCCTTCCGCACCCTTAGTCACGCAGGGGTCACATCCTCCCTTCCCCCCTTAGTAAAGCATGGGTCACATTCCCCCCTTCCCACCCTTAGTAAAGCATGGGATCACATCCTCCCTTCCCACCCTTAGTTAAAGCATGGGTCACATCCATCCCTTCCCACCCTTAGGTAAAGGCATGGGTCACATCCTCCCTTCCCACCCTTAGGACCAAGCTTAAAGGGAGGGTGTTGGCGCCGTTTTTGTTTTGGTCCTATTATTCTCATTTTATGCATATATATTTGTTTAGTTTCCTGCCATAGACCTCCAACAAGCTTAGAACAAACCCCCCCTAGACCCCCCTGCAAGATAAAATTTGTACATTTTTCGGTAGAAAAATGTACGAAAGGTCTTAACATTGACAACGAAATAGGACGACAAGGTTTTTAAAAATCGCCAAACTAATAGGATAACGTCTTATTATCTCAAAACTAGTGGGGCTAAACATATAGGGAGAAGGGGATCCAGAAAAACGGTCTGCCTCCCTTAAGGCCACCCTGACAAGTCCTCACCACAACGATACAGCATCCAAATATTCTACAGGTTGGTACCGTCGCGCTAATAAGTCAATGGTCTCAGCTGCCATTACGTTCGGCCTTTCTCCTGTGCTGTATTAATGTCTGCCAGATATGTTGAATAGGGTCGTTAAGTGTAGGATCATGTTTGTATATCCTCACTCGAAATGAATAAATATAGTGTTTAGATCATTGCTGATACCAATTATTGATCAAAACATACCTGGTTGGCCGAGAACATGACTTATTAGGACTGATTGTACCGTTACCTGACACATTATAGGTAGTCGCCAACCAACTTGACCAATAAATCTTGACCCCTTAACTTCTCATAACTCAAAGTTTAATAAAGATGAATGGAGATATAACACCAGTACTCTTCAATCCTTGAGTGGCTAGGGCTTGAGTACCGGACCACGCGCCGAGGACGCTTTGTTGGCTATGTTGAGAGTCTGGTGTGAACTGAAGGACTTGTCTGCCTCCACAGGCCTGGGTGCCACTGGTGCCCGCAAGTCTAAAGTGTCTGTGGGGTGCCATATGATGTTGGACAATAGTGGTGTAATCAACATTATTATTATATCCCATCTCCCCCCCCCCCCCTATTGGCGTCCGACGAGGCGATTGGTGGAAGTCGGGCGGTGTAGGTTGAGTGGAGGGCGGTAGGCGAAGCTGGCATAGGGAAGCGGCGGTTGCGGAGTGTGGCTCGCCCCCGACCCATCCACCAGGATGTGGATACTGGCGGGTTGTGGAGGATGCACCATCCACTACAGTGCCAGATATTGTTCCACCGTTGTAGCGCGGTTGTTGCACCCCTGGGGGTTTCTGGCCGGAGACCCGGTCACCGAGGTGGAGTGGTGATAATGCCGGGCTGAAAGCATTTATAGTAATGTGGCTAGGGCAGCGTTACGGTGGAAAAAGGGCTGCCTCACGAGCTTCGGCCGAGAGAAGCCAGTTGGGGTGGAGAAGTGCAGGATTGCAGTGGGACTGTGGGCCCGTAGCGGCAAAGAGAAGTATGAGCTGAGTGACTTGTCCAATGGTGAGAGGGGGGTGTGGTCCTGTGTGGAGAGATGAGGACGCGGTGGTTCGGCGTTGTTGTCTAGGGAGCCAGGAGGGGATGTTACAGTCCCGCGATTGATTGATGCGGCGCGGGCTGCTTTAACAGCCAGCTCAGCGCGGCCATTAGACTGGGGGTAGTACGCAGAGCTGAACCGGTGATTGTGACCACACCCCAATGTGCCCAGGAATTCTTTGGATTAGTCCCCGGCTGGTGAACTGGGGCCCACCATCGACTCGCCAGTACCCGGGGTGCTCCGTAGTGGGTGAAGAGGGTACAGCACGGCCGAGGATGAGGTGGTGAGCATCACATGTACCTGGTGGCAGGTAGAAGATGTGGACATTGCTGGAACGAAGCGATCTGACGTAGCCACCAGTTAGTGTTTGCCCTGGTGGGCTGAAAAAAATCGGCGGCATACTTGGGTCCGTATGGCCATTTGGGGTGGGTCAGATGACATGAGTGGCTCTTTCGGCTGGGACGGGGCGTGAGGCCGCGGCAGTAGTGGCAGAGTATCCAGGCAGTTGCGTAGGGCCTTGTTCAATACCTGGCCAGTTAAACACTCGCATGTGCACGGGCCTTCATTGTCCAGTCATACCCTGATGAGCTGACGTGAAGGGCCTCCGATAACTCTGGACTGAAGATGATGGGGGATGACTTGTCGTTGATCCATGAGGGCCACCCTGTAGACGGAAGTGAGTGCGGGTCTCTATCCCCACCCCAGAATTGTCCCGTAGTTGTGGGGCGGTTTCGCCTCTCTGGAGTCCGGGAAGCCCTCGGGGATGGTCTGAAGAAGGGAGGTATACTCGCTGTCTTGTGTTCGGCCGGCAGATTTAAGGTACAGACCATGATAACAACTGGTGTCAGGTTGTATGGCGGCGAGCATGGTGAGTGAGGCCAAGGCCAACGGAAGTGTGATATACTCGAGCTCGCTGAGCGGCCGCATTATGTTAACATCATGGCGTGTCCCGCGGAGGGCCGGTTCGGGTATAGCGGGATGACAGCGTCGGGGCACCGCGGGTTGCCATTTTGCAGGCGTTATGTTGAATGGTTGAACTGGTATCGTAGCGGTTTACGTTCCTTAATCTTGAACAGGCCGGGTTTGGTTATGTTGTCAAGAAACCGGTTCGTTAAGGATGTGCAAGTTAGAGGTCTGTGGTCCACGACGAGCGTCAGGGCAGCCCAGGACGAGACATTTCTGCATCTGTCAAGGCGTTCAGCCACTGCTAAGAGCATCGCCATTCGACGGATGCGTCGTGGGACTCCGCAGTGTGTTGTTATAAAACGGGAGCCGGCGAAGATAAGTTTCCAACCGACCTTTGCAAACAGGTGGGGGGCAGATGCGGTGGGGCGCAGGAAACAATGTTGTTGGAGTAGGAGGAAGTCCAAGGCCGGTTTTTTGCTCCAGTCTGATGGCGAGGCACGTGGTTAGTCTGCCGATTTTGCGAAGGAGCAGACACCGTCCTCAACCAGGTGTGTGATTGTTGTCCTTAGATGTGGCAAAGGTACGGTCGAGGTGCCTCATCCCAGTGGACAGGGGGTTTTGGACTGCACAACGTTCCCGGAAGGTGCGCCATTTCCGGTTTTTTTGATGATGAAGGCCCAGGCGACCTGTTCACGAGACCAAACCACGACTCGGGCCTCCCGTGATGTCTGTTGGTAGTCTTGGGGAAAGTCACGGATGCGCCTTGAATCAATGGACTCGTGCATGGCTGTAATTCCATTGTTCCTGTGATGTGTGAGTCCGCGGCGAAAGTCAACTGAAGGGGCTGCGAAGGTAAACTGGTCAGGGGTTGAAAAGTGACAACCGTGTGGTTACGCAGAGGACCAGGTAATCAAAAGTGTGCCAAAAGGCCTCCCTCGACTGAAGAGTTCCCACAAAAGGGATCGTCGACACACTTCAATTACGAGGGGACAGCCTGATATGATTAGCGTTCGGGATCGTCGTTGTATAGGCGTCGCCAGCTGCCAAAGTAGCATGGAGGGCCTGATATACCTGTAACGGCCAAATTCCCGTGATAAAAGTCTAGCCTCCCTGCTGTGATTCGTACGAGGGTTGTAACAATCAGCATGGTATCCATTCCAGGCGTCTAGATCCGTCTGACGAGTGCCTGCATTGGGATGGATTGGGCCAAGTTGAATGGGGCTCGGGGTGTGTGATGTGTTTCCCGAAGGCAGGCGTGGTTGAGTGACCCCCTGCAGGTCAACTGTAGCGGCGGGGTTGTCCAATTTTTTCTTGGCGACCACCCACCATCCTAGAACACCAGGTAGTAGGAGGGTACCGATGGGGACAGGCTCAATAATGCCCAGTGCGACTTCCCATGTCGAGATCTGCTTTGACCTGGGCCTTCCAATGATGTATGGTATAGGGGCAGGGGTGTGCACGGCACGTGGAGATGCGCCAGGCTTGATGTGGATGTGTATGGGGAGGCCAGAACATCGTGGGGAGTGGGACCGCTGGTGGTGTTGAATGCTGGAAGCATGCAAACTGTGACAAGAAACCAGTCCACGACGGTCAGACAGGTTGCAGGTTCGGTAGGTGGGAAGCGGGGATGGGGGAAGTGGTGCTGTTGTGGTGGGAGGGGTCACTTGGTCAATGTGTGGCTGGTGTGTGGGGTGGTGAGGGCGGCCATGCAGGGTGTTAGGTCTTTGGGGAAGTCGGGAGGGATTGATATGTTTTAGTTGCCCTACAAGCTGAAATGCTGCGGATAAATAACGGTTGACTGTGCTCTGATATAATAAAAAACATCATCATCAGTACAAAGGAGTACAAAGGAAATCAAGCAACACAGATTCTAGTGACCCTTCTAGGTTGCTTGTCCTCCAAAACACTGAGGATCCAGTGTCCAAACAGTGGTTAGAGTGGCGTAGGTAAGGGAACATTGGAAAGGGAACTACTGCCCTGCCACCAACGTGGCAGGGCTAGGAAGGTAGTTAGGGGCATATGGGGGTTCAGTAACTGAGGGGAGGATTAAAAGTTATTCATTTACAAACGCAGTCAGTCGCGGGTTTGATGCTTTGAGTATATTTGTCTATATGAGGAATTTAAATGAATCAACCCGGTGTGCTGCAGTCTATAACGTCTCGGGGAAGCCCATTCCACAAGTTTGACAACTCGATGTGAAGAAGAAAGTCTTAGATTCGTGCGAGTTTAAAAGATTTACCAATAATTTTGCCAAACCGTTTTCCCACGCCCGTGTAAATTGAGATTGGTCGATAGTGACAGTACTTCCTACAGTTCATATTTGTTCCGATGCCTTTGATGATTTTGAACACTTGAAAATTAAGTCGCCTCTTAATCTGCGCTGGGTTAAAGGAAATAGATTTAATTCTCTACGACGCTCTTCGTTATGGTTTGTTCTTTAGGCTAGGTATCATTTTGGTAACTCTACGTTGAACTCGTTCTAGCTTGTTTATATCTTTTGGTAATAAGGGCACCAAGGGATTGAACGCAGCATTCCAGGGAAGTGATGTGCGGACTAAGGAATTGTAAAGGGTTCGGATAACTTCTTTGGATTTATGCTCAACTGACCTGCCTATAAAAGCCAATTATTTTGTTTGCCTTTCTTAACAACTTCTGAACATTGTTGACTCGGTTTTAGGTCCTCGATATTGTTACTCCCAGATCAGGTTTCTCTGTTTTACATTCTTAAGCTGAGTGCCATTCATCGAATAGTTTTGCTTGCTCATTTAGGTATCCGACCTGTTTAGTACTTTACATTTATCCGCAGTGAAACTCATTTGCCAAAGTTGGGCCCAACATGACAATTTATCTAGATTGTGTTGCATATCGTCAACTTGTTCTTTTGAGCGTACGCTATTTGCCAATTTTTGTATCGATCAGCAAAATTTGATATTGTGCAGGTGAGACCCTCATCTATGTCGTTGATGTAAATTAGAAAGAGAATTGGTCCTAGTACCGATCCCCCTGCGTGTACCCCGCTACTTCCATTGGTCCATTTAGATGCCTTACCGTTTATGACTCCCCTCTGCTTTCTGTTTGCTGAGCCAATTTTTGGCTATCCATATCAACACACCGTCTTGTATTCCGATGCGCTTTTAGTTTTAGCAGTAAAACGTTTGTGGGGAACTGTGTCAAAAGGCTTTTGAAAATCAAGGTATATAATATCTACAGCTTGTACTCTCCTCGTAGAGGTTGAGGATATCGTGGAAGAAGTCTAAGAGGTTTGTTAAACAGGAACGTTTTTTACGAAAGCCGTGTTGAGTATCTTTAAGTATCTTTTTTTTTCCTCCAAGTGATTTACGAGTCTGTCTCGTATGAACCGTTTATAGCATTTTACAAACAACTGAGTTTAAGCTAATTGGACGATAGTTACTGGGTAGGGAGTTGCTGCCTTTTTTGAATATCGGTGTTTCGTTGGCTAGCTTTCCACTTATTCAGTCATAGTTCCATACTGCAAGGATTGTATTGAATAGTAATGCTCAGTGGTTTGGAGAGCTCATTTTAAGCTTCCTTTAGAACTCTAGGCGAGATTGTATCAGGTCCTGGCTTTATATTTACCTTGAGTTTATCTAAACAATGCAATACGTTCTCTCTCTGTAACGGTGATAATTGCTATAGACCAATCTGAATTATCAATCTGAACTCGGCGATGGTGTAGGGATATCACTGATGTCTTCTGTTGTCAAAACGGATGCAAAGAATGTATTGAGGGCATTACTCATTTGTACTTCGTCTTTGGTGTATTCTCCTTTTTCATCGACTAACGGTCCAACGTTTGCCGTAACGACTTTTTTCTTTCTGATATAACTATAGAATTCTTTCGGGTTTTGTTTTACTTTTGATTCGCAATATGTAACTCTAATGTCTTTTTACTTTGCGTAATTAACTTTTTGGCTTTGCGTCGTAGCTCTACAAATTTCACGCCACCCCGTTCTTCGTCATTTGGTGAGGATTTTAATCTATCATTAGCAAACTTTTTTAGCAATCAGGCAGTTTGAAATATCTTTATTCCACCATTTTAGGGCCTTATTATTATGGCCTGGAACGCCGTATTTTCGGCGTAGTGTAGTGTAGGGGGTGCCGGCAACGTCGGTGGGGGTAATGGTAGTCGGCATATAATACCCATGACCTGGAGATTGTGACCCCCACGGCCCGTGATCCGTTGGTGAGTAGGCTGTAGGTGGTGGCGTTGGAGGCCCAGTGCCCGTGGTAATTGCAAACCAGCC
>CM064491.1:14695936-14846138 GCA_032716605.1 Paralithodes platypus | reverse complement strand
CATAGCGAAAACAGAAAATAATTGGTAATTTTTAGCGATTTTGCCTATCGGATTTGGTAATTTTTAGCAATTTTGCCCTTCGTTTGCAAGATCCTTACAAGAAAACCAGACATCGTACAGGGATGATTCAGGAGTAATTTGAAAGCTATTACCGTACTTTCACGAATACATAATTGTATTACGCTCTGGGTTTTGCTTATGCATGAAAATGAGCAGGGAATGAAGGCAATTTCGGGCACTTATGCCTACTCGTACAGGAGTCCTTGGAGCGGCTTCGGTCGCGCCGGGAATTTCCACACCTCTCATACCACACACACACATCACACAGTTTTTCCTACACCGAGAAATGACTCTCCGGCTGTTATTTCTCGAAGACTTCTAGCCGGAGACATTGAGAGCAACCCAGGACCCACCTACACATACATATGTCCAACTTGCTCAAAACCCATCACTTCGAGTCGCCACACTAAGGGTTCAGTTCTCTGCAATTCATGCAGGAACTGGACCCACTTCACCTGCACAACACTTGCCTCCAAGAAACACTACACGAAACACCTGGACCTGTTCCTCATGCCCCTCCCTCTCCCAGTCAAATCCCTCGCCTAAAACCCGTCCACCTCTCCTCCCCAACCCACCTAACCTTCCCATATCATCCACATCCTCAACTCAACACACCACACCCCATCCTAATCCATTCCAACCCCATCTCCTGCTCCGCTATCCCACCCCCACCTCACCCACCTCACCCATCCCAACCCCCAGCCCCTCCCTCACCCCCACCCCATCCTCGTGCAGTAGCACCCAACATACATCGTGCACATAACATTAACATTCTCCAATTGAACATAGATGGCATCAACACAAAGAAACACAAACTCTCACACTTCATCAAACAACACAACATACACATTGCCATCTTACAAGAAACAAAACTCCGCACAACACAAAAAACACCCACATTTCATGATTTCACCACCATCAGACAAGACCGGGCTGTCGGCGGAGGCGGTGGACTCATCACCCTGGTACACAAAGAAATATCATACATAGTTACCAGTGTACAAACCAAATCCCTCCTCCCCCCAAATGATAACACAACAGAAATACAATCAATTAAAATATGCACTGGCAACAACTCCAACATAACCATCATAAACACATACATCCCTCCCCAAACATCCCCTACAGTACCAAATGAATACAGACCACACTTACAACACATCACAAACACCCCACACATCATCCTGGGTGGTGACTTCAACGCCAAGACGTCGGCCTGGTTTGTCGACAACCCCGACACAGACAGAGGGCTGGTACTACAAAACCAAACTGATAACCTCATCATCCTTAACGGCATCCATCAACATACCCATATTTCTCACCAAGCCCTCTATAACCCATCATCTCCAGACATCACCTTTTGCTCCCCAGAACTCGCCCCCACAACATCCTGGAGGTTGGTCAGAACCTTAGGCTCTGACCACCTCCCGATCATTATCACCACCAAAACCAGACTCACCCCAGCTAGCCACAAACACACATACACCAATTATAAAAGAGCTAACTGGGAAGCATTCACAAATGAGACAGAACAACACTTCACAACTCTAAACAGTACACCCATCACTAACATCAACAATGCTGTACACATACTCAATAAAACTATCCAAAATGCTGACAAGAAACACATTCCAAGAGGTAACAGTAAAAGACACAACCCCAACTTCACACCAGAAATTCAAAACCTCATCAGACAACGCGACATACTGAAACACTCCCCAGCACCCCACACACAAGACATCACACAACAAATCCAAGCACTCAACACCCAAACTAACAACAAAATACAAGAACAACAAAAACTAAATTGGAATAACTTCCTACAAACACTTGATCACAAAACAAACCCCAAAACACTCTACAAAACACTAAACAGCATCACACTTTCCAACAGAAACACAACACAATCACATGATGCAATCACCAGAGGTGGGCAGGTGCGCGCCATTTGGCGCTCTGCGCTCTGCGATCCGGTAGGCATTACCAATATAGAGGAGCACGGAGCGAGGAGCGGAAAAATCTGAAATCGGAGTGCAGGCGGGGAGCGCAGCTAGAAATTCGCGCTCCTTTCTGGCGCTCCGGAGGCGATTTTTCCTGTCAACAGCAGGTACAAGAACGTCATTATCGTGTACAGTCATCGTACCGTTCGTACGGTGTTACCCACGGTGTTAGTGAACTGTGATACAGTGATACTATGATAGTGACAGACTGACAGTGTTACAGTTGTTAACTTGTTATTTTTTTTTTTTTTGCTTTTGCTAACGCAAAGTAAACCTTACGGGCAAGTTACAGCTTACGAAGGGGCCTAAGGGTAAGTCAGGCAGTGGTATAGCCCGAGCCTGTCTGACTGTCTGAGTGTCTGTGGACAGCTTGGACGGGTCCAATAATCATAATATAATCAATTAATCATATCATATTAAATTATTAATGATATTATGATATTAAATTATTATTCATTTAATCATGTAATCAACTAAATAGTAAATACTAATCAATGTAATCATGTTGTATTGTTGTTATTGTATTGTTAGGCTTGTTAGAATGTTAGCTTGATAAGTTTAACTGTTTAAGTTTCTCAGTTTGGACAGTTTCTGTAATTCTTTATGTCATATCATAGATATCAATGGACAGTCACAATGTCACAAACTCACAATGATATCAATCATATCATATCATTGACATTTGATTCATTGATATGACATAAAGAATAACAGAAACTGAGAAAGTGAGAAACTTAAACAGTTAAACTTCAGAAAGACACCATGACTTGAGGTTTTTTGAATGTTTTGAATTCTTGGAATTTAGTGAAGTGAAAGACAAAGGACACAGTGAAGAACAAAGGTAAATAATTAAATAACTTCTAGAAGCTGTTTTGTTTGTTTTGTTTTTTATATACCTATTTTTGGGAGCGCGGAGCGGAAAGCGCATCGGGTCTGCTGACAAAGGAGCGTGTGAGCGCTGCCGCATTACCTTATGTCTGATGAGCGCGGAGCGCTGCCGCATTACCGGTCCCACCGGAGCGCGCCCACCTCTGGCAATCACAACAACAGACTCTACTCCTTCATGTAAACAACGAGCAAATACTCTCATCAATCACTTCTCACATGTCAGCCACCTAAAACCTCACAAAGACGACCGACGTGTCATCCGACGTAAGAGACAATTCCCCACAGACCTTGACTATACACCCTTCACCAATCACCAGACAAAGCATATCATCAACAATCTCAAGCACTCACCCGCTTGTGGCCTAGACAACATAAGCAACATACACCTCAGACACCTGGGATCACAAGGCATACAAGCACTCACTAACATATCAAACTACAGTTATTCACACAACACAATACCAGACATTTGGAAGCATGGTATCATCACCACATTCCCCAAACCCAACAAAGACCCCACGCTACCCTCCTCGCACCGCCCCATCACACTCCTTTGCTCCCCCTCCAAAGGCATGGAACGCCTAGTATTACAACTAATTACACCCGACCTACCCCTAGCTCTAATACAACATGGCTTTAGGCCACTGCACTCCACAAACACTCTTCTCACAGACCTTACACAAAGAGATTTTGATGGCATCAACTCAGCTAGACCACCACACAGATCACTATTAGCCACACTCGACATTAGTAAAGCCTTCGATGCCATCCCCCGCCACAACCTAACAAACAAAATCTACAACACAAACATGCACAACAACACAAAAAGGTGGCTGGCCAACTTCCTAGTAGGCAGATGTGCACACGTATCTTTTGCCGGTCAGTCATCTAAAATCAGAAACTTTCCAAACGGAGTCCCACAAGGATCCGTCCTATCGCCCGCACTCTTCAATCTGTACACGCACGATATAACTACACCCAATACGCCCCAAATAAACTTAGCCTCCTATGCAGATGACATAACACTCACATGCACACACCATGTCCCAAAAAGAGCAACAGATCTCCTTCAACCCTATCTCAACACACTACATGGCTGGTGCACTACAAACACTTAATCTAGCCCCAGCCAAATCCACCGCAACCCTGCTCACAAGCTGGACAGGAGAACACGAATACATCCCTCAACTCACCATAAACAACACACCCCTAACACATACACACACACCCAAAATCCTAGGAGTAACATATGATACTCATATGACATTCAAACAGCACACCACAACCATTAAAAAGAAACTGACACCCAGACTTAACGCGCCCTCAGGTCACTTGCTCACACAAAATTTGGACACAACAAAGAAACTACCACCACAATATATAAACAATACATAAGATCAGTGATGGAATACGCAAGCCCAGCCTGGGCTTCTAACCTAGCTGAAACACATCATAAGACCTTACAGACTATTCAAAACAAAGCCCTGAAGATCATTACAGGCTGCACAGCTATTGCACCCACAGATCACCTACATCAAGAAACCAAAATCCTCAAAGTCAAAGACCATCTGGACATGAGAGGCACTCATTTCCTGGCAGCAGCCTCCACGAACCAAACACACTCATTAAACTACATGGCAACACACCCACAGACCCCAAGAAATATCTAAACATCACCCAGCCACGGTATCACACACAATTACTGTCCTCTCTCCCACCCTGCCCACCCCGAACCAACTTCCAGAAGCACATCCATACTCATATCTCTCACCGATCCATCCACTCACTCACAGACAACACGCAGCTGCAAGCACGACCTCCCGAAATCCATCCTTCCGAATACTCCCTTCCTCGCGAGGACAGAGTCCACCTGGCCAGGCTGAGATGCGGACACCATCCAGCTCTCCTGAGCTATCAGAAGAGACTGGATGACTCCGTTGTCGACGCCTGCCCGGGATGTAACACAGCACCCCATACCATTAAACACATCATAGAAGACTGCATTTCACACAACCACTTACGCCAACAACACAATCTACACTCAATGAGAGCTCTGTGGGAAAGCCCGATCGTGGCCATGGCCTTCCTCAGGGACTCGGGGCTGTTCGGCCAGGCAGCTTAGAGAACAACAACAACAACAACTCGTACAGGATTAATAGCTTTAACCAAAATGGTCACACACCTTAATGGTCTAAGTGGCCATAGCCAAATGGCTACACTATATTCCTTCTGTACTTTCTCCATGCCCGATAAGATACATGATATTTTTGAAGTGGCACAGCCCTTGTATCCAACACAATACCCTGCGTGCAACCCCGCTCGAACCCCGCACAACGTTGCTTGCAACTTTAATTATTATTATTATTATTATTATTTGACACACACACACACACACTCCCATAACCACATACAAGGAAAGACTGCGAGGTAAATCACGAACATGGTTTTACGATACAAAACTGCAATGTTTATGGGTAACTTAATATTTTATGCGTATTAGCTCGCAATACTCTTAAGCGTTAGTATAAAATTATTGTTTTTCTACAAGTGAAGAATGGCGAGAAATACAAACAACACCAATATGCTTAAAATTAATAAGCATATCATTACACCCCCAAAAGGAAACTCAAAACTAAAACCCCCCAAATGTCATACCATCAACAGCATAATAAATGCGAAACACAAACAAAAAGTAGCAAACATCACAAGAGACACTAATGTAGTTATATAACCTCTAAGAAATAATAAGGGCATCTTCTAGCTTCCATAGAGCATCACCTAATGATTAAGAAACTCTAGGGGACCAGTACCTGAACAACATAAAAAAGTTACATGACTTGTAACAGACAGATTACAGACAGCGAACAAATAAACAAGTGAACAAAATGGAAACGAAAATAACCTGTAGTCGCTTGGTAATTAGGCCCACACTCTTTTTGTGCATTCTCTTACTGCATGGCATTTACCTTATAAACAAGGATCTCGTTCTCTTATCCGAACATTCCATATCTGTTTAAGTATTTTCGTATCCATTGAATATTGGTCATCTCCAATTCCCCGCTAGGTGTTTTATAGAGATTATTTCGGATGAACTCGATAAAGAAAAAATCAATATTCTCCCCTGAGCTTGTGAATTATATAAATAATAATTTGGGTTGACACAACTAATTTACTTTTTCGATGAAATGGGGGAACATTTTGACATGTGGCTTTGCTAGTACTCTCCAGGAGATACATGGAGGGAAAATTCAAAACAGTTGGCTGATTGTGGGCGAATGAACAAGCCAGAGATGTGGCCCCGCGCCCATTAATTGTTAAAATATCTCATTAAAGTATATGGAGTTTACAAACCAGAACAAAAAATATCACTTACAAATATTCTTAAGAGAGAAGAAAAACTGCAGAATGTGTTAGTTCAGGAGAGCTGGAGAGTGCAAAATATGGTTAACCCCGTGGTGGAGAGCCTAAAACTTTAACCAAGACCACAGATAATTTTTTTTTTTTTTTTTTTTTATTAACTGTGTTGGTGGTGTAATGGTTTAGATGCTTATGTTCTGGGTGTGGTGTCCCGAGTTGGAATCCCGGGAGGACCATATGGTTTCATTAGTTTATTCAAGTGCATTGGAGTTTGTAATTGATGATTAATGTTAAGAACGGGGTGTTACTTAATACTTATTTATTTACATGCCTACCACAACAAATATGGGTATGGAAAAGGTAATTTAAGTGTCCATAATACCATGATCATAAAAAAGGGTAGTTAAAGTGTCCATTACCATTTACTATACCTGTACTAAAAGTATATTGGTGGTAATAAGCCCATCTAAAAATCAATGTCAATATTAAACAAAATTAACTGTCTTGATAGCGTAAGGCATAAGTGCGCTGAATTTCGGTGTGAGTATCCTAGGTTCGAGTCCTTGGAGTGCCACTAGTATTTGTTGATTTCATTAATTGAGTTTAGAAGTGATGTTGGTTGGTGGACACATATAATACAACAGAGAGAAAGGTATCGCACTATCAATACAGCCACTGATAATAATTACATTTAAATTTAAGGGAGGTAACCTGCTTTTTTTTTCTCCTTTTTTTCTCTTTCTCTGGCTTGTATCCATTCGGCCCCATTCAGCCTACTATTTTAAGATGTTTATCCCCATCCAGGTGTCAATTTTTTACTGGTGAGCGATAGCGAGCCAGCACATTTTTAAAATATGTTTGACAGCAGGCTAAATTTGTATATTTTTCGATAGAAAAATGTCTCCGGCGAAGCCGGATTTCTTCATATAAAGCTGGCTCGCTATCGCTCGCCAGGAAGAAATCGACACCTAGATGGGGATAAACGTTTTAAAATAGTTGGCTAAATGGGGCCGAATGGATACAAGCCAGAGAAAGAGAGAAGAGGAGAAAAAAAAAAAAAAAAAAGGTCACCCCATAATCATACCGATACCAATATATCTGTCACATAATGGCGACTGAGGACCCGGAAGCAAGCGATTCAAGGGGACAGTGGATATTTTGTTGGGCCCATTTATTTATATATTAATTTACAACAGTGTATGTAGTGTAACATGTACACCCATTACAACAGTGTATGTAGTGTATCATGTACACCCATTACAACAGTGTATGTAGTGCAACATGAACACCCATTACAACAGTGTATGTAGTGTATCATGTACACCCATTACAACAGTGTATGTAGTGTAGCATGTACACCCATTACAACAGTGTATGTAGTGCAACATGAACACCCATTACAACAGTGTATGTAGTGTATCATGTACACCCATTACAACAGTGTATGTAGTGTATCATGTACACCGATTACAACAGTGTATGTAGTGTAGCATGTACACCCATTACAACAGTGTATGTAGTGTAGCATGTACACCCATTACAACCGTGTAGGTAGTGTATCATGTACACCCATTACAACAGTGTATGTAGTGTATCATGTACACCCATTACAACAGTGTATGTAGTGTAGCATGTACACCCATTACAACAGTGTATGTAGAGTAGCATGTACACCCATTACAACAGTGTATGTAGTGTATCATGTACACCCATTACAACAGTGTATGTAGTGTATCATGTACACCCATTACAACAGTGTATGTAGTGTATCATGTACACCCATTACAACAGTGTATGTAGTGTATCATGTACACCCATTACAACAGTGTATGTAGTGTATCATGTACACCCATTACAACAGTGTATGTAGTGTATCATGTACACCCATTACAACAATGTATCATGTACACCCATTACAACAGTGTATGTAGTGTAGCATGTACATTGTACACCCATTACAACAGTGTATGTAGTGTATCGTGTATACCCATTACAACAGTGTATGTAGTGTATCATGTACACCCATTACAACAGTGTATGTAGTGTAGCATGTACATTGTACACCCATTACAACAGTGTATGTAGTGTATCATGTACACCCATTACAACAGTGTATGTAGTGTAGCATGTACATTGTACGCCCATTACAACAGTGTATGTAGTGTATCATGTACACCCATTACAACAGTGTATGTAGTGTAACATGTACACCCATTACAACAGTGTATGTAGTGTATCATGTACACCCATTACAACAGTGTATGTAGTGTATCATGTACACCCATTACAACAGTGTATGTAGTGTATCATGTACACCCATTACAACAGTGTATGTAGTGTAGCATGTACATTGTACACCCATTACAACAGTGTATGTAGTGTATCATGTACACCCATTACAACAGTGTATGTAGTGTAGCATGTACATTGTACACCCATTACAACAGTGTATGTAGTGTATCATGTACACCCATTACAACAGTGTATGTAGTGTAGCATGTACATTGTACACCCATTACAACAGTGTATGTAGTGTATCATGTACACCCATTACAACAGTGTATGTAGTGTAGCATGTACACCCATTACAACAGTGTATGTAGTGTATCATGTACACCCATTACAACAGTGTATGTAGTGTATCATGTACACCCATTACAACAGTGTATGTAGTGTAGCATGTACACCCATTACAACAGTGTATGTAGAGTAGCATGTACACCCATTACAACAGTGTATGTAGTGTATCATGTACACCCATTACAACAGTGTATGTAGTGTAGCATGTACACCCATTACAACAGTGTATGTAGTGTAGCATGTACATCCATTATAACAGTGTATGTAGTGTAGCATGTACACCCATTACAACAGTGTATGTAGTGTATCATGTACACCCATTACAACAGTGTATGTAGTGTATCATGTACACCCATTACAACAGTGTATGTAGTGTAGCATGTACATCCATTATAACAGTGTATGTAGTGTAGCATGTACACCCATTACAACAGTGTACATCCATTATAACAGTGTATGTAGTGTATCATGTACACCCATTACAACAGTGTATATAGTGTAGCATGTACATCCATTATAAAAGTGTATGTAGTGTAGCATGTACATCCATTATAACAGTGTATGTAGTGTAGCATGTACACCCATTACAACAGTGTACATCCATTATAACAGTGTATGTAGTGTAGCATGTACACCCATTTCAACAGTGTACATCCATTATAACAGTGTATGTAGTGTAACATGTACATCCATTATAAAAGTGTATGTAGTGTAGCATGTACACCCCTTTCAACAGTGTACATCCATTATAACAGTGTATGTAGTGTAACATGTACATCCATTATAACAGTGTATGTAGTGTAACATGTACATCCATTATAACAGTGTATGTAGTGTAGCATGTACATCCATTATAACAGTGTATGTAGTGTAACATGTACATCCATTATAAAAGTGTATGTAGTGTAGCATGTACATCCATTATAACAGTGTATGTAGTGTAGCATGTACACCCATTACAACAGTGTACATCCATTATAACAGTGTATGTAGTGTAGCATGTACATCCATTACAACAGTGTATGTAGTGTAGCATGTACACCCATTACAACAGTGTACATCCATTATAACAGTGTATGTAGTGTAGCATGTTGCATCTCTCTCGCTATTCTATCGCTACTACAATAATCAGTTCCTCAGAGCTCTCCCAGTGTATAACACCTTCTCTACGTAGGGAACGTGATAGTCGTCTTGCAACACAATCCCACCCCTACTCTGTGCAACTCTCCAACCCAAGAGTGAAACGTTACTCTCAGACTTTCTTCTATTCAACAGCTGAGCTGTGGAACTCTCTCCCAGAATCAGTCTTTCCCTCCTCCTATGACTTAAATTGCTTCAAACTCCGTGTGTCCAGGCATTTTGGGTCGAACGTCCCTTGATGTTGGCCCTGTCACTCTTTCCACTATGGGGGAGGCACTCACTGCGGGCAGTTCTGCCTTTTGTCTCCGTCACTCACATAAAGAAAAAACAAAACAAAAAAACAACAACATTATAAGTGTATGTAGTGTACATGTACACCCATTATAACAGGGTGTGTAGTGTATGCAGTGTAGCATGCATACCCCTCTTTTAACAGTGTATGTAGTGTACATGTACACCCATTATAACAGTGTGTAGTGTATGCAGTGTAGCATGCATACCCCTCTTTTAACAGTGTATGTAGTGTACATGTACACCCATTATAACAGTGTGTGTAGTGTATGCAGTGTAGCATGCATACCCCTCTTTTAACAGTGTATGTAGTGTACATGTACACCCATTATAACAGTGTGTGTAGTGTATGCAGAGTGTAGCATGCATACCCCTCTTTTAACAGTGTATGTAGTGTACATGTACACCCATTATAACAGGGTGTGTAGTGTAGCATGCATACCCCTCTTTAACAGTGTATGTAGTGTACATGTACACCCATAACAGGGTGTAGTGTATGCAGTGTAGCATGCATACCCCTCTTTTAACAGTGTATGTAGTGTACATGTACACCCATTATAACAGGGTGTGTAGTGTATGCAGTGTAGCATGCATACCCCTCTTTTAACAGTGTATGTAGTGTACATGTACACCCATTATAACAGGGTGTAGTGTATGCAGTGTAGCATGCATACCCCTCTTTTAACAGTGTATGTAGTGTACATGTACACCCATTATAACAGGTGTGTAGTGTATGCAGTGTAGCATGCATACCCCTCTTTTAACAGTGTATGTAGTGTACATGTACACCCATTATAACAGGGTGTGTAGTGTATGCAGTGTAGCATGCATACCCCTCTTTTAACAGTGTATGTAGTGTACATGTACACCCATTATAACAGGGTGTAGTGTATGCAGTGTAGCATGCATACCCTCTTTTAACAGTGTATGTAGTGTACATGTACACCCATTATAACAGGGTGGTAGTGTATGCAGTGTAGCATGCATACCCCTCTTTAACAGTGTATGTAGTGTACATGTACACCCATTATAACAGGGTGTGTAGTGTATGCAGTGTAGCATGCATACCCTCTTTTAACAGTATGTAGTGTACATGTACACCCATTATAACAGGTGTGTAGTGTATGCAGTGTAGCATGCATACCCCTCTTTTAACAGTGTATGTAGTGTACATGTACACCCATTATAACAGGGTGTGTAGTGTATGCAGTGTAGCATGCATACCCCTCTTTTAACAGTGTATGTAGTGTACATGTACACCCATTATAACAGGGTGTGTAGTGTATGCAGTGTAGCATGCATACCCCTCTTTTAACAGTGTATGTAGTGTACATGTACACCCATTATAACAGTGTGTGTAGTGTATGCAGTGTAGCATGCATACCCCTCTTTTAACAGTGTATGTAGTGTACATGTACACCCATTATAACAGTGTGTGTAGTGTATGCAGTGTAGCATGCATACCCCTCTTTTAACAGTGTATGTAGTGTACATGTACACCCATTATAACAGTGTGTGTAGTGTATGCAGAGTGTAGCATGCATACCCCTCTTTTAACAGTGTATGTAGTGTACATGTACACCCATTATAACAGGGTGTGTAGTGTATGCAGTGTAGCATGCATACCCCTCTTTTAACAGTGTATGTAGTGTACATGTACACCCATTATAACAGTGTGTGTAGTGTATGCAGAGTGTAGCATGCATACCCCTCTTTTAACAGAGTCGCCTCCAAATATGCATGCTCTCCTCTCCCAGTCGACATGTCTGACAAGCCAACATGCTCATACTTCCAAGGTCTACACTGTAAATAATCTAGGCTATAACAAAGGGTATTAAAGAGGCTTATAAGATCATTGGGTATATTGATAGCGATTAAGGGGGATAGGGTTATTTTTTGGTCGGATTTTTTCAAGATTATGTAAGATTTTTAATTTCTTCCCTAAACCTCCATCAAACATAAATAATATCCCCAAGATATATTTGTAAATTTTTCTATAGAAAAATTTCCTGGCCGAAGGCCGAGCCCTCCTTAATTACAGGCTCGCTATCGCTCGCCAGGGAAGAATTGACACCTAAATGACACGGAGTCTTAATATTTACAAAGAAATGGGTGGTCAAACTAATGGGCCGAACGTCTTAAAATCTGAAAACTAATGGGGCTAAACATGAGGGAGAAGGGGGGCCAGAATACCCAACCATCCCCCCTTTAACCTTGCCAATTGGAATATAAGATGAGTTTATTATGACCACAATTCCATTAACCCTTTCTGTACCGGCTACATCTTTTTAATTTGATTCTAGCAATATTTAGAGGAGTTTGTACAGTTTAAGAAGGATCTGTGGTAATAAAAGGGGATAAGTGAGATAGTTCGAAGCCTATTTATTGCTGGAAGCCTTTTTGAAACTTAATAAAATCGGGTTAAGTGAGATAGTTCGAAGCCGATTAATTACTGGAGGCCTTTTTGAAACTGAATAAAATCGTCTCATAGTTGCCAGATTAAAGTTAAAAAGACTGTGCCCGTATAGAAGGGGTTAAAAGGGTAGATTATTACTGGCACTTTATTTACCTTTTTCGTACCCATATTTTTTTTTTTTTTTTGCCTAACTCTCTTACACAAGTTCTCTCAACATACTCGAACAAAACACATTGATACTGTTTCTCTCTCTCTCTCTCTCTCACACACACACACACACACACACACACAACCCGTAGCCTAGTGGTAGAGCTCTCGTCTCACACACGAGGGGCCGGGGGTTCAATCCCCGGCCGGGCGGAGACAAATTGGGCTTGTCTCCTTTCATGTGTTAGCCTCAGTTCACCTAGCTGTAAAATAGGTACCTGGAATAAGTGGACGACGTTGTGACGTCCCATCTGGGGTTGGCAAAAATGGTACAAGGCGAGATGGGTATCATATGGTTCACCTAAGCTGATGGCTACTTAAGCCTTCGGGCGAGACGGTACCGTCTATAGTGAGAATGGTACCATACAGATCCACCCTAAGCCTTCGTTTCCGATGTCGCCAATTGGCTAAAATACAGACTACACACACATCCACAGCCATTCCAACAATACATAAAACACTTAACATGCATTTCACGCAATACATTCCCAGTTAAGGAGGCGCGATAATAATGAGCTTAGCTCGCATTGCGTGGATTCCCCTTGACGAACAAGTAACTGAGTAACTGAGTAACTGAGTAACACCTCCCCGTGGCGTAACTGATAGCGCGTCTGGCTCACAACCAGAAGGTCCCGGGTTCGAGACCCGGGCGGGGAAGAGATATTTGGGTAAGTCTCCTAACGGTGTAGCCTCTGTTCACCTAGCAGTATAAATAGGAACCTGGTATAAGTGGACGAAGTTGTGACGTCCCATCTGGGGTTGGTGATCGGTTACAAGGTGAGATGGGTATCGTACTGGTCAACCTAAGCCTTCGGGTGAGACTGGTACCGTAGTAAGAATGGTACCGTACAGATTAACCCTAAGCCTTCGTTTCCAGATGTCGCCAATTGGCTAAAATACAGACTACACACACATCCACAGCCATTCCAACGATACATAAACACGTAACATGAATTTCACGCAGTACATTCCCAGTTAAGGAGGTGCGATAATAATGAGCTTAGCTCGCATTGCGTGGATTCCCCTTGACAAACAAGTAAGTGAGTAACACACACACACAGAGGCTACACAATACACATACACTCTCTATTTATCTAGTCTCTCTTTCTCTCTCTGTCACACTCACTCTCTCTCTCTCTCTCTCTCTGTGTTTTCGCCCCTCCCAAATTCATGCACAATCTCTCAGCCCGCTCCAAAAAATAGTGACAGCTTCCCGAATCTACTTTGCATACGAACAAGGCCAAAACACGTGAGAGGCCGAACAAATAAGTAAGGAAATAAATGCACAAATATAAAACAGATAGACCATTCTAAAAAATATATAAATAACTCCAGGTACAGTCGCGGTCATAAACATATATACATACATAAATATACATACATACATACATAAAAATACATACATACATAAATATACATACATACATACATAAATATACATACATACATAAGTATACATACATACATACTGCTGTCCGCAATAAGGAGGAAGCATTCAAACAGTACCGACGCCTTAAAACTCAAGACTCTCATTCTTCCTATGTTTCTGCCCGGAATCAAGCCAAATCTGTTCTTCGACTTGCCAAGCACTCTTTCATCAATACTAAATGCACTGAACTATCCAACTCTAGCTCTTCCCAAGCTTTCTGGCATCTAGCCAAAAATCTCTCTAACAATTTATCTTCCTCGTCTTTCGTTCCCCCTTTCCCACTCTGATGGCACAACCATCACTTCTTCCTCTGACAAAGCTAAACTCTTCGCTCAAACTTTTGCTAGAAACTCCACCTTGGATGATTCCGGTGCTATTCCTCCCTCTCCACCCTCCTAATCTCTTCTAAAGATGTACTTTCTACCCTCTCTGGGCTTAATACTAAGAAGGCATACGGTCCGAACGGTGTTCCTCCTGTCATACTCAAAAACTGTGCTTTCGTGCTGACTCCCTGCCTAGGCAAACTCTTTTGTCTCTGTCTATCCTCTAACGTCTTCCCTTCATGTTGGAAGTTTGCTCTCATTCAACCTGTCCCAAAGAATGGTGACCGCTCTCAACCCTCCAACAATCGTCCAATTGCTCTCATCTCTTGTATTTCTAAAGTTTTTGAAACTATTCTTGCTTCCAAATTTCTTAAGCATTTCTCTTCTCATAATCTGCTCTCAGATCGCCAGTATGGCTTCCTTAAGGGTCGCTCTACTGGTGATCTTCTTTCATACCTTACTAACTCTTGGTCATCCTCCTTTCGGGACTTCGGTGAGACTTTTTCTATTGCACTAGACATATCGAAAGCCTTCGATAGAGTCTGGCACAAATCTTTAATTTCTAAACTACCCTCCTTCGGTTTCAATCCCTCCATCTGTGCCTTTGTCTCTAATTTCCCCTCCGGCCGTTCTATAGCTGCGGTTGTGGACGGCCATCGCTCACTTCCTCACCCTATAAACTCCGGTGTTCCTCAGGGCTCTGTCCTATCTCATATTCCCTTTCTAATTTTTATACATGATCTTCTCAACTGTGCCTCAATCCCCATCCATTCATACGCAGACGACTCAACCTTACACTACTCCATTAGTTTTTCAGAACGCCCAAGCCAGCAATTCCTCAACGACAAATGGAATGAAGCCATAGAACACTTAAATTCTGATCTAACTACTATCTCCAATTGGGGCAGAGAAAACCTTGTTACCTTTAATGCTTCCAAAACCCAATTTCTCCATCAATCTACCTGTCAGGAACTCCCTGCGGACTATCCCTTATTCTTCAACAATACAAAAATCAATCCTTCATCTTCTCTCAATATTCTTGGTGTCTCTTTTTCTTCTGCTCTAAGTTGGAAGGACCATATTACCAGTCTTGCTAAGGCAGCCTCCTAGAAGCTGGGTGTGCTCAACCGCCTTAGGGGGTTCTTTACCCCTGCACAGCTTTTTGCTCTGTACAGGGGCATAGTGCGTCCTTGTATTGAGTATTGTTCACATGTGTGGGGAGGTTCCTCTCACACCGCTCTCTTAGACAAAATTGAAAGGAAGGCCTTTCGTATCATTAACTCCCGTCCACTCACCAACTCTCTGCAATCTCTCTCTCTTCGCCGCAATGTTGCATCTCTCTCACTATTCTATCGCTACTATAATAATCAGTGTTCCTCAGAGCTTTCCCAGTGTATACCACCTCCTTTACGTAGGGCACGTGGTACCCGTCTTGCAACACAATCCCACCCCTACTCTGTGCAACTCTCCAACCCAAGAGTGAAACGTTACTCTCAGACTTTATTCTATTCAACAGCTGAGCTCTGGAACTCTCTCCCAGAATCAGTCTTTCCCTCTTCCTATGACTTAAATTGCTTCAAACTCCGTGTGTCCAGGCATTTTGGCTCGAACGTCCCTTGATTTTGGCCCTGTCACTCTTTCAACTATGGGGGAGGCACTCGCTATAGGCAGTTCTGCCTTTTGTCTCCCTCACTCACATAGAAAAAAAATACATACCGGGTATATATACATATATACATACAGGTATATACGTAAATATACATACCGTACATAAATATACTTACATTTTCTAAGCTATTTCGGGTTTAATTGAATCTCCTTATTGATTATCAACCAGATATTTGCATTTCGAAGGGTTCACTGAATCAATTCGATGCTTCAAACTATATCAGAATTAATGACCGCGATCGTACTGTATATGCAGACTCAACAAACATCCAAGGACGAAAATCCATAAGTATAAAGAATAAATAGAGCATTCTACCAAAACAAAAAATAAATTAATGAAACTATCTAACTTCTCTCTCCCTATTCTATCACTACTACAATAATCAGTGTTCCTTAGTGTCTCTCAGTGTATACCACCTCCTCTACGTCTTGCAACACAATCCCACCCCTACTCTGTACAACTCTCCAACTCATGAGTGAAATTATACTCTCAATCTTTCTTCTATTCAACAGCTGAGCTCTGAAACTCTCTCCCTGAATCCATCTGTCCCTCATCCTATTACTTAAATTGTTTCAAACTTCGTGTGTCCAGACATTTTGACTCGAACATTCCTAGATTTTGGCCCTGTCACTCTTTCAACTCTGAGGGAGGCACTCGTCACAGGCAGCTTTGCCTTTTGTCTCCCTCATCCACATAGAAGACCACATTATATCGGCTGTTCTATCCACTTAATCACTCCACTATCTACGTATCAGCTGTTCTATCCACCCATCCACCACATTATTCACATATCAGCTGTTCTATCCACCCATCCACCCCACTATTCACATAGCAGATGTTCTATCCACCTATCTACTCCACTATCCACGCATCAGCTGTTCTATCCACCTATCCACTCCACTATCCACATATCAGCTGTTCTATCCACCTATCCACCCCACTATTCACATATCAGCTGTTCTATCCACCCCACTATTCACATAATAGCTGTTCTATCCACCTATCCACTCCACTATCCACGCATCAGCTGTTCTATCCACCTATCCACCCCACTATTCACATATCAGCTGTTCTATCCACCCATCCACCCCACTATTCACATATCAGCTGTTCTATCCACCTATCCACTCCACTATCCACGCATCAGCTGTTCTATCCACCTATTCACTCCACTATTTATTTTCCTGTTGGTCTGAGTTTTGGCTCACCACGTAGACCAGCCTTGAGGTCACCAAGTACAGTCAGTCCACATCGCTCCCTCCGCCACACCAACATTATTTACTTTATTTAGTCGACTGCCAGACGATTAAATAATGTTATGTTGGGTTGTCCTTATTCTGGCTCTGTCTTGAGTCGGCCACCCCCCAAAACAAGAAAAAAAAAAAGGAAAAGTGGGAAAAAGGAAACCAAAATAGGAAAAGTGGGGATTGTGCCTGAGTATATAGAATATAATAGATAGGAAGAACATCTATAGTCAATTATAGTCAATATAATAGATAGGAAGAACATCTATAGTCAATTATAGTCAATATAATAGATAGGAAGAACATCTATAGTCAATTATAGTCAATATAATAGATAGGAAGAACATCTATAGTCAATTCATGTTAACCCTTTCACGCATTTATGACGCAGAGATTGCCAGATTAGCAATAAAAAATAGAGTTCTCTCACTCTTATAATTACCTCTCCAAAATTAGTTTTCTGCCCACAGCTAACTCAAAGACAACTGCAGAGGTTGAAGTAACTAAACTAAAGGTTTCTAAATACCCCTGATGGTAACAAAGGTTTCAAAGTATCCCCAATAGGCTCAAAATCGCGTCATATGTCGGAGAGGGTTAATTAGGACATACATCTTGACCAGTAACCTCTATCACTCAAAAACAAGTAGAGTAATGGAGCTAATATTTCTACCAAAATGGAAGAGTCAGCCAGAGAATAGGGGCGGCAGAAATGTACAGCCCAATTGCTCTAGCCCTTTTTGAGTATCTAGATAATTATAATGAATGGACGACTACGATAATCAAGTGGTTAAACCTTTCAGTCCCCCAGAGGACGCTTTTCTTCACTTTATTTTTTAGTATGGGCCGTTTTTCTGGTCCTCCTTCTTCCTCTCGTTTAGTCCCATTATTATTCAGAATATAACACGTACGGTCCATTAGTTTGGCGATTTTAAGACCTTTCGCCCCATTTCTTTGTCAATATTAAAACCGTTCGTGAAATTTAGGCTGTAAATAATATGATAATGGGTTAAGGGGGATGGTTGTTTGATAATGGGTTAAGGGGGATGGTTGTTTGATAATGGGTTAAGGGGGATGGTTGTTTGATAATGGGTTAAGGGGGATGGTTGTTTGATAATGGGTTAAGGGGGATGGTTGTTTGATAATGGGTTAAGGGGGATGGTTGTTTGATAATGGGTTAAGGGGGATGGTTGTTTGATAATGGGTTAAGGGGGATGGTTGTTTGATAATGGGTTAAGGGGGATGGTTGTTTGATAATGGGTTAAGGGGGATGGTTGTTTGATAATGGGTTAAGGGGGATGGTTGTTTGATAATGGGTTAAGGGGGATGGTTGTTTGATAATGGGTTAAGGGGGATGGTTGTTTGATAATGGGTTAAGGGGGATGGTTGTTTGATAATGGGTTAAGGGGGATGGTTGTTTGATTATGGGTTAAGGGGGATGGTTGTTTGATAATGGGTTAAGGGGGATGGTTGTTTGATAATGGGTTAAGGGGGATGGTTGTTTTTTTCTTTTCTGGCCAACTTCTCTTTTGAGATTTTAAGACATTCGTTCCATTAGTTTAGCGATTTTAAGACCTTTCACCCTATTTCTGTGTCAATATTTGGAACTTTCGTGCCATTCAGGTGTCGACTTTTTTCCTGGCGAGCGATAGTGAGTCTGTCATTTTATGAGGGACATTTTTCTACCGAAAAAATACACATTCATCTCAAAAGGGGGTATGGGTGGTGTTTTTTTTATAGTTTGATGAAGGTCTACCGAGGAAACTAAAACAATATATAAAATTAATTAATATATCGACCCAAAAGTCCCCCCTAGCCCCATGATAGTGTGGGTGAGTGTGTGGGTGAGTGTGTGGGTGAGTGTGTGGCCGATGTGGGTGTAGTTGGGGTCAGGAACAGTTGGCCACAGAAAGTCCTGGCCACTCCAGGATTTAGTGGTGGAACTAAAAAATACCAGGATTGGTTGACAAGAATACAAACAAAATAAATCATTGTTCAAACTACTATTGCATAAGAAAATACACTTCCAATTAAAACATACGAATTGTCCCTTCATTCATTGTTCATATTACTACTGCATAAGAAAATACACTTCTAATTAAACCATACGAATTGTTCCCCTATTCATTATTCAATTTACTACCGGTACTGCAAAAAAAAAAAATACACTTCCAATTAAACAATACGAATTTCCCTTTCATACATTGTTCCTAATACACTTATAGTTTAAACCATACGAATTGTCCCTCTATACATAAAATCCCGGAGTGTATACAAATTCCTGTGAGCACCTGTACATAAGCCAGTGGCCTGAGTGATGGTGGTGGTGGTGGAGGTGGTGGAGGTGGTGGTTGGCGCCACACTGTCGCTCAACCCTCAAGCTTCACCACACCTACATCACTATCATCACTATATACAGTATATCATCACACTATCCCTCAAGCTTCACCACACCTACACCATCACTATCATCACTATCATCACACTGTAGCTCAACCCTCATACTTCACCACACAATCATCATCCCCATCATCACTATATCTATCATCACACTGTCCCTCAAGCTTCACCACACCTACATCACCATCAGAGGTATATAAAGTTAAGTACCGGTAACCCACCGATTCCAACAGGCCCTTCTTAACCCTATTTTGTCCGAAGGGGAGGGGAGGGGGGGGGGGGGTTGGACCTTTCCTGTTCGCTCCATTAATTTGGAGATTTTGAAGAAGTTCCGTCTTATTAGTTTGGCGATAGTAAGACGCTTCACTCCATTCAAGTGTCGATTTTTTTTGGGGGGCGAGCGATAGTTAGCCTGCAACTTTGAACAAAAAACGCCCTTCAGCAGGGACATCGTATACATTTAGCTTGAAAGGGGGTCTGGGTGGGTATTTTTAGGTGACCACGGGATTGGGCCCATACGGGATTGGGCCCACTTAGATTAGGTTAGGTTAGGTTCCAATCCCGTGGGCCCAATCCCGTATGGGCCCAATTCCGTATATTCCGTATGGGCCCAATCCCGTATTGGCCCAATCCCTATGGAACCGTATTTTTAGTTTGAAGAAAATGGGAGACAAACTAAAATACATTGCTCGAAAATGGCAAAATGACAATAATCTTGACCCCTTAACTTCTTATAACTCGAAATGAATGAAAGCAATCGGGCTGACGTTTCTATCATTTGGGAAGAGTCCACGCGGTAATAGGTGTGAATATTTACAGCCAATTTTCTCTAGGTCCTTTTGAGTTACAGAGAGGTCAGGGATCAAGATTATTGTCAAGTTGGTTGGCGCTACCTATAGTAATGTTGATGACTATACTCTGTTTCCTTTCAACTGACGGTAAATTGCAAATTTCCCATCAAGATTCCTCAGATATTTTGAAGATTTTGTGGTGAAATATAGTGTTAATTATATATACTTGGTGTTAATGTGATGCAGAGACATAGTAGTCTCATATTTGTCCATTAAGTATCGAGAAATTTGATGCCAAGGGATGCAATTTACCGTCAGATGAAATGACACTCGAGTATAGTGATGTTGCTAACTCGATATGCTTGTGACCATTACATTTACGGTAGATGTGTGTGCATTTGTATTTTGTTTTGGTGTGTTCATTGTTTTCTGTTGTGTTGTTCCTATTCTGGCTCTGTCTTGAGTCGGTCACCCCCCAACAAAATAAAAAATAAAAAAGGAAAAAGGGAAAAAAACCGAAAAACAAATAGGAAACGTATGGATTGGGCCTGAGTATATAGAATATAATAGATAGAATGGGGTAAATATTGATGTCTGTCCTGTAACCATAACATATCTGAATAAGGTTTAAGGGGGGTGACCTGCTTTTTGTTATTTCTGTCCTTTTCCCTCTTTCTTTGGCTTGTATCCATTCGGCCCCATTCAGCCAACTATTTTAAGACGTTGATCCCCATCTAGGTGTCGATTTCTTCCTGGCGAGCGATAGCGAGCCAGCATTATATGAAGAAATCCGGCTTCGCCGGAGAAATTTTTCTATCGAAAAAATTACAAATTTAGCCTGCTGTCAAACAAAAATAAAAAATATGCTGGCTCGCTACCGCTCACCAGTAAAAAATTGACACCTGGATGGGGATAAAAGTCTTAAAACAGTAGGCTGAATGGGGCCAAATGGACACAAGCCAGAGTAAAGTTAGAAAAGGCCAGAACAAAAACAGGTCACCCCCCTTAAGGGGATAGTGGTCATTGTTTGGTCTACATAATATTATTTACTTATTTATCTATTTGTGAGTTTCCTCGCTAGACCTCCCATCAAGCTGTAAAAAAAACACCTTAAATGGGGTGTAAAGTCATATACTCGCCAAACTAATGGGCCGAACGTCTTAAAATGAGGCTAAACACGAGGGAGAAAGGGGGGGGGGGAAGAAAAAAACCACACAAAAACGGCCCATTCCCCCTTAACAGTGCCAACCAATTGAGCTGGTGGTGACAGGGAAGGCATTATATCAAACAATGTAAACAATTGAGCTGGTGGTGACAGGGAAGGCATTATATCAAACAATGTAACAATTGAGCTGGTGGTGACAGGGAAGGCATTATATCAAACAATGTAAACAATTGAGCTGGTGGTGACAGGGAAGGCATTATATCAAACAATGTAAACAATTGAGCTGGTGGTGACAGGGAAGGCATTATATCAAACAATGTAAAGCGGAAATCATCTCTACAAACTCCTTGTCTTGGTCCCCTAGTGGGTATATTATGGGGGGATGGGCCCCTTCTTCCTCATGTTTAGCCCCATTAGTTTTCAGATCTTAAGATGTTCACCCATTAGTTTGTCGATTTTAAGACCTTTCGCCCCATTTCCTTGTCACTATTAAGACCTTTCTTGCTATTTAGGTGTCAATTTGTTCCCTGGCGAACGATAGTGAGCCTGTAACTTTGGAAGACCCGGCCTTTGGCCTACACATTTTTCTACCGAAAAATTTACAAATTAATCCAGAAGGGGGATCTAATGGAGTTTTTTTATAGCTTGATGGATGTCTAGGGAGGAAACTAAAACGAAAAAGAAAAACATGAAAAAATCGACCAAAAAGTGAACCATTCCCCCTTAATCGTCCATCTTTCTAATATACACGGGAGAGCTCTGTCAACTAAGCAGCTACTTCCACACACACACACACACACATACACACGCACAAACACACACACACACACACACACACACATCAATTCAATGGAAACCGTATGATAATTAACTATGCACTTTCTATAATGCACATACACACACTCACACACACACCTACACAACTACATACTAACACACACAAGCACACACTCACGCAAGCTCTCTCTCTCTCTCTCTCACACACACACAGTTTGCATAATCTTGTAAGGTAAGTCTGTATGTGGCCAAGATGATCTCATCCTGTTTTTCCTGACTACCTACCAGTTACCAGTTGTTATATAATACTGGGTTATCAATGACTAGCCACACACACACACACACACACACACTACCTACCAGTTACCAGTCGTTATATAATACTGGGTTATCACTGACTAGCTACACACACACACACACACACACACACACACTACCTACCAGTTACCAGTTGTTATATAATACTGGGTTATCAATGACTAGCTACACACACACACACACACACACACACACACACACTACCTACCAGTTACCAGTTGTTATATAATACTGGGTTATCAATGACTAGCCACACACACACACACACACACACTACCTACCAGTTACCAGTTGTTATATAATACTGGGTTATCAATGACTAGCCACCCACACACACACACACACACACACACTACCTACCAGTTACCAGTTGTTATATAATACTGGGTTATCACTGACTAGCTACGCACACACACACACACACACACACACACACTACCTACCAGTTACCAGTTGTTATATAATACTGGGTTATCACTGACTAGCTACACACACACACACACACACTACCTACCAGTTACCAGTTGTTATATAATACTGGGTTATCAATGACTAGCTACACACACACACACACACACACTACCTACCAGTTACCAGTTGTTATATAATACTGGGTTATCACTGACTAGCTACACACACAGACACACACACACACACACTACCTACCAGTTACCAGTTGTTATATAATACTGGGTTATCAATGACTAGCTACACACACACACACACACACACACTACCTACCAGTTACCAGTTGTTATATAATACTGGGTTATCACTGACTAGCTACACACACACACACACACACTACCTACCAGTTACCAGTTGTTATATAATACTGGGTTATCACTGACTAGCTATACACACACACACACACTACCTACCAGTTACCAGTTGTTATATAATACTGGGTTATCACTGACTAGCTACACACACACACACACACACACTACCTACCAGTTACCAGTTGTTATATAATACTGGGTTATCACTGACTAGCTATACACACACACACACACACACTACCTACCAGTTACCAGTTGTTATATAATACTGGGTTATCACTGACTAGCTACACACACACACACACACTACCTACCAGTTACCAGTTGTTATATAATACTGGGTTATCACTGACTAGCTATACACACACACACACACACACACACACACTACCTACCAGTTGTTATATAATACTGGGTTATCACTGACTAGCCACACACACACACACAC
The DNA here is from genome assembly GCA_032716605.1 of Paralithodes platypus. NCBI lineage: Eukaryota > Metazoa > Arthropoda > Malacostraca > Decapoda > Lithodidae > Paralithodes > Paralithodes platypus. The sequence continues at coordinate 14,821,856 of CM064491.1, read as the reverse complement.
ACTACCTACCAGTTACCAGTTGTTATATAATACTGGGTTATCACTGACTAGCTACGCACACACACACACACACACAACCTACCAGTTACCAGTTGTTATATAATACTGGGTTATCACTGACTAGCTACACATACACACACACACACTCACTACCTACCAGTTACCAGTTGTTATATAATACTGGGTTATCACTGACTAGCTATACACACACACACACACACACACTACCTACCAGTTACCAGTTGTTATATAATACTGGGTTATCACTGACTAGCTACACACACACACACACACACACAGACACACACACACACACACTACCTACCAGTTGTTATATAATACTGGGTTATCACTGACTAGCTACACACACACACACACACACACACACACACTACCTACCAGTTACCAGTTGTTATATAATACTGGGTTATCAATGACTAGCTACACACACAGACACACACACACACACACACACACACACACTACCTACCAGTTACCAGTTGTTATATAATACTGGGTTATCACTGACTAGCTACACACACAGACACACACACACACACACACACACACACACTACCTACCAGTTACCAGTTGTTATATAATACTGGGTTATCACTGACTAGCTACACACACACACACACACACACACTACCTACCAGTTACCAGTTGTTATATAATACTGGGTTATCACTGACTAGCTACACACACACACAGACACACACACTACCTACCAGTTACCAGTTGTTATATAATACTGGGTTATCACTGACTAGCTACACACACAGACACACACACACACACACACACACACACACTACCTACCAGTTACCAGTTGTTATATAATACTGGGTTATCACTGACTAGCTACACACACAGACACACACTACCTACCAGTTACCAGTTGTTATATAATACTGGGTTATCACTGACTAGCTACACACACACACACACACACTACCTACCAGTTACCAGTTGTTATATAATACTGGGTTATCACTGACTAGCTACACACACACACACACACACACACACACACACACACTACCTACCAGTTACCAGTTGTTATATAATACTGGGTTATCACTGACTAGCCACACACACACACACACACACACACACACACACACACACACACACTACCTACCAGTTACCAGTTGTTATATAATACTGGGTTATCACTGACTAGCTACACACAGACACACACACACACACACATATTGCAGTCTGCCTATACGTCGTCCATCAATGCTTCTAGATTACACACACACACACACACACACATATTGCAGTCTGCCTATGCGTCGTCCATCAATGCTTCTAGATTACACACACACACACACACACACACATATTGCAGTCTGCCTATGCGTCGTCCATCAATGCTTCTAGATTACACACACACACACACACACACACACACATATTGCAGTCTGCCTATGCGTCGTCCATCAATGCTTCTAGATTACACACACACACACACACACACACATATTGCAGTCTGCCTATGCGTCGTCCATCAATGCTTCTAGATTCACCAGGGTAATGTTTATACACTATCTCGTCCGAGGTTTTGGGGGATATTAGGATATTTGGTTTAAGGGGGTAGTGCTTGGTTTAAGGGGGTAGTGCTTGGTTTTTGGTCTATATATTTATTTATTAATATATTTTGTTTATTTTCCTCACCAATTAGGAAGAATTGGCCTTCGGCTGGGGCATTTTTCTACCAAGAAATACACAAATTTATCTCGAAGAGGGGTCTAAGGGTGTTTTTTTAAGCTTAATGGAGGTCTAGCGATGACACTCAAAAATATATTAATATATAAATAAATAGACCAAAAGCCAAGCACTACCCCCTTTAACAACTGAGTGTCTGGTTAGTGGTTAGATGGGTGGTGGTTCGAATCCCAGCTCTTGCCAAACCCTGCACGTCGAGAGAGGGGGAGGGGGGGGGGGGGGCACTTATTCCTTGGTCAAAATTACAGTAACCTACTTAACAAAACAAATATGAAAGATTAAGTGGAGAGGGGTCGTTTTTATTTGCGTATTGTTTTATCTAGACCTCTATCAACCTGTACAAAAAAAAACATAAACCCCCCTTCAAGATAAATTTGTAAATTTTTCGATAGAAAAATGTCCCGGCCGAAGGCAGCTTCCTCTTAAAATTTCAGGCTCGCTTTCGCTCGCCAGGATAAGACACCTAAATGGCACTAAAGGTTTTAAAATTGACAACGAAATGGGATGAAAAGTGTTAAAACCGTCAAACTAATTGGCCGAACGTCTTAAAATCTAAAAAACAATGGGGATAAACACGAGGGAGCAGGGGACCATAAAAACCATCCCCTCCCCCCTTATTAATTCGGGAGCAGTGGGTGAGGGTGTGCCTGCGTGTGAGAGGAAGGTTTTTGCATGTTACATATATAGAATAATTGCCTATAATTATGATACAATTATTAATTAGGAAGGTTTGTTGCGTGTGAGTACGTGCGGGTGGCTATGTGTGTGTGTGTGTGTGTGTGTGTGTGTGTGTGTGTGTGTGTGTGTGTGTGTGTGTGTACGTGCACGTGGGTGTTTATGCGTGTGTGTGTGTGTTTGTACGTGAGTGCTTATGCGTGTGAGTGAGTGTGTGTGTGTGCATGTGTTTGTGCGTGAGTGTTTATGTGTGTGTGTGTGTGTGTACGGCTAGAGATCGGCGGTGGTACTCCTGCAAGCCTGGAGTATTGCCAAGCGCTCTCACGCCCACACACACACACACACACACACACACACACACACACACACACACACACACACACACACACACACACACACACACACACACACATACACGCGCAACTTCAAACTTCACACCCACATACTAACAACTGCTCATGTAAATAATCTCCCCCCCCCCCCCACCACCACCACACACACACACATACACAAATATACATACACACAAATCTAAACACACATAAGCAACAACGCTCACGATAATACAAGAAAACAGTATATTATATCGGGGATAGCAATACGTAGCCCCAACACTTATTGTAACTAATTGGTAACAGATTACGTAACAACTATAATGTAAAAGGTATATACAAATGATCAAACTTACGGCAAACATTACAAACAGAAGGAATCGGCCTTCGGCCAGGGGTATTATTTTATGCTAAATGGAGGTCTAGGGAGGAAACTAAAAAACAAAATTAATAAATATATCAACAAATACTGTAATCTTTCCCTAACAAATACTGTAATCTCTCCCTAACAAATACTGTAATCTCTCCCTAACAAATACTGTAATCTCTCCCTAACAAATTGTATTAATATTGTGCAGGCAGCATTATCGTTAACACAATACCCTAATTATATTGTGCAGGCAGCATTATCGTTAACACAATACCCTAATTATATTGTGCAGGCAGCATTATCGTTAACACAATACCCTAATTATATCCCCTTGAGGATTATGAGCCGTTTTCATAGTCTATGCTGGCTGTCATTACGCGATTGTATACAGCTTAGGAAAGATATGTGGGATTTTAAAGGGGAAAGACTCTTGTCAATTGACCCTCTGCTTTCCATATAGCCTTCCTAATCTGACTAAAATCGTCTAACAATAACCAGATAATAGAAATGAAATCCGTCTAAATCTATTAATCCGTCGGTATCATTATACTGTATATCATTATACTGTATATCATTATACTGTATATCATTATACTGTATATGTCTCAGTTTATATGTTAACCATTTTTGGGCCAAGGGTGGAGTCTTTTTGGACCTTCCCTGTTTTGCTCCGTTAGTTTTGAGATTTTAAGACACTTTACCCCAGTAGCTAGCGATAATAAGACGTTTCACCCCCTTCAAATGTCGATTATTTCTGGGCGAGCGATAGCGAGCCTGTATAACTTAAGAGGAAATCAACCTTCGGCCGCGACACTTTTCTATCAAAAAATGTACAAACTTAGCTTGAAGGGGGTCTAGGTAAGCAGTTATTAGTGTGAAGGAACCCTGGAAAGGCGTTTTTGTTAGCCTAAGGGACAAATTAGTATACATTGCTCGAAAATGGCAGAAGCAAGCAACATCCTCAATAATACTGTACACAATATCATAGTAACCCCCAAGACCTCGGTCCAGACAGTGTTAAAGCTCTTGCATTTGTCTGTATTTCTCTCGCTTTCATGATGTGTTTTTTTTATAATTTCTTTGTTTATTGTATGTTACTTATAATTATTTATCTCATTAAATAAATACATCTATATATTTCATTTTATGGGCCAGAATCAAGTACTGAATCAAGAATGAACATGGAAAAAAAGGTAAAATTCAACTGAGACATGAGATTTGGAAAAGGTTGAAAGTTTCGAGTATATAGTAGTTGTATTGGGCAAATGTGATCAAATACAAGAGATTAAGGGGAGATGGGTCGTTTTTCTAGATCCCCTTCTCCCTCATGTTTAGCCCCATTAGTTTTCAGATTTTAACATGTTTGCCCCGGTAGTTTGTCAATTTTAAGATCTTCTGCCCCATCTCCATGTCAATATTAAGACCTTTCGTGCTATTTATGTGTCGATGTTTTCTAGCGAACGATAGTGAGCCTGTAATTTTGGAAGAACCGGACTTCGGCCGAGACATTTTTCTACCGACAAATGTACAAATTAATCTAGAAGGGGGATATAATGGATGTTCTTTTGTTTATGTTTGATGGAGGTCTAGGGAGGAAACTAGAAAAACATTTAATAAATGAAAAAATCGACCAAATAGTGAACCATTCCCCCTTAAAGGGAGAAAAATGCAAGGGAGAGAGTGAACTTTAGTGAAAAAGAATGGTCAATTATTAAGACACGAGAAGTGACAGGAAAATGACCAACACACTCGTATGGAAGTGACACATGGGCAGAGAGTGATGAGGATCTCTTCAAAGCTGGTGTGAAAAGGCTGGATGGACCAAGTAATAGGGAAATGTTTGAGGTTTTTTGGAATGAAATAGAAAGCTTTAGGCCTTGAATGTGGAGTGGTTGGGTATATTAAGGGTGTTGTGGCTGGGTTTTTTGGTCAATACATTCATTTATATCTTAGTTTCCTCGCTAGACCTCCATCAAGCTTAGAAAAACACCCTCTGGATCCCCCTTCAAGATAAATGTGGAAATTTTTCGGTAGAAAAATGTTCCGGCTAAAGGCCGGTTCCTCTTAAAATTACAGACTCGCTACCGCTCGCCAGGTAAAAATCGACACCTAAATTGCACAAAAGTTCTTAAAATTTACAAAATTCCTATTTATTACAATTCTAGCATAATTTTTATATTCATTGTTATTTTCCAATAATTTTGTTATAAAATATTCGCACATCTATATCCCCAAATTCTCTCTCTCTCTCTCTCTCTATATATATATATATATATATATATATACAGTATATATATATATATATATATATATATATATATATATATATATATATATATATATATATATATATAGATATATATACAGTAAATATATATATATATATATAAATAAATAGATAAATACGGTAGATAGATATAGATAAGATAGCTAAATAGCATATTAAAGTACAGTATATGCAATAGAAATAAATAATTTTAAAACACTCTTACACAAAACCAACTAATAATCAGTTTTCGTAATAAATAATTATAATCTATTTACGAATATTGACTTAATACTAACTAATACATGCACACAAACATGTTCTTTAAACATATGTTCCTGAAGAAAAATAATACTAAGGATAACTACTGTATATGTAACATAAATTAATACAAATAAATATATTTAACATAAATTAATACAAATAAATATATTTAACATAAATTAGTAGAAATATTTAAGTAACATTGGAAATTGGTGATGTGTGGTTAAAGCTTCATGACAGTAACTCATTCACTCTCTCTCTCTCTCTCTCTCTATCTATCTATCTCTCCTGCACTAACACGAGGGGAGATCATCTCAAAGCAACTCGACAAGGTTATTCACCCCACCCGCCTCCACCACACCTTAAATCTCTCTCTCTCTCTCTCTTTCTGTTAATCACCTTATATACCCTTGCACTCCATAGGAAAATACACTGCTAATCGAGCCACACGCATTTCCCTCCCACAAATAAATCCAACGGGTATTTCCTAAGCTTAATAAAGTCGTTCAATGTTAGCAAGTGAGAGACTCTGATGTAAAGGCGATCGGCTATCCCCCGCCATATTGGAACGGTACCCATATTATAGTGGCATGACCCTCCTTTCCATTAAAATTATTATTATCATTATTATTATTATTACAGCATACATACCATACACGCGGCAATACTGGTACAGAATATATATATATATATATATATATATATATATATATATATATATATATATATATATATAGAGAGAGATAATAGAGGGGAGGGGTTCAGTTTCAGGGGGGGGGGGGTCTGCATTAAGAACACCACAATTATGATGAAGGAGTTACTCTGGGTACTTTTAAGGGGGTAGTACTCGCTTTTTTCGGACCCCCTTCTCCCTCATGTTTAGCATATAAGTTTTAAGATTTTGAGACCGTTTGCCTCATTTTCTTATCAATATTAAGACCTTTCGTGCCCTATAGGTGTCGATTTTTTCCTGGCGAGCGAAAGCGAGCCTCTAATTTTAGAACGAACCGGCCTTCGTCCTGGAAATTTTTCTACCGAAAAATTTACAAATTTATCTTGAAAGTGGGTCTACGGGGTGTTTTTCTAAGTTTGATGGAGGTCTAGCGAGGAAACTAAACAAAATTTAAATAAATAAATATATAGACCAAAAACGAAGCACTACCCCCTTAACCGGTATCTTTTTGGACTGATTGTACTGAATGTATGTGTGCATGTGTAGATATACAGTACAGTAGATACACGTGTGCTATTAATGCCAATATCAATTTATCTCTCTTTCTCTCTCTCTCTCTCTCTCTCAAATGGACATACAGGGAACATTATAATCGAGAAGAGGATCATCATCATCATCATCATCATATGTCTCTCTCTCTCTCTCTCTCTCAAATGGACATATAGGGAACATTATAATCGAGAAGAGGATCATCATCCCCCCCCCCCCCCCCCCTCCCCTGACCTGAACATTACCTGAAAATTACCCTCACCTGCCCCCCCCCCCCCTGCCCTCCACTCCTCGATCACCCCCCACCAATCTAGCTCTACTCCTCTCTATCAGTGTAATGTATGTAATTGTTTATACTAGTATAATAAGGAAGGGCAGTCCAATATTGACTGCACACATGTAATAGGGTCCGTCTCTTAGGCAAACTCTCTCCATTACACATTGTATATATTGTAAATAATGTAACAAGAATAACCACTATTGGTGGAAATAAACTTATTATTATTATTATTATTATTATTATTATTATTATTATTACTACTCTCTCTCTCTCTTACCAGTCCTCCCTGCCAGACATCAGAGACTGGTTGCTTACCTGTGGGTAGAGATTGGGAATTAGCATCTTTGGTAACTTTGTGCATGTCTAATATCACACTTAATTCAATATATAGACCTATAACAATAATGATATAAAATCAAATATATTACGTAACTGCAACCAAACCAACAATATATTACGTAACTGCAACCAAACCAACAATATATTACTACAAATATATTACGTAACTGCAACCAAACCAACAATATATTACGTAACTGCAACCAAACCAACAATATATTACGTAACTGCAACCAAACCAACAATATATTACTACAAATATATTACGTAACTGCAACCAAACCAACAATATATTACGTAACTGCAACCAAACCAACAATATATTACGTAACTGCAACCAAACCAACAATATATTACGTAACTGCAACCAAACCAACAATATATTACGTAACTGCAACCAAGCCAACAATATTTCTACAATATTACGTAACTGCAACCAAACCAACAATATATTACGTAACTGCAACCAAACCAACAATATATTACGTAACTGCAACCAAACCAACAATATATTACGTAACTGCAACCAAACCAACAATATATTACTACAAATATATTACGTAACTGCAACCAAACCAGCAATATATTACGTAACTGCAACCAAACCAACAATATATTACGTAACTGCAACCAAACCAACAATATATTACGTAACTGCAACCAAACCAACAATATTACGTAACTGCAACCAAACCAACAATATATTACGTAACTGCAACCAAACCAACAATATATTACGTAACTGCAACCAAACCAACAATATATTGTTGGTTTGGTTATATATATTGAGATGTAATTGGTCCCCTTAAAACTTCGATAGGAAAATTGACAGAAAGTGATTTAGAAATGTGCAGTACATTAAATAGTCAATTTCTTTCCGTTTTCACTAATGAAAATTTGGCACAGTTTCCAGAAGTCCGTAAGGTATACAGCGATAGTATAGAAAATAGGTTAAGTACGGTTACTATAAGTAGAAATGATGTGGTTAAGGAAATTGACAGACTGAAACCTCATAAATCGCCTGGTCCCGATGAGGTATATGCTAGAGTATTAAAAGAATGCAGAGATGAGTTAAGTTATCCATTAACATTTCTATTTAACAAGTCATTAGAAACAGGTATAGTTCCAGAAGCTTGGAAGCTTGCAAATGTAGTTCCGATCTTCAAAAAAGGTGATAAATCAATAGCATCCAATTACCGTCCCATTAGTCTCACTTCAATCATAGGAAAACTACTAGAGTCAATTATTGCTAGGAAAATGAGAAACCACTTAGAAACATTTAACTTAATCAATTCTTCTCAGCATGGATTCACTCAGGGACGGTCTTGCCTTACTAATTTGCTTAGTTTTTTCTCAGAGGTATATGAAGCAGTAGATAATGACAAGTCATATATATTATATTTAGATTTCAGTAAAGCTTTCGACAGAGTCCCTCATGAGAGATTGATGAGAAAGGTTGAGGCACATGGAATAGGTGGGGCGTTGTTAGGATGGATTAGGTCATGGCTAATTGGTAGGAAGCAGAGAGTCAGCATAAATGGTACCAAGTCAGAATGGGGAGCAGTCAAAAGTGGTGTCCCCCAGGGATCGGTATTAGGTCCCCTGTTGTTTCTTATATACATAAATGACCTAGATTTAGGTATAACTAGTAGGATAAGTAAATTCGCAGACGATACTAAAATAGGGAGATCAATTGATTCAGATAGCGATATAGAGTGCCTCCAAAGGGATCTAGATACCTTACATGAATGGTCAGTAAATTGGCAGATGAAGTTTAACATTGACAAATGCAAGGTATTAAAGATAGGGAAGATGCAAAACAATGTTAAATATAAACTAGCTAATTTAGAATTAGAAAATTCAGACTGCGAGAAAGATCTAGGTGTGTTTGTTAGCAATGATTTGAAGCCTAGAAAACAGTGTATAAGCGTTCGTAATAAGGCAAACAGGATTCTCGGGTTCATCTCTAGGAGTGTGAGTAACAGAACTGCTGATGTTATCTTAAAACTTTACTTGTCATTAGTGAGACCCCATATGGATTATGCTGTCCAATTTTGGTGTCCTTATTACAGAATGGACATAGATTCATTGGAGAGAGTACAGCGTAGAATGACAAAAATGATCCATAATATTAGAAATCTTTCGTATGAAGAAAGGTTGAAGAAATTAGGTTTACATTCGTTAGAGAGACGCAGAGTTAGAGGGGATATGATAGAGGTGTTCAAGTGGGTTAGTGGGATTAACAAAGGGGACATGGCAAATGTACTAAAGCTCAGTGATAGCGAAAGAACTCGTACCAATGGTTTCAAATTAGATAAATTTCGTTTCAGAAAAGATATAGGCAAGTATTGGTTGGTAACAGAGTTGTAGACGGGTGGAATGGAATACCAAGTGCTATAGTGGGATCTAAAACTGTAGGGAGCTTTAAGATAAAATTGGATAAGCATATGGACGAGAAGGGTTGGGTGTGAAGGGGGATCAGCCGGGTTGGGCCAATCAGCGCTCTGCAGACCTCCATAATCCTGCGTTAATCTCTAACCGTTTTGGTAAGATGATCCTCAGGGTATTAGAGTGTGGAGCCTATAATTGGGCTTTGTAATGAATTGGGGTTGTGTGGGACAGGGATCTGCCTTGCTTAGGCTAATCGGCTTTCTGCAGACTCCCATTTTCTTATGTTCTTATGTTCTTATATTACGTAACTGCAACCAAACCAACAATATATTACGTAACTGCAACCAAACCAACAATATATTACTACAAATATATTACGTAACTGCAACCAAACCAACAATATATTACGTAACTGCAACCAAACCAACAATATATTACGTAACTGCAACCAAACCAACAATATATTACGTAACTGCAACCAAACCAACTATTACGTAACTGCACCAAACCAAATATATTACGTAACTGCAACCAAACCAATATATTACTACAAATATTACGTAACTGCAACCAAACCAACATATTACGTAACTGCAACCAAACCAACAATATATTACGTAACTGCAACCAAACCAACAATATATTACGTAACTGCAACCAAACCAACAATATATTACGTAACTGCAACCAAACCAACAATATATTACTACAAATATACATCAATGGAATATAATAACGATTAATGCAATTAATCATACCGGTACAAATATTACTACCGGTACTACTAATACTAGAACTGCTACTACTACTACTACTACTACTACTACTACTACTACTACTAATAATAATAATAATAATAATAAATATATAAACCTCAAAACCATTATGCTAAACATAAGGGAGAAGGGGATCCAGAAAAAGCGAGTACTGCCCCCTTAAACCCCTTCAGTATATACCAGGACACATTATTTATGAAAAGTCTGGCTATTAGTAAACGAATTAATAAGGAGAGAGAGAGAGAGAGAGAGAGAGAGAGAGAGAGAGAGAGAGAGAGAGAGCGAGAGCGAGAGCTAGTGAGAGCGAGAGAGGCAGACAGACAGGCAGGCAGACAGACAGAGACAGAGAGAGAGAGAGAGAGAGAGTGAGAGTGAGTGAGAGAGAGAGAGAACACATGTTTCTCTTCTCTCTCTCTCTTTTATCCCCTTGCCAACCTTTCACTCACTGACAACCTTGCAACACATGTCATACTCTGCCAACATTTTCCAACACCTCATAAACCTGCCAACAACATTTAGTACGCGTTACAAGGAATGGTTATTATCTCAAAGAGCGTACGGTTAATTTGGGTTAATGCGGCACCTAGAATAACATACTGTACATACTCATTGCATTCATTCGCATGTCATTCAGGTTGGCAAAAGCAAAACATCGAGGAAATGTTGGTTGATATTTTACCTTGGACTGTACAGGGATTTAAAGGGGGTGACCTGCTTTTTTTCTCTCCTTTTCTCCTTTCTCTGGGTTGTATCCATTCGGCCCCATTCAGCCTACTGTTTTAAGACATTTATCCCCATCCAGGTGTTGATTTGTTCTTGGCAAGCGATAGCGAGCCAGCATTGTATGAAGGAATCCGGCTTCGCCGGAGACATTTTTCTATCAAAAATTTACAAATTTAGCCTGCTGTCAAAAACATATTTTAAAATATGCTAAATCGCTACCGCTCGCCAGGAAAAAAATCGACACCTGGATGGGGATAAACGTCTTAAAACAGTAGGCTGAATGGGACCGAATGGATACAAGCCAGAGAAAGAGATAAAATGAGATAAACAAAAAGCAGCTCACCCCCCTTAAAGACAAGTGGGAGGACCGTGTTAGCCTCATAGTATGTCAAATGGATTTAGATAATTTTAGAAATATGAGAGACAGCAAAAGATGGGGCGAGCTGAGACACATACGATGGTAAATGGAAACAAAACAAACAAATAATACTGCATGTCATAACCACACACACACACACACACACACACACACACACACATTGTAAACACACAAGAGGCATATCAAGCTATTTGTAATTCCCTAGAACATACAACCGACTATTATTATTAGTATTACACACACACACACAGTTAAAACACAGAGGCCTATCAAGATATTGTAGAACATACATTACGTGATCTGTGAGAGAGAGAGAGAGAGAGAGAGAGAGAGAGAGAGAGAGAGAGAGAGCAAGAGCGAGAGAGAGAGCGAGGGCGAGAACAAGAGAGAGCGAGAGAGAGAGAGAAGGGGGGGGGGGGTACTAAATATACTGACACATCAACAGCAGGAATGTGAACTACTCGTGACTCACACTAACAAACAAGTGCTTGGGAAACATCTTCACACTCACAAGTGCAAGAGTTATGAGAAGCAGTTAGTATCTCAAAGACCTCGGGGTTAATTGCAGGGTGGTAAAAGAACAACTACAACAACAGCAGCAACACGAAAGTCAACTATTCATCTTCGACCAAAGGGGTTAAATGTGGCAACACATGTAAAAGTGCTAAGCGAAAAGGAGGGAAATTTTATGTTTTCGTCAATTTTAACCTATTTTCCATGTACAGAAAAATAATAGCGAAAATGCTTAATGCTGTATTATGGTGCATGGTATCAATATTTTAAATACACATCTAAACAACCCCTGCAGCTTATTATGGTGCATGGTATCAATATTTTAAATACACATCTAAACAACCCCTGTAGCCTATTATGGTGCATGGTATCAATATTTTAAATACACATCTAAACAACCCCTGCAGCTTATTATGGTGCATGGTATCAATATTTTAAATACACATCTAAACAACCCCTGTAGCCTATTATGGTGCATGGTATCAATATTTTAAATACACATCTAAACAACCCCTGCAGCTTATTATGGTGCATGGTATCAATATTTTAAATACACATCTAAACAACCCCTGTAGCCTATTATGGTGCATGGTATCAATATTTTAATACACATCTAAACAACCCTGCAGCTTATTATGGTGCATGGTATCAATATTTTAAATACACATCTAAACCCCTGTAGCTTATTATGGTGCATGGTATCAATATTTTAAATACACATCTAAACAACCCCTGCAGCTTATTATGGTGCATGGTATCAATATTTTAAATACACATCTAAACAACCCCTGTAGCCTATTATGGTGCATGGTATCAATATTTTAAATACACATCTAAACAACCCCTGCAGCTTATTATGGTGCATGGTATCAATATTTTAAATACACATCTAAACAACCCCTGCAGCTTATTATGGTGCATGGTATCAATATTTTAAATACACATCTAAACAACCCCTGTAGCCTATTATGGTGCATGGTATCAATATTTTAAATACACATCTAAACAACCCCTGCAGCTTATTATGGTGCATGGCATCAATATTTTAAATACACATCTAAAACACCCCTGCCTATTATGTGCATGGTATCAATATTTTAATACACATCTAACAACCCCTGTAGCTTATTATGGTGCATGGTATCAATATTTTAAATACACATCTAAACAACCCCTGTAGCCTATTATGGTGCATGGTATCAATATTTTAAATACACATCTAAACAACCCCTGTAGCCTATTATGGTGCATGGTATCAATATTTTAAATACACATCTAAACAACCCCTGCAGCTTATTATGGTGCATGGTATCAATATTTTAAATACACATCTAAACAACCCCTGCAGCTTATTATGGTGCATGGTATCAATATTTTAAATACACATCTAAACAACCCCTGTAGCCTATTATGGTGCATGGTATCAATATTTTAAATACACATCTAAACACCCGCTGTAGCCTATTATGCATGGTATCAATATTTAAATACACATCTAAACAACCCCTGCAGCTTATATGGTGCATGGTATCAATATTTTAAATACACATCTAAACAACCCCTGCAGCTTATTATGGTGCATGGTATCAATATTTTAAATACACATCTAAACAACCCCTGCAGCTTATTATGGTGCATGGCATCAATATTTTAAATACACATCTAAACAACCCCTGCAGCTTATTATGGTGCATGGCATCAATATTTTAAATACACATCTAAACAACCCCTGTAGCTTATTATGGTGCATGGCATCAATATTTTAAATACACATCTAAACAACCCCTGCAGCTTATTATGGTGCATGGCATCAATATTTTAAATACACATCTAAACAACCCCTGCAGCTTATTATGGTGCATGGTATCAATATTTTAAATACACATCTAAACAACCCCTGCAGCTTATTATGGTGCATGGTATCAATATTTTAAATACACATCTAAACAACCCCTGCAGCTTATTTTTTCTTCCTGTGATGATGACTTTAACATAAGTTTGTTTGTTTTGGTCTTGTATTTTTTTTAACTAGTTTCCAAGGGAATATGAAGATAGATATTATATGTTTTCACCAACCAACTTCACTTCTAAACTCAATTAATGTAATCAACAAATACATGTGGCACTCCAAGGACTCGAACCTAGGACACTCACACCGAAATTACGCGCAGTGTCAAGACAGATTTTGGAATCAGTTTGAAGTATTGAAAACATTAGTTGATAATACACTGTTTAGTTGTTTTGCTATCCTCATCTTATTGAAGTTAAATGGGATGGATAATACGAAAAAAGCCAACATTTCGACATTAATAAACAGTATATGCAAAATATTGTCCCAAAAAGCCTATGTGCATAGAAAAAGTTTTACTCAGAGTTACTTAAGGGGGTAGTACTCGCTTTTTATGGACCCCCTTCTCCCTCATGTTTAGCATATTAGTTTTGAGGTTTTAAGATTTTCGTGCCGTTAGTTTGTCGATTTTAAGATCTTACGCCCCATTTCTTCGTCAATGTTAAGACCTTTCGTGCCATTTAGGTGTCGATTTTTTCCTGGCGAGCGATAGCGAGCCTGTAATTTTAGAAGGAATCGGCCTTTGGCCGAGACATTGTTCTACCGAAAAATGTACAAATATATCATGAAAGGGGGTCTAGGGGGTGCTATTTTAAGCTTGATGGAGGTCTAGCGAAGAAAACTAAAAAATAATTAAATTAATAAATACATAGAACAAAAACCAAGCACTACCCCCTAAATCTTTCCTTTCTGTAAGTATCTAACAAAACTCACGGGACACCCTGTACAGTAGGCTACAGAATGACTTCCAGCCATGGTTGCTGGTTGTAATAACTCACGGGACACCCTGTACAGTAGGCTACAGAATAACTTCCAGCCATGGTTGCTGGTTGTAATAACTCACGGAACACCCTGTACAGTAGGCTACAGAATAACTTCCAGCCATGGTTGCTGGTTGTAATAGCTCACGGGACACCCTGTACAGTAGGCTACAGAATAACTTCCAGCCATGGTTGCTGGTTGTAATAACTCACGGGACACCCTGTACAGTAGGCTACAGAATAACTTCCAGCCATGGTTGCTGGTTGTAATAACTCACGGAACACCCTGTACAGTAGGCTACAGAATAACTTCCAGCCATGGTTGCTGGTTGTAATAACTCACGGGACACCCTGTACAGTAGGCTACAGAATAACTTCCAGCCATGGTTGCTGGTTGTAATAACTCACGGGACACCCTGTACAGTAGGCTACAGAATAACTTCCAGCCATGGTTGCTGGTTGTAATAACTCACGGGACACTCTGTACAGTAGGCTACAGAATAACTTCCAGCCATGGTCGCTGGTTGTAATCATATTGAATATAAGCATCTTGTTCTAGTCTACGTTATCAAAACAGTTTAGTATCTTACAAATATCAATGAGATAACTTCGCAAGCGATGCGTGTTCAACGAAGAGAGACCGATACCTTTCAACCGGCCCTCTCAGCTCAGATATATCGGTATGTATATACACACACACACACACATACAGAGAGAGAGAGAGAGCGAGAGAGAGAGGGGGGGGGGAGAGGGAGAGAGCGCGAGTTATGATCAAGCATGAATATATTTGTCAATAATCACCTAGTCATTTAATACACCGTTTTTATACTATTGTTTTGTACAGTGTAGAGTTGACGAAAATATGTGCTGGCATTTTTTGTTTTGTCTATGTGAATGAGGGAGACAAAAGGCATAACCGCCTGCAGCGAGTGCCTCCCCCAGATTTGAAAGTGACAGGGCCTAAATCAAGGGACGTTCGAGCTATCCATATTCATAACTATCCATATATTGCAAATAATACAAAAGTACATCAAAGGTATATAAGATAATTGGGCATATTGATAGTGATAATACCTTTTCTCGCCTTATATTAAACGGGTATATTACTGTCAGTATACCTAACTGGTTAAGGGGAGATCCCCCAACACTGTAAAAAAAAAGAAAAAAATCCCCAATACGGTAAAAGAATCCCCAACACTGTAAACAAAAGATAGGCTAAAATATACCCTTAATTTTATAGTGTTAGCAACTCTCTCTCTCTCTCTCTCTCTCTCTCTCTCATTTTTAGTGTCCTTGTCTGAAACTCGATAACATACGTTTTTTTTTCTAATATAAAGTCGGACTGCCTACTATGGATTGCAAACTCCGTGTAGTCTGAGTATCTATGTACCGTAACTGTTTGTAACTATATAACACACACATACACACAGTCTCTCTATTTTTGTTCTCTCTTTCTCTCTCCCCCCCCCCCCCACACGCCTGCTTCCCCTGGTAGTTTATTGTGAGTGCCGTAACAGAAGCCAAGCACATTCATAAACACCACACTGATTTCTTGGGAACCTGAGCCTCCTGCTACCACCCCTCCTTTCCTCCCCCTCTCCTTTCCTCCACCCCTCCTCCCCTCCCTACTATACGGCCCTACCCTGCTTGTCTCACACGCTCTCTCTCTCTCTTACTCCACCTATAGTCCTCTACTCTTCCTACATGTCCTGCCCATCTTTACTTCTGCTCTTTTATAATTTCTAGAATATCTTTGACTTTGATTTGCTCTCGTACCCACGAATCTCTCTTCCTATCTGTAAGAGTTATTACTAGCTTTGATCTTTCCATTGACCTCTGTGCACTCGTAAGCTTATTCTGTATTGCGATAGTTCGTTTCCTAGTTTCAGATCCATAGATCATGTTTGGTAACACACACTGGTTAAAAACTTAACGCTTAAGATATATTGGTAGAGTACATTTCATGATGTTCTTCTGTTTGCCGAAAGCTTTGCATCCTAGAGTGATTCACCTAATTAGTAAATGTTAATTGTCTATTGTTAGTTTCAATTATAGGCCAAGATAATTGTATTCTTCTTCCTTTAGAATTTCGTCTGTCACACACCTACAGTATATACCAACACTACCACACCTGTCACACACCTACAGTATATAACAACCACACACCTGTCACACACCTACAGTATATACCAACACTACCACACCTGTCACACACCTACAGTATATACCAACACTACCACACCTGTCACACACCTACAGTATATACCAACACTACCACACCTGTCACACACCTACAGTATATAACAACCACACACCTGTCACACACCTACAGTATATACCAACACTACCACACCTGTCACACACCTACAGTATATACCATAACTACCACACCTGTCACACACCTACAGTATATACCATAACTACCACACACCTGTCACACACCTACAGTATATACCATAACTACCACACACCTGTCACACCTACAGTATATACCATAACTACCACACACCTGTCACACACCTACAGTATATACCATAACTACCACACACCTGTCACACACCTACAGTATATACCAAGACTACCACACATCTGTCACACACCTACAGTATATACCATAACTACCACACACGTCACACACCTACAGTATATACCATAACTACCACACACGTCACACACCTACAGTATATACCATAACTACCACACATCTACAGTATATACCATAACTACCACACACCTGTCACACACCTACAGTATATACCAACACTACCACACCTGTCACACACCTACAGTATATACCATAACTACCACACACCTGTCACACACCTACAGTATATACCAAGACTACCACACATCTGTCACACACTTACCATAACTACCACAACTGTCACACACCTACAGTATATACCAACATTACCACAACTGTCACCTGAAGCTTCCACACACCCACCCACACCTACCCACCCACCCAACCACACACACACACCCACACCTACCCACCCAACCACACACACACGCCCACACCTTTCTCTTTCTAATTTACATCAACGACATAGATTAGGGTCTCACCTGTACAATTTCAAAATTTGCTGACGATACAAAAATTTCAAATAGCGTACTCTCAAAAGATCAAGTTGACGATATGCAACACAATCTAGATAAATTGTCACATTGGGCCCAAATTTGGCAAATGAGTTTCAATGCGGATAAATGTAAAGTACTACATATCGGATACCTAAATGAGAAAGCAAACTATTCGATGAATGGCACTCAGCTTAAGAATGTAAACAGAGAAACCGATCTGGGAGTAACAATATCGAGTAACCTAAAACCGAGTCAACAATGTTCAGAGTTGTTAAGAAGGCAAACAAAATAATTGGCTTTATAGGCAGATCATTTGAGCATAAATCCAAAGACGTAATCCTAACCCTTTACAATTCCTTAGTCCGCCCTCTTCTGGAATACTGCGTTCAATGCTGGTGCCCTTATTACCAAAAAGACATAAACAAGCTAGAACGAGTTCAACGTAGAGTTACCAAAATTATACCTAGCCTAAAGAACAAACCATACGAAGAGCGTCTTAGAGAATTAAATCTATTTCCTTTAACCCAGCGCAGATTAAGAGGTGACTTAATTCAAGTGTTCAAAATCATCAAAGGCATCGACAATATGAACTGTAGTAAGTACTTCACTATCGACCAATCTAATTACACGCGGGGACAAGTTTGCAAAATTATTGGTAAATCTTAAATCACACGAATGTAAGAATGTCTTCTTCAATCGAGTTGTCAACTTGTGGAATGGGCTTCCCCGAGACGTTATAGACTGCAGCACCGTTGATTCATTTAAATTCCGCCTAGACAAAATATCTCGCATCAAACCCGCGACTGACTGCGTTTGTAAATGAATAACTTTATTTTATCCTCCCCTCAGTTACTAACCCATATGTCCCCTACTAACTTCCTAGTCCTGCCACGTTAGTGGCAGGGCAGTAGTTCCCTTTCCAATGTTCCCTTACCCACTCTAAACCACTGTTTGGACACTTGATCCTCAGTGTTTTGGAGGACAAGCAGCCTAGAAGGGTCACTAGATCTGTTGTTGCTTGATTTCCTTTGTACTCCTTTGTACCAACCCTCCCAACCACACACACACACCCACACCTACCCGCCCAACCACACACACACACACACCTACCCACCCAACCACACACACATACATATACACACACACACACGCACCCACACCTACCTACCCACCCACCCAAAAACACACCCACCCAACCACACACAAACACACACGCGCACACACACACCTGGTAAATATGTTCATCATGGAGGGATATTTATACTACCGTTTCCATCAGTTCCATCATCTACCCAACTTACTCTGGCTCTCTTTATTCATACACACACACACACACACACACACACACACACACACACACACACACACACACACACACACACACACACACACACTCACTCACTCACAAACCTGGCACACAAACACACACACATGCTGTATATATTCCTCCTCTCTCTCTCTCTCTCTGTACAGTATGTAAGGAAAGCCCTGTCAGTCGAGAGAGTCTTCACACATATCTAAGTCAAAAATAATTATGATCAATCGCAATTAGCTACTTCATTGTAACAATTGACAAGTTTCTACATCCTATGAATCCACAGACACATACAGACCAACAGACGCACACACAACACAGACAGGCAGACACACACACACATAGAGAGAGAGAGAGAGAGAGAGAGAGAGAGAGAGAGAGAGAGAGAGAGAGAGAGAGAGAGAGAGAGAGAGAGAGAGAGAGAGAGAGAGAGAGAGAGAGAGAGAGAGACACACCTGTCATCACTTATCATATGACTGAAGTTCGACCTTTTAGCCTCAGGAACATAAAAATAGGAGGGCGAAGAGCGGAGGAAGTGGAAGTGGATGAAGAAAAGATGAAGGAAGTGGGGTGGAGAAAGAAGAAGGAGAGTGGAGGAGGACGAGAAGAAAGAAGAGGAGGAAGAGGAGTACAAATGAGTACAAAGGAAATCAAGCAACAACAGATCTAGTGACCCTTCTAGGCTGCTTGTCCTCCAAAACACTGAGGATCAAGTGTCCAAACAGTGGTTTAGAGTGGGTAAGGGAACATTGGAAAGGGAACTACTGTCCTGCCACTAACGTGGCAGGACTAGGAAGTTAGTAGGGGACATATGGGTTAGTAACTGAGGGGAGGATAAAGTTATTCATTTACAAACGCAGTCAGTCGCGGGTTTGATGCGAGATATTTGTCTAGGCGGAATTTAAATGAATCAACGGTGCTGCAGTCTATAACGTCTCGGGGAAGCCCATTCCACAAGTTGACAACTCGATTGAAGAAGAAATTCTTAGATTCGTGTGAGTTAAAAGATTTACCAATAATTTTGCAAACCGTTTCCCCGCGTGTAATTAGATTGGTCGATAGTGAAGTACTTACTACAGTTCATATTGTCGATGCCTTTGATGATTTTGAACACTTGAATTAAGTCACCTCTTAATCTGCGCTGGGTTAAAGGAAATAGATTTAATTCTCTAAGACGCTCTTCGTATGGTTTGTTCTTTAGGCTAGGTATAATTTTGGTAACTCTACGTTGAACTCGTTCTAGCTTGTTTATATCTTTTTGGTAATAAGGGCACCAGGATTGAACGCAGTATTCCAGAAGAGGGCGGACTAAGGAATTGTAAAGGGTTAGGATAATTCTTTGGATTTATGCTCAAATGACCTGCCTATAAAGCCAATTATTTTGTTTGCCTTCTTAACAACTTCTGAACATTGTTGACTCGGTTTTAGGTTACTCGATATTGTTACTCCCAGATCAGTTTCTCTGTTTACATTCTTAAGCTGAGTGCCATTCATCGAATAGTTTGCTTTCTCATTTAGGTATCCGACATGTAGTACTTTACATTTATCCGCATTGAACCTCATTTACCAAATTTGGGCCCAACATGACAATTTATCTAGATTGTGTTGCATATCGCCAACTTGTTCTTTTGAGAGTACGCTATTTGCAATTTTTGTATCGTCAGCAAATTTTGAGGTTGTGCAGGTGAGACCCTCATCTATGTCGTTGATGTAAATTAGAAAGAGAATTGGTCCTAGTACCGATCCCTGGGGTACCCCGCTACTTACATTGGTCCATTTAGATGCCTTACCGTTTATGACTACCCTTTGCTTTCTGTTGCTGAGCCAATTTTCTATCCATTTCAACACACCGTCTTGTATTCCATGCGCTTTTAGTTTTAGCAGTAAACGTTTGTGGGGAACTTTGTCAAAGGCCTTTTGAAAATCAAGGTATATAATATCTACAGCTTTACTCTCATCGTAGAGGTTGAGGATATTGTGGAAGAAGTCTAAGAGGTTTGTTAAACAGGAACGTTTTTTACGAAAGCCGTGTTGAGTATCTTTAAGTATGTTATTTTCCTCTAAGTGATTTACGAGTCTGTCTCGTATGACCGTTTCTAGCATTTTACATACAACTGAGGTTAAGCTAATCGGACGATAGTTACTGGGTAGGGATTTGCTGCCTTTTTTGAATATCAGTGTTACGTTGGCTAGCTTCCACTGATCAGGCATAGTTCCAGACTGCAAGGATTTATTGAATAGTAATGTCAGTGGTTTGGAGAGCTCATTCTTAGCTTCCTTTAGAACTCTAGGCGAGATTGTATCAGGTCCTGGCGTTTTATTTACCTTGAGCTTATCTAAACAATTCAATACTTCTCTCTCTGTAACGGTGATATTGCTTAGAACATCTGAATTAGCCAATAGAATCGGCGATGGTGTAGGGATATCACTGAGGTTCTTCTGTTGTAAAAACTGATGCAAAGAAGGTATTGAGGGCATTACTCATTTGTACTTCGTCTTTGGTGTATTCTCCTTTTTCATCGACTAACGGTCCAACAGTTGAAGTAACTACTTTTTTCTTTCTGATATAACTATAGAATTCTTGCGGGTTGTTTTACTTTGATTCGCAATATGTAACTCTAAGGTCTTTTTACTTTGCTTAATTAACTTTTTGGCTTTACGTCGTAGCTCTACAAATTTCACCCGTTCTTCGTCTATTTGTGAGGATTATATACTATCATTGGCAAAATTTTTAGCAAGCAGGCAGTTTGAAAATATCTTTATTCCACCATTTGGGCTTATTATTATGGCCTGGACGCCGTATTTTCGATGGTATGCAGTCTTGCACTGCTTTTAGGTAAGTGGTTTCGAATAACTTCCAAGATGTATTTATGTCGTTATTGTTAATTAAAAAGCTCCAGTCAGTTTCTTTAAACATAGCTCTAAGTTTATGGAAGTTTGCTTTTCTTGAAATTAGGGACTTTTTCGATGTACTATTTGGTTCGTTAATAGTAAATTTTAAAGTGAAAGTTATCGTACGATGGTCGCTGTTACTGAATTCATCACCAACATTCAAATTCTCTATCAATTCTTCTTTTGTTGCAAGTACAATGTCAAGAATGTTATTACCACGGGTCGGCGTTTCGAACAAATTGATTAAAGCGAACTCTCTTGCAAGTTCGTATACAAGTCATGTCCGGAGTGTGAAGTAAGAGTATCGCCCCACTTGGTCACAGGTAAATTAAAGTCGCCAAAAATTACGGATCTTGTGAGTTACTTACATCTGCAATTTGTTCGTAAATTTCTCGGTCAGTTTGCACTGATTGAGCTGGAGGTCTGTATATTAACGCAAAGTATTATTTTTGTACCTTTATTATTCTTTATTAGCACAAAAGATGTGTCGACGTTCACAATTTGAGGTTTTGACACGAGGGTCGGGTTAAGACTTTCTTTGATATAAAATAAAACGCCACCTCCATTTTTATTTATTCGGCTGTTCTCAAACATTACATAACCGGGAAGTGAATACTCTGCTAAAAAGTCTCTATCTTCTGTATTGAGGTCATGATTCTGTTATGCCAATCACATCATAATTTTCTGTAAACACTAGTTCCTCTAAATCTGAAAATTTATTGCGTAATGCTACGAGCGTTTGCATAGAAAACCTTTAAAGTTGCGGTTTTAGAACTCGCAGAACGTTCTTTCATCGAATTTTTGGTTCTGGTCGGATCTACATTTACATTCATGGCTGTCCTCGGTCCTCTGTCGTTATCCCTGACGGTTTTTAATTTGGGTCGTGTTGGTGGAGCTTTATCCAAATTCGCGGTTCTTGACGGATTAGTATTTAATTCCTTTGTAGGTTGCCGTCCTCGCTGTCTTCGGTCCTCCTTCCTGGTTGTCCTGTGCTGAGTCGATTTCTTCTCCGAAAATCCTTCACCGCATCGTTGAGAAGACGCCCAAAACGTGCTGCTCCCACCTGGTTCAGATGAACTCCATCGTCCGAAAACAAATAGTCATCGTAGTAGAAATTGTCCCAGGTGTCGACGAATCCCACGTTCTCCTTCCTGCAGAGGTTTGCTAGACAACGATTTGTGCTGGTGGCTATGTTGTAAAATCGGCTCTCTACACCGAGCCGGGGGACGTTTCCTGGTAGTTTCCTGACATTTCCTGGGACGTTTCCTGGAGGACGTTTCCTGGTAAAGTACGCTGGTACTTTAAAAGCAAATCTTCCGACCGGGTTCGCTGTACATCGTTGGATCCAACGTGGATGACGTACATTGTATTAGCAGGGGCCAGCTTTGATACTTCGTCAACTGCTGCAACTACGTCATCCACACCACCACCAGGGATACAAAAACGCTTCCTGGTCTTAGGTGCCCTGGCGCAAAACTCTGTGAGCTGACCACGTATCATCGAGTCTCCCACGAGCCGGACTTCTTCTATTTCCTCTTCGTCATCTGAGTCTGCGAGTATCTGGAAACGGTTTTGACACTCGGTAATCGGTATGTGTTCCTGGTCTTGGGGCAAACGTTGTTCCTCACGACACGGAAGTTGTCTTGAGGGGGAAGAGAGTCACTATTTGTATCTTGAGTATCGGAAACATCAGCTGAAGTGGCTACTGTAGGCGTTGAATTGTTGGCAGTTGACGTTGGGGCGTTGGTGGCTGCTGGAGTTGCGGTGACAATTGAAGTTTGTGGTACTCCAACGTTAAGTGTTACAAACTCTTGGAGTGATTCCAGCTTCATGGTGAGGACGTTGATCTTGTTGTAGGCTTCATCTAATTTCACTGTAAAATTCTCTCGTTGCTGGCAGAGCCGGCAGACTTGAAGATCGATAGTAGCAAACATGGACTCACCAAACCTACCGGCGCAGTTTGCACAAGCGCGAGGCATGGTGATCACTTCAGATCACTTCACTCACTTAAAAAACAATTCACTCACTTTAAAACACTTCAATCACTTTAAAAACACTTCAATCATTTCAACCGAAAACAAATATGCTGAAATACGCAGAAATAGGTTATCAGGGGTGATAGCCTAACCGAAAACAAAAATGTTTAGATACGCAGAATTAGGCTTCCAGGGGCGATAGCCTAACCAAAAGTTTTTTTAAAAATTGAAATACGCAATAATAGGCTACCAGCGTTGAATAGCCTAACCGAAAATAATAAAATTGAAATTTGCAGAAATAGGCTACCAGGTGTGATAACCTAACCTTAAACAAATATATGTATAACAGAATATGTAACTAAATATACAATTCACCACATAGTGATGATATAAAAATAAAGTGTGACTGCACCACAAGGGGTTAATATACTGTGTCAACAGATGGCCCTGGTGTCACTGTAGCCTAGTAAAGCAGTAGCCTACTCTTTTTAGATAAAAAGTGTATCAGTCAAAGGTTATTACAAGATCGTGCAAGCAACAACTAAAATTACAGATATATACGTATAGCTACAGTAGGATACTAAATACAATATCTACAAGAGTTAATAATAAAACAGATTGGCTGGCTATAGGCTAGGCTAGGTTTGGGTTAGGTCAAAAAGCTTGGCAGGTTGGGTTAGGCTAGGTTAGTTTGTACAAATACCACCCTTAGCTTAAAGTAAAATCAGTGTGAGGGGAAAAAGTCAAGAATATATCTAGGGGGAAAAGATAAATGAATGCACTTAAATTTGGTACAAAATTTGCTGGAATTTAATATGTATAATCCCCCAAAAAGGTTTGTTTACAAAATGGCGTCGGCGTTAGTCTCTGTAGGCAGGTTAGTTAGTAAACAATATTGTTTATTAGCAAATTAATATGCAAAGCTTTACTTACATACAAGGCAGTTAAATAGATACTTACTACAGTAGGTAATGGGTAAAATTAGGGGCTACGATTTTATATAAAATAGTAATAAGAGAGCGTTTGTTTACAAAGCAAAACAAAACAATAGATGGCCGCTAGTGGCGCCCTGTCCGAGCAGGAGCTTGTGATAAACACAAGTTTATCAGTCAATACACAGCGAAATATCGTGCAGTGTTACTTACTAAGCTACAGGATGGTTAAACGTGCTCTTACCACCCTTTCATGCACAAGAATGAAGAGGATGAGTAGTTAATACTCAAATTATGATCGATATCGTGAGAGCGTTGACCAGAGCGTCTGCAGCGTCTGGCGGGTAGCACGTTTGGGTGGTATCTGGAGCCATCACCTGTAAGAGGAGTATTGTCGAGATCACGAGGGTTCCCTGGTGAGTGAGTTTGGGGTATTAGGGTATGTCTCATGGGGACCAGACCTAAGAGAGAGATAGAGAAGATAAGAGATTATGTTCAGAGGCATGAGAGGTGAGGCGAGGAGGGTACAGTAGATCCACATCAAGCAAATTGCTGGACCTTTCGAGACAATTCAGACACAACGTGGAATGAGGACGAGCTAGTGTGAAATGGCAGGTTAAGTGGTAGGAGAGCATACGGAGAATTATGGAAGGCGAGAAGACTAATGGTTGAATAATACTAACCCACAACGTTGACAGCCGAATAAGGAAGTAATACAGATCGTGAAATTACCAATGTAAGTTATATCATGAGAGACGTTCAAGTACGTTTAGTTCGAGATCACATTTTGAATACAACACTTAAAGTGGCCGATCACATCACATGACGCCTCATAATTTACGAGAATGGAGATTTATACAGCACACAGTTCCTAATACCGTTGAGAGGGAGATAATCTTTTATGTTTTTTTTTTCCCATAACAAAACCTGTTTGTTATAGATAAACAAACGTAAAGTGAAAAACAAGAGAGCGATATATACTATCAAAACACATTTGAATTATAGGAAATGATTTTATTTTAGTTGAACGACCATTTATCAAACAGGTGAAAATTGACATGACTCTTGTAGTATCCCTACCTTTAATGGGTTAAGACCAACATGGTTAGACAGTAGCACCCTTACAGAAATAGAAGTTTTCACGACGATCCAAATGTCATTTGAAACCCAAAAATTGAGAACAATTAAAGATTTTATTGTTATGCAAATTGTGTGGCCAACAAACACCCAAACGCCCAATTATTACCACAAGGAGACACGTTGCCTGTCCTCCCACGACCGTCACTTTTCCGTCTATTCACCCTATCTATAATTATATTTGGCTATCATTAGGCGACTTTATGCAGCTTAGGACAGGGATTGTGGGGGGTAGTACTTGTTTTTTGGGGCTATATATTCATTTATTTGTTTATTTTTGAGTTTCCTCGCTAGACCTCCATCAAGCTTAGAAAAACACTCCCTAGACTCACTTTCAAGATGAATTTGTACATTGTTCGGTAGAAAAAATGTCCCGGTTCCTTCTAAAATTAGAGGCTCCCTATCGCTCGCCAGGAAAACATCGACACCTAAGGTAATGATATTAACAAAGAAATGGGGCGAAAGGTCTCAAAATCGCCAAACTAATAGAAAGAACGAACGTCTTAAAATCTCAAAACTAATATGATAATCATGAGAGGAGATCGAGAAAAAGCGAATACTACCCCCCCTAAAGCGAATACTACCCCCCTAAACAACTATTCAGTAAAACTTTCAACTCTTTGACTGCTAGAGATCATGCCTAAGCTGAATAAAATCGTCGTTACCCAGTATAAAACAAAAATAGTTTTCTGATTGAAGGAATTAATATAGTTTTTTATAATGTGTTCAAGATCCGTTACTTGGATATGTTGTAGTTTTATAATGTGTTCAAGATCCGTTACTTGGATATGTTGTAGTTTTATAATGTGTTCAACATCCGTTACTTTTGTAGTTTTATATAGTGTTCAACATCCGTTACTTGGATATGTTGTAGTTTTATAATGTGTTCAACATCCGTTACTTGGATATGTTGTAGTTTTATAATGTGTTCAACATCCGTTACTTGGATATGTTGTAGTTTTATAATGTGTTCAACATCCGTTACTTGGATATGTTGTAGTTTATAATGTGTTCAAGATCCGTTACTTGGATATGTTGTAGTTTTAAATGTGTTCAACATCCGTTACTTGGATATGTTGTAGTTTTATAATGTGTTCAACATCCGTTACTTGGATGTTGTAGTTTTATAATGTGTTCAACATCCGTTACTTGGATATGTTGTAGTTTTATAATGTGTTCAACATCCGTTACTTGGATATGTTGTAGTTTTATAATGTGTTCAACATCCGTTACTTGGATATGTTGTAGTTTTATAATGTGTTCAACATCCGTTACTTGGATATGTTGTAGTTTTATAATGTGTTCAACATCCGTTACTTGGATATGTTGTAGTTTTATAATGTGTTCAACATCCGTTACTTGGATATGTTGTAGTTTTATAATGTGTTCAACATCCGTTACTTGGATATGTTGTAGTTTTCTTTGGAACTACTAATCCACAAGTTAATAATAGTTTTTCTTGTATTAATATCTTATTCATCAAGTGCAGTAGTAATATTCCAAATTAATTATACATTTATGTATACTATACCAATTAATTATACATTTATGTATACTATACCAATTAATTATACATTTATGTACACTATACCAATTTAAAGCAATGTTCTGTGTACAGATGTTGAAAGAAGCAGACTGATGGTTTAACTTGTCAAACAATATAATAAATTCAGATAGCCTAACACAGATACTGGTTTAGGTGCTTATGTTTTGGGTGTGGTGTCCTGAGTTCGAATCCTGGGAGAACCATATGCTTTCATTAGTTTATTCAAGTACATTGGAGTTTGTAATTGATGATTAATGTTACTTATAAAGAAGGAGTCATTTATATATATATATATAGAGAGAGAGAGAGAGAGAGAGAGAGTTTAGAATTTACTCTCGTTTATTTTTTAGCTTAGCAATAATAAAAAACCGTATTATAAACCAGTTATTTTCTCGCTTGGGTAGTTTATTGGCAGTCGTTATAATGCTGACAATAATTCAAGCTCAAATACTATCATGTGTACAGGAAATAATACGGAATTAATCTCTTTTGTACCGGAGACGCCTTATTAAGTTTGTTCTAGTTATATTTAGACGGATTTTGTACAGTTTTAAAAGCATCTGTGGTATTAAAAGAGGATAATTATTATGTTCTCTCCACCAACCAACTTTACTCCTAAACTCGATTAATGAAATTAACAAACGCATGTGGCAGTCCGGGGATTCGAACCCAGGACGTTCACACCGAAAATCAACACACTTATGCATTGCGCCACGAAGACAGTGAGATAGTTCGATGCCTGTTAATTGGTGGAGGCTCTTTTTAAACTGAATAAAATCGTCTAATAGTAGCCAGAATAAAGTTAAAAGGACGTTACCGGTACTGAAGGGGTTAATAATGCAATAAATATACTAGCACATGTTAATAAAGAGATTTTAAATTATGTATCTATATATTTATTAATCAATTTATTCCTTTATCTATTGATGAATTATATGGTTTAGTTTCCTTCTTAGACCTCCATCACACTTTGAAAATACCCCCAAGACCCTCCTTCGATACAAATACCCCCAAGACCCTCCTTCGATACAAATACCCCCAAGACCCTCCTTCGATACAAATACCCCCAAGACCCTCCTTCGATACAAATACCCCCAAGACCCTCCTTCGATACAAATACCCCCAAGACCCTCCTTCGATACAAATACCCCCAAGACCCTCCTTCGATACAAATTTGTGCATTTTTTTTTGGAAGATAAAAATCCGTCTAATGTACGTACAGGCTCGCTATCACTTGCCATGAACAAAAAATCATCACCTAAAAGGCACGGAAGGTCATAAACTCGTCAAACTAATGGGGCGAATGTCGCAAAAGCGTCAAACTAATGGCCATAAATATGAGGGAGAAAGGGGGTCCAGAAAATAACTCTTAGGGGGATATGGGCCGGTTTTCTGAACCACTTTCTCCCTCGTGTTTAGCCCCATTAGGTTTGAGATTTTAAGACGTCCGGCCCATCAGTTTTTTTTTGCGATATTAACACCTTTCGGGATTTTGTTGTCAATTTTTAAGTCGTTTCGTACCATTTAAGGGTCTATTTTTTCATGGCGAGCGACAATGAGCCTGTAATTTTAAGAGGACTACCGAAAATTTAAAAATTTATCTTGAAGGGGGTGTTTTATCTTGAAGGGGGTGTTTTATCTTGAAGGGGGTGTTTTATCTTGAAGGGGGTGTTTTATCTTGAAGGGGGTGTTTTATCTTGAAGGGGGTGTTTTATCTTGAAGGGGTGTTTTATCTTGAAGGGGGTGTTTTATCTTGAAGGGGGTGTTTTATCTTGAAGGGGGTGTTTTATCTTGAAGGGGGTGTTTTATTAAGCTTGATGGAGGTCTAGCGAGGAAACTCAAAATTATATATATGAATTTAAAAAAAATAATAATAATAAATAGGAAGGACTGTTGATAATTAGATAGTACATTGAGATACTTTGTAGTCATAAGGAACTCTAGATGTCCTAAAATGAGTAAAACCGTCTAATATTAGCCAGAATAATATTAACCCTATCAGTATACGATGGTTATCTACTTCCTTTTTTACTGGCTATCAGTAGATGAGTTTATTCAGATTAGAAAGGACTTGAGGGTGCCACCTAGTGGTCTTTCCTAAACTGCATACAGTTGTCTAATAATAGCCAAAATATAATGAAAGATTGCATCATCGAATCCTGAAAGGGTTACTTATATATCGCCCATTTCTCACCTCATTTCAGCCTATTTCCTTCCGATTCTCCTCTCAGGCCGTCCGCTATTCGTCAAACACCACCGCTAGCCTCTTCTCTCACTTCCGGCACCTGAATATCACGCACAAAAAGCAAAACTAACTACGGGAATAGCGACGCGTCTTTACCGAGTGTCACCTCCTCTGGGAATCAAGCGAGAGTCTATAGTCCTTCATTTAGACTCTTGCACACGATAACAGAAATACACGGCTTAAAAATCGACTAAACTATTAAATCACCAAGTCAACATCAGTATGTTGTTTATGGATAGTGAAAATAATTATGACAATCCCCTAGAGTTAAAAAAAAAAATGATTTGATTGGCCTCTCTGGGTACGCAGCCAAGACGGCCAAAATGTCACGCATTTCCCGCCCAAACCACCAAATGTCTTCCGTTTTCTATGAACGTGACGTTGTATCACTTGGATTAATGAATTTGAATACAGGATTCTATAATGTACGGTGGCGCAAATAAGTCATATCTCAGCTGTCATTACGTTTGGCTCGCTCTGTGCTGTATTAATGTCTGTCAGATGTTGGATAGGGTGGGTATGTATAGGAACATGTTTGTATATCTCATTAGAAATGAATAAATCAAGTATAGATATTGCTGATACCAAATATTGATCAAAATATACTTGGTGCTGATACATCACATATTTCGCCGACTGTAAATTAGCGTTGAGTTTCATTATCATACAATTGCTCACGTTATTACGAACAATTAATTAATACAATAACGATAAACGTAAAATAACTACAATACAATAAATACATATACTCACATAAACTTGCAGGTGAACAGTCTAACACACAGGCATATATTGTGCAAAACTGATCCATATAAACTTACATATTCGTTTTAAGTACAGTACACACATAAGTACACACGTAAAACCACGCATGCACACACGCACTCCCCCGCCTCTCTCTCTCTCTCTTAGAATTAAGTCCTGACCACCTCGTTGGGTTCGTAAGGTCTGTGTGGTCACCGTATCTATGTAAATATATGTAAATGTATATATCTCTCTCTCTACTCCAATTAGTAAAATGGTTATAATACAGAATTTCATCATGTTCCCCCTCCCTCCCCATTTTAAATTACAAGTAGGGGGAAGGGGCGGAGATGAGCTGGGGCAGGGGGGGTATGAGGGAGGGAAGGAGATGGGGGGGAGGGGAAAGGGTGGACAGGAGGGATAGGGGGCGGGCGGGCGGAGATGAGTGTGCGTGTGTGTGTGGAAGAGGGGGGGGGGGGGGGGTCATGGGGAAAGGGGGGCAGAGGCATGGAGGAGTCAATTTTAACTTGCACCCCCCCCCAAGCATGTCCCCAGCCCCCCCCCCCCCCCCTCCCCTTTTTCTCAGCCATAACTCATAAATTGTTCGCTGCCTCCTTCACACAGCTGTCCTCACTCTCTCTCTCTCTCTCTCTCTCTCTCTCTCCAGACAGACAGACAGACGGTCCTGGCACCTCTGCAATGCGGGGGGAAGAGGAGGATGAGGAGGATGACAGGAAAGAAAAATGAAGAAGAGCAAAATAGAGAAAAAAGTAGGGGAGGGAAAGGAGGAGGAGGGGAAGGCGGAGGAGGAGGGGAAGGCGGAGGAGGGGGAATTAGGAAGAGGAGGGGAAGGCGGAGGAGGAGGGGAAGGCGGAGGAGGAGGGGAAGGCGGAGGAGGAGGGGAAGGCGGAGGAGGGGGAATTAGGAAGAGGAGGGGAAGGCGGAGGAGGAGGAGAATGAACGGATGGAGAGTACAAAGGAGTACAAAGGAAATCAAGCAACAACAGGTCTAGTGACCCTTCTAGGCTGCTTGTCCTCCAAAACACACGATCAAGTGTCCAAACAGCGGTTTGGAGTGGGTAAGGTGAGAATTGGAATGGGAACTACTGCCCTGGAGCTAATGGGAACTACTGCCCTGGAGCTAATGGGAACTACTGCCCTGGAGCTAATGGGAACTACTGCCCTGGAGCTAATGGGAACTACTGCCCTGGAGCTAATGGGAACTACTGCCCTGGAGCTAATGGGAACTACTGCCCTGGAGCTAATGGGAACTACTGCCCTGGAGCTAATGTTCGTGGCAGGATTAGGATGTTAGTAGGGGGCAGATGGGTTAGTAACATAACACTGTTATACGTGATCTTTCATATATCTGCGAATATATATATACGCAATAATCCTTGATGAATTAGAGGGGGGAATAAAATATAGTTATTCATTTACAAACGCAGTCAGTCG
Source organism: Paralithodes platypus (assembly GCA_032716605.1). Classification (NCBI taxonomy): domain Eukaryota; kingdom Metazoa; phylum Arthropoda; class Malacostraca; order Decapoda; family Lithodidae; genus Paralithodes; species Paralithodes platypus. Next base: position 14,789,440 of record CM064491.1, on the reverse strand, counting down.
TGGGTTTGAGGCAAAATATTTGTCTAGGCGAAGTTTAAAATAATCGACGGTGCTGCAGTCTATAACGTCTCGGGGAAGCCCATTCCACAAGTTGACAACTCGATTGAAGAAGAAATTCTTAGATTCGTGTGAGTTAAAAGATCTACCAATAATTTTGCAACCGTTTTCCCGTGTGTAATTAGATAGGTCGATAGTGGAGTACTTACTACTGTTCATATTGTCGTTGCCTTTCATGATTTTGAACAATTGAATTAAGTCACCTCTTAATTTGCGCTGGGTTAAAGGAAATACATTTAATTATCTAAGACGCTCCTCGTATGGTTTGTTTAAGTACCGTATGTTATTTTTCAAATCATAAGTCTGTCTCTTATGAGTGTTTCTAGCATTTTACATACAACTGAGGTTAAGTTAATTGGACGATAGTTACTAGGTAAGGATTTGCTGCCTTTTTAAAGGGGGGTCACCATTTTTGTTTTATCTTTCTCTCCTTTTCTCTCTTTCCCTGGCTTGTATCCATTCGGCCCCATTCAGCCAACTGTTTTAAGAATGTTATCCCCATCCAGGTGACGATTTCATCCTGGCGAGCAATAGCGAGCCAGCATTGTATGGATAAATTCGGCTTCGCCAGACATTTTTCTATCGAAAAAGGTACAAATTTAGCTTGCTGTCTAAACATAAATATAATATATATGTTGGCTCCCTACCACTCGCCAGGAAAATATTGACACCTGGATGGGGGTAAACGTCTTAAACCAGTAGGTTGAATGGGGCCGAATGGATACAAGCCAAAGAGAGAGGGAGAGAAAGAGAACAAAAAAGAGAGGTGGGCTCCCTTAATATCGGTGTTGCGTTGGCTACGGTGTTCTTCTCTCTCTCTCTCTCTCTCTCACACACACCAGGTCAGAGCTCGGCACACACCTCCACCTGCCTCTAGAATTATTACAATCCTGCCTGCCAACTCTCTCACTCTCACTCTCTCTCTCTCTCTCACTACACATACACACACTACCTCTCACTCACTCACACAAACACACTCTCTCTTTCTCTTTCTCATAAACAGCAATACCATATTATCCTAATATCAATACACATTATAGACTATTTAACATCCTCAGCATCAGATTTTTGTTCAGCTTTCGATTTTCAATGCCTATCTCGCTCTCTCTCTCTCTAAGTTATGAATTACTCATTATGAGTTAAGTATAATGTATGTACTATATATATATATATATATATATATATACACTGTATATGTCGTTACCTGTTAATTAATCACGTCACGGCAGGAGCAACACTTGATTTCCAAACCACTGTATTATTGGTTAAATAAATATAGATTTAATTGTACCTTTTGATGCTAGTTAGTTAGTTAAGATCTTCAGAGGTTATCAACCTTTCTGGATTGTTAAGCCAGCACACTATAAGTCAAGAATATCGTCAGGCTTGGAGCCCCTTTTCGAAAACTCCAGTCCCTTCTTCTTGGTGCTCCTTGTTCCTACATTATATATATATATATATATATATATATATATATGTATATATATGCACTGATTATGTTATTAATTATTTGTTTTTATAGAAAATGGCAAACACAACAAAATCTTAATATCTTATCATAATTCCTAATCTCAATTGTAAATACACATCGCGTGGCACTAACCCCCTTTAAACGTCGGATTACCTGGTGTTAAGTCATGGGTTTTGAATTTTGGATTATTAATTATCTTTGTAATCTCTCTCTCACACTCTCTCTCTCTCTCTCTCTCTCTCTCTCGACCCACATGTAAGAGTGCCAAGGTGGGATGTGCCCAGACAGGAGACCCTATAGGAAACAGAGAGAGAGAGAGAGAGAGAGAGAGAGAGAGAGAGAGAGAGAGAGAGAGAGAGAGAGAGAGAGAGAGATTACCTAACTAAACAATTTGTTTTCAAGTGAAACTGATACATATTATAATGCTAATTACTGTACATACAGTATCTACCTGAATATATACCAGCCGTCCGGCTGGCTCAGTTGATAGCGTGCCTGATTCCCACCTTGAAGGTCTCGCGTTCAATCCCCGCTCAGATTGAGAAAAAAAATCTGGGATACAGCCGGCGGTTACCATCTCCCCATGAGCAAGGGGGATGGGTAATGGTCTCTGGTAGACTAAAGAAAGCCAAGCGCTTGCGAATCCTCGAAGGAGGAGAGACGGGCGCTATATAAGTAACCAGAAGATTATTATTATTATTATTATGTAACGTGTGTGTATGTGCATTCATTTCACTACATTAAACAAGCACACCACACTTCTTTCACTACATTAAACAAGCACACCACACTTCTTTCACTACATTAAACAAGCACACCACACTTCTTTCACTACATTAAACAAGCACACCACACTTCTTTCACTACATTAAACAAGCACACCACACTTCTTTCACTACACTAAACAAGAACACCACACTTCTTTCACTACATTAAACAAGCACACCACACTTCTTTCACTACATTAAACAACCACACCACACTTCTTTCACTACACTAAACAAGCACACCACACTTCTTTCACTACATTAAACAAGCACACCACACTTCTTTCACTACACTAAACAAGCACACCACACTTCTTTCACTACATTAAACAAGCACACCACACTTCTTTCACTACATTAAACAAGCACACCACACTTCTTTCACTACACTAAACAAGCACACCACACTTCTTTCACTACATTAAACAAGCACACCACACTTCTTTCACTACATTAAACAAGCACACCACACTTCTTTCACTACATTAAACAAGCACACCACACTTCTTTCACTACATTAAACAAGCACACCACACTTCTTTCACTACACTAAACAAGCACACCACCCTTCTTTCACTACATTAAACAAGCACACCACACTTCTTTCACTACATTAAACAAGCACACCACACTTCTTTCACTACACTAAACAAGCACACCACACTTCTTTCACTACATTAAACAAGCACACCACACTTCTTTCACTACATTAAACAAGCACACCACACTTCTTTCACTACATTAAACAAGCACACCACACTTCTTTCACTACATTAAACAAGCACACCACACTTCTTTCACTACATTAAACAAGCACACCACACTTCTTTCACTACATTAAACAAGCACACCACACTTCTTTCACTACACTAAACAAGCACACCACACTTCTTTCACTACATTAAACAAGCACACCACACTTCTTTCACTACATTAAACAAGCACACCACACTTCTTTCACTACACTAAACAAGCACACCACACTTCTTTCACTACATTAAACAAGTACACCACATTTCTTTCACTACATTAAACAAGCACACCACACTTCTTTCACTACATTAAACAAGCACACCACACTTCTTTCACTACATTAAAGCATACCACACTTCTTTCCAATACACCAAAACAAAATAAACATATATAAAGTGTTTTAAACAGCGATGATCACTTCTGTAACTTTGGGGGGAGACACTTGTCACAGGCAGCTCTTCCCTTTGTCTCCGTCATACACATTAAACAACAAAACTGCAAGGGGATTCAGTGTACGGCATTTTTTCTGGAAGGTGGGGAGAGAGCCTTCAGGGTTTTTTTCCACATTTCTTTATTTGTGGCTTTTCTATTTCTACTATCATAAAGACCTGACCACCTCCCTTTTAATTGCAAAGTCAATGTGGTCAGTGCAGCCACGTAAAACATCTATGCAAATTTTTCTCTCTCTCTCTCTCGTTCTCTCTCTCTCTCAATGCCATCCAAGAGAAAAGAGTATCATTTGTGTAATTGATGTGTGAGCGGCAGTAGCAGACGCCTCTTGTGAGCAGCCTACTAGAGTCCCTTTAAGGGGTTCACCGGCTTTTTTTTGTTTTTATCTTTCTTTCCTTTTCTCTCTTTCCCTGGCTTGTATCCATTCGGCCCCATTCAGCCAACTGTTTTAAGACGTTTATCCCCAGCCAGGTGTCGATATCTTCCTGGCGAGCGATAGCGAGCCAGCATTGTATGGAGAAATCCGGCTTCGCCGGAGAAATTTTTCTATCAACAAATTTACAAATTTGGTTTGCTGTCAAAACTAATATATATACTGTATATGCTGGCTCGCTATCGCTCGCCAGGAAAATATTGACACCTGGATTGGGGTAAATGTCTTAAAACAGTAGGCTGAATGGATACAAGCCAAAGAGAGAGGGAGAAAAGGAGACAAAAAGAGAGGTGGGCTCCTTTAAAGACTGCAGCAGAGCCAGTCCCTTTAATAGTACCCAGCCCAAGTCAGTCCCTTTAAGCACAACCACACAGACACTCCCTTTAAAAAAAAACCACACACACCTCTTTTTGTAGACTAAAAAAATTGAACGTATCATAAACAACAAATGACCTAAAGGTTTGCTATATAATATACCTTCGCAATTTAAATTTTCGTAACTTTCGAGTAAAATATCCTTTATCAAGAGACATTCAGTAATGTACTATGACTAATATATATCAATATTAAGAAGTATATTAATATCAATAAAGAACAACTTCTCATCAATCAGTAAGTTCACATGTATCATATTTTCATAAATAATTTTAGTTAGCCCTCGCCGGACGGCGTTGAAAACTTCCCGCCAACGCTGGATCTGGATGAATCGTCGAATTCTCGGGATTTTGGCACGCTTATAAATACGCAATAAAATGGCCTAACCTAGGTTATACACATATCAGAGGCAGTACTCAGTGTTATCTTGCGATGGGTGAAAACTAGAACACTGTACATTTAGCGGTTATTGTGAGAGGTGGGAAATAAAACCCAATATTTTGGCTTGGTACTGAGAAATGTTAGAATGCAGCGATGCAGTATCGGCGGCCACGGCTATGATCTATTTACATTTGTTCAACAATTGATTATTGATTATGGATTAAGTATTAATATTGAATATATTGATTATTGATTAGGCCTATTGATATATTTCACCATTGAACCATTCCTAAGTCACTGTCGACTGCTTTCATGCATCGTTTGAGACTCTGGAAAATCAATACAAGCTAATAATCTAATAATCTATCTATCCATCTATTGTCTGAGGCCATAGCCCCCTAATGAGAGTAGCCCCCCCCCCCCCCCCACACACACACAAACACACACACAAGGTGCAGGGTACCATAAAAAAAAAGTTATCGAGTGGGTGACCATTTGGAAACGTGGCAGGAGTGTAAAGAGTACACTGACCCACCCAAACTGCCAACTTGGAGTGGTAGGACTATAGTCAACTTATAAATACCGTAATAGTAACATTGTTCGCAATTCATGCATACGGTACTAATGTATGCATAAGATCACAACGTCCTAGGAGCAGAACTTGTGTGGGCATAAGATCACAACGTCCTAGGAGCAGAACTTGTGTGGGCATAAGATCACAACGTCCTAGGAGCAGAACTTATGTGTGCATAAGATCACAACGTCCTAGGAGCAGAACTTGTGTGGGCATAAGATCACAACGTCCTAGGAGCAGAACTTATGTGTGCATAAGATCACAACGTCCTAGGAGCAGAACTTGTGTGGGCATAAGATCACAACGTCCTAGGAGCAGAACTTGTGTGGGCATAAGATCACAACGTCCTAGGAGCAGAACTTGTGTGGGCATAAGATCACAACGTCCTAGGAGCAGAACTTATGTGTGCATAAGATCACAACGTCCTAGGAGCAGAACTTATGTGGGCATAAGATCACAACGTCCTAGGAGCAGAACTTATGTGGGCATAAGATCACAACGTCCTAGGAGCAGAACTTGTGTGGGCATAAGATCACAACGTCCTAGGAGCAGAACTTATGTGTGCATAAGATCACAACGTCCTAGGAGCAGAACTTGTGTGGGCATAAGATCACAACGTCCTAGGAGCAGAACTTATGTGTGCATAAGATCACAACGTCCTAGGAGCAGAACTTGTGTGTGCATAAGATCACAACGTCCTAGGAGCAGAACTTATGTGGGCATAAGATCACAACGTCCTAGGAGCAGAACTTGTGTGGGCAACAGTAATTATTTCATATATACTGTATGTATATAAACAATTACCAGGAATTTAATCTGAGTTTCGTGGCACCTAAACCGAAACCCCCGCCCCCCGAGAACTATGAGATAAGAAGGTATTCTTAGATAAACTCCGATAACACGAGAGAGAGAGAGAGAGAGAGAGATAACACACTGGGAGATGACACGTGTACAGTCGTGGTCAGGAATAATTGAGGGGGATGGTTGGATTTTATGGTCACCCTTCTTCCTCATGTTTAGCCCCATTAGTTTTCAGATTTTAAGATATTTGACCCATTAGTTTGTCGATTGTGAGACCTTTCGCCCAATTTCTTTGTTAATATTATGACCTTTCGTTCTTTTTAGGTGTCTATTTGTTTTCCTGGCGAACGATAGAGAGCCTTTAATTATGGATTATATGCAGAAGTACACAAATAACCATAGATCGCTGTACGACAATAACACTGAAAAACTTTCGATTGAGGCTGCTCTGTAAAGAAGTCAAACACATTTGTAGTTCATAGCTCTTGTAGTTCATAGCTCTTGTAGTTCATAGCTCTTGTAGTTCATAGCTCTTGTAGTTCATAGCTCTTGTAGTTCATAGCTCTTGTAGTTCATAGCTCTTGTCAGCGTTGACGGTTTAGTATGTAAACAAATATAGAAGTTTCGTGCATCTATATAAATGTAAATAGGGCCTACTATATAATCGTTCTGTTACTTTGATATATGAGAATCGCCAAAGAATGAGGTACTAAACATGAATGAATTCTCACACTCCTGGGGCGGTATTTATAAAGCACTTTTAGGCTTAAAAGTAGCTTTTAAAGATGGCGGCCACTTTTAAAAGATAAAAGTTGGGTAAAAAAAACTTTTAGCGGCTAAAAGTAGCTTTTAAACCCGGCGAAAACTAAAAGCCCTCCTGGGGACTTTTAGCGCTTAAAAGTTACTTTTAGGGGACGATGAAGATGGTTGAATAACAAATCCGCCACCCCCTGCCAAGGAATTTTCATGTTAAAAAGACTAATTGGATTAATAGGCCTATAGCAACTCTGAGTTAATCAAAAGATACCATATAAACCACGAATGAACCTTAGAGGAACAAAGCTCCTAACCCCGAGATGAAAGTGTGTATTACCCTACATTATTTGGCAACGGTCAAAATGTAACTGTATGAGTAACTCATGATTGTAGGTTAACTATATTATCAAATGCAGTATGTTAGGTAACTCTTGATTCTATCCATATACCACCCCGCACATCATACTACTCAAAGGTGATCCACTGTGTGTTCTCCAACGCATAAGCTATATTAGAAAGTAACCTACCACCTTATATATCAACCTACTTTAAACATTTCGATTCATACTGTATATATGTCCGACTACATTTTTTGCGGCGGTCGCGGTCTCTCTATTTATAGATGGGTAAATCCTCCTCCTCCGCCCACAACCTCGACAGTTCCAGCGTCCTCGTTACCAAACGCCTATACTGTACTTGTTGGAAGAACACTAACAAATAGACCAAATTAAAGGAGTGTAGAAGGACTAAGATATAATATTCGATTGTCACAAGATATGCCTATTTCATAACATCCGAGAGCAAGTAGCCTATTTGCACCCTATTTTTTTCGCAAATTACCGTAAACTGGGGTGATTTCGGACTGCGGTCATAACTTCGGACTTTGGCGATAATAAGTAATTAGCCATTGTCATATATACCGTAATGGAAACGCTTTTACCATACAAGTCCGAAGTTTTCCACTTTTCAAGAATACTTCGGACATCATTTAGGATAAGGATAAGGATATTATGGGGGATAATTTTAGGAGACTTCCTGATATAATTTGCCCACAGCGCGAATTGACTACTTGCGAGTTTCAGGCTATAAGGAAGTTGGACCTGTAGGAATTGATATTAGACAAAAGTACCAGCTAAAATACAGTCGTAGTACATTAATAAATACATAAACTTACTTCAACATACTTTTTATCCACCAGAAAAAAAAAATAATACTTCTTTTTCTGTTTTATATCGATGCTTACGGCTCCAACTTCATTATAGAATGAAACTCGCAAGTGGTCAATTGCCAAACAAGCAGTGATAATATTGCCTCTAAACCATATTCTCCATAATATCTCCTTTCTACTTACTACCGCCACGAGATCCAATTGGAATATGAATATTTGGTTATACATGCATGTTGAAAATCATAAATAGTCTACGACTCTCTCTCTCTCTCTCTTCTTTTCTATTCTATTCTTTTCTATCCTTTCCTTCAACTTTCCTTTTCTATCGTATATGCCATCTCTACTAGAATTAAATCCTGACCACCTCGTTTGGATCGTAAGGTCTGTGTGGCCAGTGTATCTATGTAAATCTATATAAATCTCTCTCTCTCTCTTTCTGACGACTGACACTAGATCCCCAAGGCCGGACTGAATCTCTGTGTTTGACTAAAATAATAACAAACACATTGACAGAGGATCCCATCTTTGTTAGTAGTTGTGGTAGTAACTGTAGTTGTTGGTGGTGGTGGTGGTTGTGGTTGTGTGTAGTGGATTAGAGTAGTAACTGGTGGATTTGGGTGGTATTAGTCGCAAATGGTATATATTAATTGTAGTTGTCGGAGGTAGCAGTTGTGAAGGTTGTAGGTAGTTGTTGTTGTTGTTGTTGTTGTTTGTTGTTGTGGTTGTTATGGTGGTAGTTGTGGCTGAAGGCATATTTGTTGCACAAACGCACATTTGACTCATATCTACACACACACACACACACACTACTCTCCCAAACTCATACACCTCACTCTCTCTCTCTCTCTCTCTCACACACACACACATGACGTCACGTGCCAGATGTACTGAACAGGAGCGATGATGACATTTTGGTCGGTTTGTTTGCCGAGTATACACCCCAAGATTGTGCCCCCCCCCCCCCCCCCCCCCCCACATCCACCTTCTCTCTCTCTCTCTCTCTCTCTCTCTCTCTCTCTATCTATCTATCTATCTATGTATCTCTCTCTCTCTCTCTCTCTCTCTCTCTCTCTCTCTCTCTCTGGAGTATTCAGGAGTCACATATAAAGTGGTGAACACCAATATGGTTACACCTATTGGAATCTTGTATCCCTTACGGCCAAGTATTGATGTATTTGGGGTATAATTAATCTGATATAACTAATAGTGAATCAAATGGGTGTGACCTTGTTGATGTTCACGAATGTACGGATGCGTGGTGGTGTAGGAATGCGTGGCAGGTGCACTTATAAAATTACGTAGTTGAGTCAGGTGTTAGTTGTGTGAGGTGCTAAATAAATGTTAAGAAAATTATGTGGTTAAGTAAGGTGTTAAATAAATATTAAGAAAATTACGTGGTTAAGTGAGATGTTAGGTGTTAAATATATATTAAGAAAATTAAGTGTTTAAGTGAGGTGTTTGTGCCAGAATTCTTGAGCCTCTTGGTTACGGTATGTGGAGAAGAGAGCTTGTGAGTTATTAGGATGGTTCGTTTAATCATTGTTGAGAATTTTGGTTGCTTTTGTCATTTTCCAGCAATGTATTTTAGTTTGTCCTCTAGGCTAACAAAAACGCCTTCCCAGACTTCCTGCAAACTAAAAAATGCATATTCAGACCCCCTTCAAGCTATAGTTTTAAAAAAATTATAGAAAAATATCCCGGCCGAAGGCCGATTTCTTCTAAGTTACAGGCTCGCTATTGCTCGCCCAGAAAAAAGACGACACTTGAATGAGGTGAAACGTCTTATTATCGACAAACTAATAGGATGAGGCGTCATATAATATCCAAACTAATGTAGCGAAACAGGGGAGGTACAAAAAGACCTCCCTAGGACCAAATAAGGTCAAGGGAGAGTTGTACATCTTTATCAAAGTTTGATATTGTAATGTTGTCGTAAACGTTTCATTGTATGGGCGTTAAGGGGGGTCACCGGCTTTTTTTTATCTCCTTTTCCTTTTCTCTCGTTCTCTGGCTTGCATCCATTCGACCCCAGTCAGGCCACTGTGTTAAGACGTTTATCCCCATCCAGCTGTTGATTTCTTCCTGGCAAGCGAAAGCGAGCCAGCATTGTATGGAGAAATCCGGCTTCGCTATAGAAATTTTTCTATCGAAAAATTTACAAATTAAGCTTGCTGTAATAAACATTATAAAAAATATGTTGGCTCGCTACTGCTCGCCAGGAAGAAATCGACACCTGAATGGGGATAAACGTCTTAAAACAGTAGGCTGAATGGATACAACCTAGAGAGAGAGGGAAAGAAAGATACAAAAAATACGAGGTGGGCCCCCTTAACCAAAACAAACACCAACTGACTGAAAGGGTTGCCGTTCCATGTACGGTGGCGCTAATAAGTCATGTTCCAGCTGTCATTACGTTTGGCTTGCTCTGTGCTGTATTAATGTCTGTCAGATGTTGAATAGGGTGGGTAAGTGTAGGAACATGTTTGTATATCTCACTCGATATGAAGAAATGAAGCTCAGATATTGCTGATACCAATTATTAATCTAAACCTACTTGGTGCCGAGACATCACTTATTAGGCCGACTGTACTCTCCTCTCTTGCCGCACCTCAGTAGCCGTCTTACCTGTGGACAGAAAACACAATTATTAGAAAGTGCAAAACAATTTTCACTTCAATACTAGAACAATTACTGTACATTTATCTATCCTATATACTCAGGCCCGATCCCCACTACTCCTATTTTTTTTTGTTTTTTTTTGTTAATAGAAAAATAAAAATAAAATAAAATATAAGAAAATAACTATAATTGTCATTTAGCTCAACATGGTGTGAATATGTATAGTGTTTAACTATTTACATATTCAGTATTCAATAAGATTATTTAACTACTTCAGGATACGATGACGCGTTATTAGACGATTATATACAGCTTAGGAAGGATATCTAGGAATCAAAGGGCTACAAAATACCCTAAAGTTCCTTCCTAAACTGACAAAAATCGCCTAATGAATAAGAATAAAAGGAAGAAATGCGACCCAGAATACTGAAAGGGTTAACTAGATTATCCTCTAAAAAAAAAAAAAAAAAAAAATATATATATATATATATATATATATATATCAAAACAAAAATAAAACTAGACTAGCCTCTCAAAACTACGATCAAAACTAAAATAAAACCCCACTGCTTGGAAAATGAGACCTCCAAATGTCGTCCAAACAAAGAGCCGGCTACCACCCTCTCTCTCACCGCTGCTGCCTGCCCAACACATAATAAGTAACACTCCGTTCTTAACATTAATCATCAATTACAAACCCCAATGTACTTGAATAAACTATTGAAAGCATATGGTCCTCCCGGGATTCCAACTCGGGTCACCACATCCAGAACATAAGCACCTAAACCATTACACCACCAACACAGTTATAATATAATATAATATAAGGCAACGAGGAAGGCCATAAAAATAGGTACCGGTATCATCTACAATCATGAACATCTCAATATAACTGAAAATACGACGCCCTACTTGGGAAACTGATTGTGAGCCCTGTAGTAGCAGTAGTTAATACATAAAACCATTGTGAGCCCTGTAGTAGCAGTAGTGAATACATAAAACCATTGTGAGCCCTGTAGTAGCAGTAGTGAATACATAAAACCATTATGAGCCCTGTAGTAGCAGTAGTGAATACATAAAACCATTGTGAGCCCTGTAGTAGCAGTAGTGAATACATAAAACCATTGTGAGCCCTGTAGTAGCAGTAGTGAATACATAAAACCATTGTGAGCCCTGTAGTAGCAGTAGTGAATACATAAAACCATTATGAGCCCTGTAGTAGCAGTAGTGAATACATAAAACCATTGTGAGCCCTGTAGTAGCAGTAGTGAATACATAAAACCATTGTGAGCCCTGTAGTAGCAGTAGTGAATACATAAAACCATTGTGAGCCCTGTAGTAGCAGTAGTGAATACATAAAACCATTTAAAACCATTTTGTTATTTGTAGTACAATTGTTTTAGTCAAGTTGCATGTTTCTGTGCTCCCATTGAAGGGACCCGGCGTTCTTCAAACTAAATTAAATGCTCACCCAGACCTTCTTCAACCTAATTCTGTACATTGTTCGACATAAAATTGTCCCGGCCAAAGGCCGATTTTTTTCTAATATAGAAACTCGCTATCACTCGCCCAGAAAAAAAACGACACCTAAATGGGGTGAAGTGTCTTTTTATCGCTAAACCAATAGGGTGAAATGTCTTAAAATCTCCAAAGTAATGGAGCGAGACAGTGGAGCCTGAAGAAGTCCCCTCTCGGATCAAATAGGGTTATATAGGTAATCTGTCAGCCTTCCGTGTGTGTAACTGCCGGTAAAACTTCCGTGTGTGTAACTGCCGGTAAAACTTCCGTGTGTGTAACTGCCGGTAAAACTTCCGTGTGTGTAACTGCCGGTAAAACTTCCGTGTGTGTAACTGCCGGTAAAACTTCCGTGTGTGTAACTGCCGGTAAAACTTCCGTGTGTGTAACTGCGGTGTAAAACTTCCGGGTGTGTAACTGCCGTTAAAAACTTCCGTGTGTGTAACTGCCGGTAAAAACTTCCGTGTGTGTAACTGCGGTAAAACTTCCGTGTGTGTAACTGCCGGTAAAACTTCCGTGTGTGTAACTGCCGGTAAAACTTCCGTGTGTGTAACTGCCGGTAAAACTTCCGTGTGTGTAACTGCCGGTAAAACTTCCGTGTGTGTAACTGCCGGTAAAACTTCCGTGTGTGTAACTGCCGGTAAAACTTGATAGTTAGTCTGTGTCTGTGTGTCTATCTCCGACACTTTGAGGTCTTCAAGCTCCCCCCGTCCCCCCCCAAACACAAAGGTGTGCCTCGCTCTCTCTCTGTATGTATGTATGTATGTATGTACAGTATGTATGTATGTATGTACGTACATACATACATACATACCGGTACATACATACATACATACATACAGAGAGAAAGAGAGAGAGAGAGTAAAAAGTATGAACTCTGATATTTGCCTGTTCTTCATTCATTCCCTTTCTCATTTTTCCTTAATTACACTTCTTCCCCTCCACCCTCCAACCTTGTTCTCCTCCACCCTTCCAACCTTCCCTCCTCTAACCTTCCCTCCACCCCTCCAACCTTCCCTCCTCTAACCTTCCCTCCGCCCCTCCAACCTTCTTCCCCTCCACCCCTCCAACCTTCACCCCCTCCACCTCTCTCCCCCTCCACCCCAACTAGTGAAGCAGTGGCGGTCAATAGCAAGTAGAGGGTGGGTGGAAAGAAGGGGGTGGAGGGAATGGGGGGTGGAGCGAAGAGGGAAGGATGAAGTGTGGAGGGAAGGAGGGCGGAGGGGTGGAGGGAAGGAAGGAGGGCGGAGGGAAGGAGGGCGGAGGGTGGAGGGAAGAAGCGTGGAGGGAAGGGGGGTGAAGGGAAGAAGGGTGGAGGGTGGAGGGGAAGGAGGGTGGAGGGAAGAAACTAGGGTGGAGGAAAGGAGGGTGGAGGGAAGGAGGGTGGAGGGTGGAGGAGGGTGAAAGGAAGGAAGGAGGGTGGAGGGAAGGAGGGTGGAGGGTGGAGGAGGGAAGGAGGGTGAAAGGAAGGAAGGAGGGTGGAGGGTGGAGGAGGGTGAAAGGAAGGAAGGAGGGTGGAGGGAAGGAGGGTGGAGGGTGGAGGGTGGTGGAGGGTGGTGGAGGGTGAAAGGAAGGAAGGAGGGAAGGAGGGTGGAGGAGGGTGAAAGGAAGGAAGGAGGGTGGAGGGTGGAGGGGTGGAGAGCGGAAGAAGATCGAGTCTGGTAATGAACAGGAAGATTGAATGGAAATTGAAGGTACAGGGAAGAGGTGTGGGGGGGGGGGGGAGAGAGGTCTGAAAATGTGGTGGAGGTGATGGAGAAGGGAAGAGGCAATATGGAGGGAGAAGTATGTGATGGAATGTGTGAGGGGTGGAGGGGGGGGGGAAATAGTGGAGTGAGGGTATGTGGTGAAGATGGGGTGAGTGGTGGAGTTGGGGTGAGTGGTGGAGTTGGGGTGATTGGTGGAGATGGGGTGAGTGGTGGAGTTGGGGTGAGTGGTGGAGTTGGGATGAGTGGTGGAGATGGGTGAGTGGTGGAGTTGGGATGAGTGGTGGAGATGGGGTGAGTGGTGGAGATGGGGTGAATGGGGAAGTTGGGGTGAATGGGGAAGTTGGGGTGAGTGGTGCAGATGGGGTGAGTGGTGGGGTTGGGGGTGAATGCTGGGGTTGAGGGTGAGTGGTGGGGTTGGGGTGAGTGGTGGAGTTGGAGGTGAGTGGTGGGGTTGGGGGTGAGTGGTGGAGTTGGGGGTGAGTGGTGGAGTTGGCGGTGAGTGGTGGAGTTGGGGGTGAGTGGTGGAGATGGGGTGAGTGGTGGAGTTGGGGGTGAGTGGTGGAGATGGGGTGAGTGATGGAGTTGGGGTGAGTGGTGGAGAGGGGGTGATTGGTGGAGTTGGGGTGAGTGGTGGAGATGGGGTGAGTGGTGGAGTGGGGAGGGATGGGTGGGGGAGTGGGGAGGTGTGGGTGCAGAAAACGGAGTCCTGTATAATGCAGGAGGGGGAGGGGGTACTGAGGTCGGGGAAAGGTAGGGAGGGAGGGGGGGGGGGGGTAGTAATTTAGGGTGGTGGAAGTGGAAGGAGAATGGTGATGGAAGGGGGGCAGGCAGGGAGGGAGGGGGGCAGGGGTCGTAGCCCCCCCCCCCCCCTCAAGTGTTTGTTTCATCTCTCCGTCTGGGTCAGGAGGGGTCGATCCGTCTGGTCTGGCACGGCAGGAGCTTCATGGAGGTCGCTCTAAAGGTGTACGCCCGTGGACATTAATGATTATGGTCTTACGTTTTCGTGGCTATTCCGAACTGAAAAAAATCTAACTTGAAGGGGGGCTTAGGGGGGGGGGGGAGGGTTAAGCTTACGGGAGGTGTAGCGAGGTCGCTTTTTATGGGCCTCCTTCTCCCTCGTGTTTAGCGTAATAGTTTCGAGATTTTAAGAAGTTCCTTCCATTAGTTTGTCGATTTTAAGACCATTTGCCCCATTTTTTTGTCAATATTAAGACCTTTCGTGCCAGTTAGCTGTCGATTTTTTCCTGGCGAGCGATAGCGAGCCTGTAATTTTAAGAGAAATCGGCCTTCGGCCGTGACATTTTTCTACCGAAAAATGTACAAATTTATCTTGAAGGGGGGGGGGGGGTTCTAGGGGGTGTATTTCTAAGCTTGATGGAGGTCTAGCGAGGAAACTAAAAAATAAATGAAAACATGAATTAATAGCCCAAAAAACCGGCGACTAGCCCCTTAAAGGTGAATTGATAGTAATAAACTCAACTAATACAAGGATGAATAGGTAAATCACTATCAAAATATTCAACGATTTGTATACATTTTTCATACCCTTGATAAATTTCACAGTGCAACCAAGTTCTGAAACATCTAGTATATAATAAAACATTGTGTTGTCTCGTGTGGATTCGATACAGATGCACATAGATGCGTAGCCTTTAGTGTTCACGACTGTACAGACAGACAGGTGGGTGGTGTAGACAGTTGGGTGATGTAGACAGACAGGTGAGTGATGTAGACAGTTGGGTAAGACAGACAGACAGACAGGTGAGTGATGTAGACAGGTGGGTGAGACAGGTGGGTATGACAGATAGACAGACAGGTGGGTGATGTAGGCAGGTGGGTGATGTAGACAGGTGGGTAAGCCAGACAGACAGACAGGTGGGTAAGACAGACAGACAGACACGTGAGTGATGTAGACAGGTGGGTGAGACAGGTGGGTATGACAGATAGAGAGACAGGTGGGTGATGTAGACAGGTGGGTAAGACAGACAGACAGACAGGTGAGTGATGTAGACAGGTGGGTGAGACAGGTGGGTATGACAGATAGACAGACAGGTGGGTGATGTAGACAGGTGGGTAAGACAGACAGACAGACAGGTGAGTGATGTAGACAGGTGGGTGAGACAGGTGGGTATGACAGATAGACAGACAGGTGGTGATGTAGACAGGTGGCTGAGACAGTCAGACAGACAGGTGGGTGATATAGACAGGTGGGTGAGACAGGTGGGTATGACAGATAGACAGACAGGTGGGTGATGTAGACAGGTGGGTAAGACAGACAGATAGACAGGTGGGTGATGTAGACAGGTGGGTGAGACAGGTGGGTATGACAGATAGACAGACAGGTGGGTGATGTAGACAGGTGGGTGATGTAGACAGGTGGGTAAGACAGACAGATAGACAGGTGAGTGATGTAGACAGGTGGGTATGACAGATAGACAGACAGGTGGGTGAGACAGGTGGGTATGACAGGTAGACAGACAGGTGGGTGATGTAGACAGGTGGGTGATGTAGACAGGTGGGTAAGACAGACAGATAGACAGGTGAGTGATGTAGACAGGTGGGTGAGACAGGTGGGTATGACAGATAGACAGACAGGTGGGTGATGTAGACAGGTGGGTAAGACAGACAGATAGACAGGTGGGTGATGTAGACAGGTGGGTATGACAGATAGACAGACAGGTGGGTGATGTAGACAGGTGGGTGATGTAGACAGGTGGGTGATGTAGACAGGTGGGTAAGACAGACAGATAGACAGGTGATTGACGTAGACAGGTGGGTATGATAGATAGACAGACAGGTGGGTGATGTAGACAGGTGGGTAAGACAGACAGATAGATAGGTGGGTGATGTAGACAGGTGGGACAGACAGGTGAATCAAACAGGTGGTCTTTCCTTAACTACTGCACAAAATGGAGCCATGTAAATATTAACAAAAGGCAGCAAAGGCATCACTCTCCTGCAAGATTGATTGGGTGGGGAAAGTTGCAGACAGGTTGATAAGCTTACCAGGCTGCAATCTATGTAGTTGCTAGGGCCGGGTTTATATATGTTTCCTTTTTTTTATAATTATTATTCATTTATTTTTTATTTTATTTTTTGTCAAAAGGAAAAATACTCGGTCGGCTTGTGTGTATGATTATCCTGTCGGTATCTTCCATGAACTACACCATGTAAGGCTGTGTGTGTGTGTGTGTGTGTGTGTGTGTGTGTGTGTGTGTGTGTGTGTGTGTGTGTGTGTGTGTGTGTGTGTGTGTGTGTGTGTGTGTGTGTGTGTGTAGTGTAGTGTAGTGTGTGTGTCTGTGTGTGTGCAGTCTACATATCTTCGTCAAGGTACTCAAGGTACTTTACTCAAGGTAAATAAAACGCCTGGACCTGATACAATCTCGCCTAGAGTTCTAAAGGAAGCAAAGGATGAGCTCTCCAAACCACTGACATTACTATTTAATAAATCCTTGCAGTCTGGAACTATGCCTGATCAGTGGAAGCTAGCCAACATAACACCGATATTAAAAAAAGGCAGCAAATCCCTACCCCGTAACTATCGTCCAATTAGCTTAACCTCAGTTGTATGTAAAATGCTAGAAACGGTCATACGAGACAGACTCGTAAATCACTTAGAGGAAAATAACATACTTAAAGATACTAAACACGGCTTTCGTAAAAAAACGTTCCTGTTTAACAAACCTCTTAGACTTCTTCCACGATATCCTCAACCTCTACGATGAGAGTAAAGCTGTAGATATTATATACCTTGATTTTCAAAAGGCCTTTGACAAAGTTCCCCACAAACGTTTACTGCTAAAACTAAAAGCGCATGGAATACAAGACGGTGTGTTGAAATGGATAGAAAATTGGCTCAGCAACAGAAAGCAAAGAGTACTCATAAACGGTAAGGCATCTAAATGGACCAATGTAAGTAGCGGGGTACCCCAGGGATCGGTACTAGGACCAATTCTCTTTCTTATTTACATCAACGACATAGATGAGGGTCTCACCTGTACAATCTCAAAATTTGCTGACGATACAAAAATTGCAAATAACGTACTCTCAAAAGAACAAGTTGACGATATGCAACACAATCTAGATAAATTGTCATGTTGGGCCCAAATTTGGCAAATGAGTTTCAATGCGGATAAATGTAAAGTACTACATATCGGATACCTAAATGAGAAAGCAAACTATTCGATGAATGGCACTCAGCTTAAGAATGTAAACAGAGAAACCGATCTGTGAGTAACAATATCGAGTAACCTAAAACCGAGTCAACAATGTTCAGAAGTTGTTAAGAAGGCAAACAAAATAATTGGCTTTATAGGCAGGTCATTTGAGCATAAATCCAAAGAAGTTATCCTAACCCTTTACAATTCCTTAGTCCGCCCTCTTCTGGAATACTGCGTTCAATCCTGGTGCCCTTATTACCAAAAAGATATAAACAAGCTAGAACGAGTTCAACGTAGAGTTACCAAAATGATACCTAGCCTAAAGAACAAACCATACGAAGAGCGTCTTAGAGAATTAAATCTATTTCCTTTAACCCAGCGCAGATTAAGAGGTGACTTAATTCAAGTGTTTCAAAATCATCAAAGGCATCGACAATATGAACTGTAGTAAGTACTTCACTATCGACCAATCTAATTACACGCGGGAAACGGTTTGGTAAATCTTTTAACTCGCACGAATCTAAGAATTTCTTCTTCAATCGAGTTGTCAACTTGTGGAATGGGCTTCCCCGAAACGTTATAGACTGCAGCACCGTTGATTCATTTAAACTCCGCCTAGACAAATATCTCGCATCAAACCCGCGACTGACTGCGTTTGTAAATGAATAACTTTATTTTATCCCCCCCTCAGTTACTAACCCATCTGTCCTCTACTAACTTCCTAATCCTGCCACGGACATTAGTTCCAGGGCAGTAATTCCCTTTCCAATGTTCCCTTACCCACTCTAAACCACTGTTTGGACACTTGATCCTCAGTGTTTTGGAGGACAAGCAACCTAGAAGGGTCACTAGATCTGTTGTTGCTTGATTTCCTTTGTACTCCTTTGTACTTTGTACTCCTTTGTACTCCTTTGTCTATAATTATGCATACATGTTATTATTATTTATGGATTGATTAATTATATACTGAATTAATGTGTTTACTATATGTATGAATGTATTAATGTGTTTACTATATGTATGAATGTATTAATGTGTTTACTATATGTATGAATGTATTAATGTGTTTACTATATGAATAATGTATGAATGTATTAATGTACTATATGTAGAATGTTTTTACTATATTTAATGTGTTTTTAGAATGTATTAATGTGTTTACTATATGTATGAATGTTTTAGAATGGGTTCATATTTATCTTGTAAAGTCAAAATCAATAATTTTCTCATTAACCGCAGTCAGGTTGTGTGTGAAATCTAGAGAAAGGGACATGATCTCCACACTTTTATGGGGAGATGGGTTGTTTTTCTGGCTCCCCTTCTCCCTCGTGTTTAGTCCCATTAGTGTTCAGATATTAAGAAGTCCAACCCATTAGAGAGAGAGAGAGAGAGAGAGAGAGATAGAGAGAGTTAGAGTTAGCAATATGACGGCAAACAGTGTGACATAGACGGGAGAAGTGAAGCAAACAGACGAGATGGCCATCTCAAGCAGACTTAAAGCAGATGTACACGAGAACCCAGACACGGTCACAGGTGGACGTGGCTACTGTGTACACATGTGCGTCTAGTGGCAGAGTGTATAGCTGCGGTGAGTTCGTTATCAGTTACTGACATTTGTTTTTCTATGTGAGTGAGGGAGACAAAAGGAAGAACTGCCTATAGCGAGTACCTCCCCCAGAGTTGAACGAGTGACAGAGCCAAAATCAAGGGACGTTCGAGCTAAAATGCCTGGAGGCACGGAGTTTGAAGTAATGTAAGTCATAGGAAGAGGGAAAGACTGATTCTGGTAGAGAGTTCCAGAGCTCAGCTGTTAAATAAAAGAAAGATTGAGAATAACGTTTCGCTCTTGGGTTGGAAAGTTGCACATAGTTGGGGTGGGATTGTGTTGCAAGACGAACTAACAAATACATAAGCACTATATAACACACACACTGCAAAACACACACAATGATGCATACGGTACACATACAATAACATATACAAACAATGACACACACACACACACACACACAAACAGGCTCAGACACACACTCAAGAACACAGTTAGACAGAAATACACTAGTACTCAGACATGTACAAGTCCTTCACACACACACACACACACACACACACACACACACACACACACACACACACACACACACACACACACACACACACACACACACACACACACACACACACACACACACACACACGTCCTCAGACTTGCATACGTCCATCACACAGACAGACAGACACCTTCTAACACGTTCACAGGGGAAAAAAACATGACTAAAGACATTCATGGGAAAATACATTAGTTCTTGAGAAAATAAATAAGCTCCTGGGAAAATGAATAATCGCGTGGGAAATTAATAAGGCCGTGGGGAAATAAATAAGGGCGTAGGAAAATATATCAGCTTGTGGGAAAATTAGTTATCTCGTGGGAAAATACAATATCTCTTTGGATAATAACAAAGCTCTTGGGAAAATAAATAAGGGTCAGGGGAAAATACTGTATGTAAGCAAGTGGGAAAATATATAAGCTCGTGGGATAATATGTAAGCAAGTGGGAAAAGAAGATATGTAAGCAAGTTGGAAAATATATAAGCTCGTGGGATAATATGTAAGCAAGTGGGAAAATATATAAGCTCGTGGGATAACATGTAAGCAAGTGGGAAAATATGTAAGCTCGTGGGATAACATGTAAGCAAGTGGGAAAATATGTAAGCTCGTGGGATAATATGTAAGCAAGTGGGAAAATATATAAGCTCGTGGGATAATATGTAAGCAAGTGGGAAAAGAAGATATATAAGCTCGTGGGAAAATATATAAGCTCGTGGGATAACATGTAAGCAAGTGGGAAAATATGTAAGCTCGTGGGAAAATATATAAGCTCGTGGGAAAATCAATATATTTCGTGGGAAAATATATAAGCTCGTGGGCATGTAAGCAATAATATGTAAGCTCGTGGGAAAATATATAAGCTCGTGGGCAAATCAATAATTTGTGTGAAATAAGTAAGCTTGTGGGAACTAAATAAACTGTGGGGAAATGTATAAGCTCGTGGGAAAATAAATAAGATACTGGAAAATAAATGAGCTCGTGGGAAATATATAAACTCGTGGAAAATACACAAGCAAGTGGGAAATAAATAAGCTCGTGGGGAAAAAAAGCCCGAGAAAAAAAAGTTCGTGGGAAAATGCACTATAAATTTTATGGAATAATAATCTCGTGAAAAATAACTAAGCACGTGGGAAAATAAATAAGCTCGTGGAAAAATAAATAAGCTCGTGTGAAAATAAATAAGCTCGTGGGAAAATAAATAAGTTCGTGGGAACATAAATAAGCTCGTGGGAAAATAAATAAGCTCGTGGGAAAATAAATAAGCTCGTGGGAAAATAAATAAGCTCGCGGAAAAATAAATAAGCTCGTGGGAAAATAAATAAGTTCGTGGGAACATAAATAAGCTCGTGGGAAAATAAATAAGCTCGCGGAAAAATAAATAAGCTCGTGGGAAAATAAATAAGCTCGTGGGAAAATAAAGAAGCTCGTGGGAAAATAAATAAGCTCGTGGAAAAATAAAGAAGCTCGTGGGAAAATAAATAAGCTCGTCGGGAAATTATTTTAAGTGTTTAGGAAACTAAGTTAGCTCGCGGGAAAAACAAAGTTTGTAGGAAAATAAATATATATCATGGGAAAATACTAAACTTGCAGAGAAACTAAGCCCTGTGGAAATAAGCACACTCGTGGAAAATAATGAAGCTAACCATGAGAAAATATTTAACCCTTTCGCTGCCGGTGACGTTCTGGAATGTTTTGGCAATTTACAGCAATTTCCAGGCTTTAAAACCTGTAAAAAACTTAAAAATCGAGTGTCAGTGGGCGGGAGCGTGAGAGGCCCACCTCCGACCCTCAGAGCAGCCAGCGGCCCACTGAGGTAGACTGTGTCTCGCGCGGGTCTCTCACTGCCTCTCACAACATTGTTGCTAAGCGAGCGAGTGCTAACAAATAGCGGGTTTCCCGCGTTTCTATGGCACCGCTGCGGGTGAACCAGGCCACCTACGAGGCCCGTTCTGGTCTCATATTGAAGCTATTTTCGCCTAGTATTCGGCAGAATACAGTTCATTTAATGCAGATGCTTGATTTATCATACAGGAGTGCCTGAATATGCCCTAAATAGCCCAAAACACCCCGCAGAGAAAGGGTTAAGCTGGTGTGAAGTTATACCTGTAAGTTTGTTGGGGGAAATCCGCGAGGAAAATAAAGTTTGCGCAAAAAAATAAGTTCTTCGAAAAAAAGGTCTTTGGAAACAATAAGGTCTTTGCTTGCAAAAAAAATAAAGTCTTTGGAATAAATAAAGTCTTTTGAAATAAAAAGTTCTGGAAAAATGTGGTCTTTTGCAACAAAAAATAAATAAATAAATAAATAATTAAATAAATAAATACATAGATAAACAGATAAATAAATATATATAAAATAAAAATCTTTGAAATAGATAGGGCCATTGAAAACAAAAACAAAATTGGAAAAAAATAAGGTCGTTGGGGAAAATGTGGTCATTTGAAAAAAAAA
The DNA here is from genome assembly GCA_032716605.1 of Paralithodes platypus. Lineage (NCBI taxonomy): Eukaryota > Metazoa > Arthropoda > Malacostraca > Decapoda > Lithodidae > Paralithodes > Paralithodes platypus. The sequence goes on along the minus strand of CM064491.1, from coordinate 14,766,894 downwards.
AAAAGGTCTTTGGGAAAGAATATAGTCTGGAAACTATTTGGGGGTTATTAGCGTTAAAAATTAAAATTAATTACGATTATTTCTATAGGTTTAGAAACAGTTTGTTGCGAGGTCGGGTCCTATGAGATCTGCGTGCCATAAATTGTTCTTTCCTCTCGCATTTAATAGTGCAGTTGGGTCCAGTACATGATTAGATTGATATCCATACCTCGATAAATGGATATTGATGGTGGTTATGTACTGAACCTTTAGCTGCCTTGGTTGTCAGATCAGATGAAGGTATTGAGGGATAAGCCTTTACAACGGCACCTCGTATCTACATTCTACTTTTCCTATTTTTCTGAAGAGTGTAGAGAGGGGAGAAGGGGTGTTGGAGAGAGAGGAAGCTGTTGGAGTTACTTTGTTATGTGTGTTAGTCTGTTGTGTAATGGTTAGAGTGTATACATTCTGTATTTAGTGTCCCGAGTTCGAATCCCGGGAGTATCGCATGTTTTCATTAATTTGATTTAGGGGAGATTGATATTAAGAATTCAAATTAATGAAGATTATTATTAAAATAGATCTTTGGACAAAAATAGGTTCTAAGAACAAAATAAGGAATGTCAAAAGTATAAGGTATTTGGAAATATTATGTTATCTGGCAAACAAAAAAGTTGGCTTTAGACAAAAATAAGATTTTGGGATAAAAATAAGTTTTTAGAAAATAAGGTTTTAGACAAAATAAGTTCGAAAAAAATTGTCTTTGGAACAATAAGGTCTTAGAAAAAATATATTCTTTGGATATATTAAGGTCTAGGGGAAATTTAAGTAGTTGGAAAATATAAGACCGTAGGAAAAAACCCAAAACATTCTGAATAAAATAAGGTTTTTAGGAAAACATAATCTCTTGGTTATATAAGTTCGCTTGGTAAATCGCAGGTACCGGTATATGTAATCGCAGGTACCGGTATATGTAATCGCAGGTACCGGTATATGTAATCGCAGGTACCGGTATATGTAATCGCAGGTACCGGTATATGTAATCGTGAGGATGGTTCTCAAGGTATATGTAATCGTGAGGATGGTTCTCAAGGTATATGTAATCGTGAGGATGGGGTCTCAAGGTATATGTAATCGTGAGGATGGTTCTCAAGGTATATGTAATCGTGAGGATGGTTCTCAAGGTATATGTAATCGTGAGGATGGTTCTCAAGGTATATGTAATCGTGAGGATGGTTCTCAAGGTATATGTAATCGTGAGGATGGTTCTCAAGGTATATGTAATCGTGAGGATGGTTCTCAAGGTATTTTTTGCGATTGGCGGTAACATGTGCTTTTCTTTGTCTGCAAATTTACGAGTTATCCCTTTCAGTATCTTGATGATTTATCTCCTTTTACTTTGGCTATCATTAGATGGTGTTATTCAGTTTTGGGAGGATCTGAAGGATTCGTAGGATTAATTGGGATAGTCTGTAAGCCTCTACACCACAGCTTCACACGCACACACAAATACACACTTGAATTAGTAAGCACAAACACACACTCACACGCCAGAATTAGTAAACACACACACAAACGTACACATACACGACACACACTCCCTGACTTAACCTTGACCCTCACACATGAATGCTGGGATAAGTAGGAACACACACACACACACACACACACACCGACACAAACACACACACCGACACAAACACAAACACACACACACACCGACACGAACACCCACACCGACACACAAACACACCCACACACACACACACACACACACACACACACACACTCTCTCTCTTTTACCTTACATATTGTCCATCCATTAATTCCTGCCCTACCCTGCTCTCCTCTCTGTTGTATTGTAAATACCGCGGAGGATTGGTTACATTAAGAGCTTGGGGGCGTAAAGCCGGTATCACACGAGACCTTTTATAGTCAACATTCAATAATCAACATTTTTCTGGCAACATTTCTGGATTAGTTTACACTGTTATCGAAAACTAGACTGATGGTAGATGAATTTAGGTGACTACATATTTTAAATGTAGACCTCGTAAGCTGCCAGACCAGTGTTGAGGATAAATGTTGAGGGAAAAATCTCTCGTGTGATACCGGCTTCAGGTGAGGCTGAGGGTTGAGGTTAACTGTTGAGACTGTTGAGGTTAAGGGTAGTTTTTCTGGTCCTCTTTCTCCCTCGTATTAAGTCCCAATTGTTTTGAGTTTATAAGACGTTCGGCCCATTAGTTTGGCGATTTTAACACCTTTCGCCCCATTTCTTCGTCAATGTTAAGACCTTTCGTGCCATTTAGATGTCGACTTCTTTCCTGGCGAGCGATAGCAAGCCTGTAATTTTAGAAGGAACCGGCCTTTGGCCGGGAAATTTTTCTACCGAAAAATTTACAAATTTATCTTGAAGGGGGGTCTAGGGATGTTTTTCTAAGCTTGATGGAGGTCTAGAGAGGAAACTAAGAAATAAAGGAATACATGAATTAATAGACAAAAAAAAAAAAAAAAAAGCGGTCCGTCTCCCCTTAAAGTGACCTGCTTTTTGTTATTTCTGTCCTTTTCTCTCTTTCTCTGGCTTGTATCCATTCGGCCCCATTTAGCCAACTATTTTAAGACGTTTATCCCCATTTAGGTGTCGATTTCTTCCTGGCGAGCGATAGCGAGTCAGCATTATATGAAGAAATCCGGCTTCGCCGGAGAAATTTTTCTATCGAAAAATTTACAAATTTAGCCTGCTGTCTAACAAAAATAAAAAATACGCTGGCTCGCTACCACTTACCAGTAAGAAATTGACACCTGGATGGGGAAAAATGTCTTAAAACAGTAGGCTGAATGGGGCCAAATGGATACAAGCCAGAGAAAGATAGAAAAGGACAGAACAAAAACAGGTCACCCCCCTTAAGTGAGTGTAGCCTTGATAGCGCCTGGTGGGTGGGTGGGTGGGTTTTGGAGGATTCACCGCGTCTGACCAGTGCGGCGAGCCCAGACTAATTTTAGAATCGTGCAGGTATTTATCTATTTATATTTTCAATTTTTTTGTTCGACTTCGCCCTATCTGTGTCCTTTTATTTTGTTCTGTCTGTCTGTCACACACACACACACACACACACACACATACACACGGTAAAGGTTATTATAATCGGGAATAGTTGCATACTCTTCTCTCTCTCTCTCTCTCTTACCAGTACTAGGATGGCTGCGGACCAAGGCTCAGTGATTGTTACCCGTGGGAAGAGATTGGGTGTCAGTAATTGTTTATATACAATTATCTTGCACGGGAGAAACAAACTCTGAAACATAACTATATTAAGCAGTTATAAAACCAACGATTACAGAACCAAGACTTATCGTACGGCTAATAATAAGAATTTTAATATTGTATGTACAGTATATATACAGTATGCTGTATATATACTGTATATACTGTATAGCCAGCCGTCCGGCTGGCTCAGTTGATAGCATGCCTGCTTCCCATCTTACAGGTCTCGCGTTTAATCCCCGCTCAGATTGAAAAGTTTTTCTGAGATATAGCCGGCTTGAGCAAGGGAGATGGGTAATGGTCTCTGGTTGATTAAAGAAGTGTGAAGCGCTTGAGAATCCTCGAAGGAGGAGATACAGGCGCTATATAAGTAACCAGACGATTATTATTAGGGGTTCGACCCCTACGGGGAACCTCTATTGTAATCATTAAACCCGGTTTTTCATCCAATTTTTTCTTACGCGCCGGTTTCGACGCAATAACTCCAGAACCGCTTTTTGGATCGGGATCAAACTTTCAAAAGAGGTGCGTTTTTGTATTGGGCAACTTTTGATATGGTAAACATCCGGCATGGCAGCCAAACAGGTCCGTGGCAGCCGATTTCCCGAAAAACTTGACGCCTAAATACCGTCTCTCCCACTCATAGGAAACGACTGGGCTTTGGCATATGGACTCCCCTACTAATGCTCCGCAAATGTTATAGAGAAGGTTTTGCTTTTGCACGTGGGTTTTTTTCCGGCAATCTTGAAAAAAACTTTAATTCCACTTAAAATTCCACATCTTGAAAACTACGCCGATGATCAAAGCCATGCTTGCGTAGTTGGGTGTGGCTCGCGATTCCGAACGTTTTGATACCAAAAGAAAAATGGTGGAATAGTTTGGCCGCAGCATTGAAAACTGTCTATTCTTAAATGACTTTAAAACTGCATTCGCTACCCACACAAAGTTTACGGTCTACAGTCACGGTCACGGCTTCCACGCATCCCCCAGTTTTACTTAATAACATAGTCTCTTTATTATTCAGATCTATTTTTTTTTTTTTGTATTTAACTCTCTCAAAACAGTTCGAGTCCCTACGAATTCCAGCAATTATTTAGCCAACCTACCTATACATACCTACTCTACCAAATAATAATGATAATTCAAATTTATTTTTGGTGAATGATAGAGTATTGGCTAAGGTTTTTAACAATTCCTCCCTTTGCCAAATGCTTTGTTTAATAACAATGATATGGACCTTTAAAGTTTTGACAATTGCCTGTGTGACTTACCCTGCCCTTCCTTCCTACCTCCCTCCTCCCTCATATCTAGCAAATGTATCAACAACCACTCTAGTGAACTTTCGGTATTTAGTTTATTCAGCTTAATACTATTTATCCACATAAAATAGAAACCTATCACGATTTTTGTCTAATACAACCATAGACAGTGCTATTACATATTATTTGAACATGATGTCGAATTTAGCAGTTGCTGTTTACCTTGAACAATAATGACAGAACCGAAAGCTTCTCTTGCCGTGTAGTACTCAAAGAAAGCAGGGTTACTTAAGCCGGCCCATACCGAACTGTTACCAAGTCAGAGATTCAGAGGTAACTTTCACAATGCATTATAACCCTAGACAGACACCAATATACCACTAAATCAGACAAATATCACTACAAAAAAGATAGGAAAATATTATATTAATGTCCTAGGTATTTGAAATTATGCAAATGAGTAAAATCCATTATGATATAATGATAATGGGATTGATTAGTATCTGGCAACAGTGTTGCAATATAATTTTCTGAACGTATGCGAACTTCGGAGTATTTATCCCATTAATATACACATCTATCACTATTTAAATTTAATACAACCATACACAGTGCTATTACATATTATTTGAACATAATATAGGATGGTCTTTCCTTTAAACCATTTTCTATATCTATTCACGAAAAATATAGGCCTAGCCTAGGCAGCACTACCGGTAGGTACGAATTTATCAGTTCGAATTTTGATTGAGAGTGGGATTAGGCCTAGGCCTAGCCTAGGGCTTAACATGGGATACTGTTTGGGGGTTTGGAATAGGCTCAGGCTGCTTTAGGCCTAATTAGGTAAAAATAGTCAAATCGAGACAATTGCACAGCCAACATAGCCTAGGCCAATTAAGCAAATATTTTACCAATCTACAATAGGCCTAGTCTATTCGCTGTAAGTAGGTAAGAAATCATGACCTAGAACCTCTGTAACTAAAAAACAACTAGAGTGATCAAGCTAATATGTCTACCATTTGGGAAGAGTCAGTCAAGGAATAGCCTAGCCTAGATGTGGAAATTTGCAGCCAATTTGCTCTAGCCCTTTTTGAGATACAGAGGTTAGAGGTCATTGTTGAGGTCCCCCCTCAAAACCCCCCCCCCCCCATGACATATTGTCATCATCTTATATATTGCCAGCAGGGGGCAAATAACCGAAAAAAATCGCCGTCAAAATAGACGCGAACTTAACCACGGCGATCGATACATGTAAATATGGCGGTGGCGGGGGAGGTGTCGGACATTTGCAATAAAGTTCCCGTCTGTTTTGAATGCCATTGGATATAATAATATGTTGAGGGGGCTTTTCCCCCCCTCACCCCCCCCCCCCCCATGACATATTGTCACCATCATATATATTGCCAGCAGGGGGCAAATAACCAAAAAAATCGCCGTCAAAATAGACACCTTTATGAATAGGTTAGCCTTTAGGCTAGGACTATCGGCAAGAGTTGCGTTATCGGGCATATCACCTGACCGGGTATAGGCTATCCTAGTGTTTACTAATTTATAGGCTACCCCTTTGAAAGGACATTAGCCGGGTAAGATGTAGTTACCGGGTGTATCGCCAGCCTTGTTTACACTACGCGTACGCGTAGTGGCGTCGGACGCTTGCCATCCTTTTCCTGTCTATTTAGACTGCCTTTGGATACAATAATATGTTGAGGTTGGGCTTTGCCCCCCTTCACCCCCCCATGACATATTGTCATCATCATATATATTTCCAGCAGGGGGCAAATAACCAAAATAAATCGCCGTCAAAATAGACGCGAACTTAACAACGGCGATCGACAAATGTAAACATGACGGAGGCGGCGGACGTTTGCACTCATGTTCCCATCTATTTTGAATGCCAATGGATACAATAATATGTTGAGGGGTGGCTTTACCACCCCTCACCCCCCCATGTCATGTCATCGTCATATTGCCAGCAGGGGGTAAATAACTGAAAATATCACCGTCAAAATAAGACGCGAAGTTAACCGCGGCGATCGCCCTATGTAAACATGACGACCGTACACCCGGAAACTACATCCATCCCCATTAGCCTAACCTAACAACCTTACCTAACCTATCCTAGTATTATGGGTGGGGGCTGCCGGCCCCTAGACCCAGTACGTTGGATACAAAACTAACCCTCACCTAACACCTAGTATATGTCCCTAGTACCCAGTACGTGGGCTACCAAGCTAACCCTCACGTAACACATAGTATATGTCCCTAGTACCTAGTATTTGGGATACAATACTAACCCTTACATAACACCTAGTATATGTCCCTAGTACCCAGTATGTGGGATACAAAACTAACCTTCACCTAGCATATGTCCCTCACTCAGTACACCTTTCACCCTCACTACCGTTCGTGAGTCCTCATACATCTTCATTATCACACGCACCAGTCACTCCTCTACGCCAAACTTTCTCCTAGCCTACTGCACAACTTCTTACTTTCAGTAGATATCTTTCCTGCAGCTGCCTGACTATGAAGTTGTCGATTGTGTCACGTCCTGGCATGAAACCAAACTGCATATCGTCGATAGAATGCTTTCCCTTATCATACCTTCAAAGACTCTCTCACACTCACAGACCTTCATGACTTGGCCAAGCATTTTCAGGCCTCTTATAGCAGTTGCAAGGGTAGCCTAACTCTGAAATCACTAGATAGTGCCTCCAGAACCATAAAAAAGAGGAGAGGGCTTAATTAACACACTTCCCTGTTGGACTCCGACACGAACTGAAAACTCATCACTCAGTACCCTCACATAACACCTAGTATATGTCCCTAGTACCCAGTACCTAGTACTTTGGATACAAAACTAACGTGGGATACAAAACTAACCTCCACCTAACACCTAGTATATGTCCCTAGTAACCAGTATGTGGGATATAAAGCTAACCCTCACCAAATATCTAGTATATGTCCCTCACTCAGCTGTACACCTTTCACCCTCACTACCGATCGTGAGTCCTCGTACATCTTCATTATCACATGCACCAGCCACTCCTCAACGCCAAGTTTTCTTCTAGCCTACTGCACAACTTCTCTGGCCACCTTATCAAAGGCCTTCTCCCGGTCTGCAAACACAACATCAGATCCCTATCTTTTAAGTACATACAGTATCTTTCCCTTATCATACCTTCTAAGACGCTCTCTCAGACCTTCATGACTTAGTCAAGCATCTTCAGGACCCTTATAGCAGTTCCCAGGGGAGCCCAATTCTGAAATCACCAGATAGTGCCTCCATAACCATAAAACAAAAAAAAGAGCCCTGGTGGACTCCGACGCGAACTGAAAACTCATCACTCAGTACCGGTACATCTTTCACCCTCACTGCCGTTTGTGAGTCCTCATACATCTTCATTATCACACAAATACCTTCATGACTTGGATTGTGCCGTGTCCTAGCATGAAACCAAACTGCATATCGTCAATATCATATCTTCAAAGACTTTCTCACAGACCTTCATGACTTGATCAAGTATCAGGCCCCTATAATTTTCCCTATCCAATGAGTCCCCTTTGCTCGTATACAGTATATAATGTACTTTTGTGCCATTCATCAGAGATTACTTCCTCTCTGATGATGAAGTTAATTAGCTCATTGAACACACCTACTCCTTTCTCACCTGAGGCCTTAATCACCTCAGCTAGAATGCCAGAGCATCCTGCAGCTTTTGTGTCCTTCATTAAGTTATTGCACTGCTTACAAAAGCTGGCACAATCACAGGGAGGGGGGAGTATTGGCTTTTCGTTGCTAAGCTGCTCTATTCCATTCAAATTCCAAGTTGAATAATCTTTCGTAGTGTACGGTATCTTCCAAGAATCTATAATTTCTTTGTCAGCGGAAACAATTGTTCAAGTATATACTTTCCCTGTGAAACCAATTTAACTTCATAATGACAATTATATAATTATATAAAGAAAAAACAATATATTTTACATAATTTATTGCATATCTTACATACCGGTATTTAAAAAGATATTTATTAAAATAGTTTAACCAGACCACTGAGTTCCCCAAAAAAACTCTTATAGGGCTGGCCTGAAGGATTAGATCAAGATGGACAACCAATCAAGATATGATAGGTAGGGAAGGGCAAGAGGTGAACAAATCTAGGAAGGTGAAGATACGCAGACATTTCTCACCATTTCACCAATTCAGCCGCACCACATGAGTTCCACAGCAGAACTCTTATAGGGTAGGGCCGAAGGGTGAGTCAAGAACTGCTACACTGCAGCACCAATTAAGAAATGATCAAGGGCAAAGAATGAGAAATCAGGTCTAAGGAAGAAATAAATCACACCGAGATACACACATAATACACCACTGAGGGGAATCGAGTCAGCTTGACCGCACCAGCGACCATAGACACAAATAAAGTCAGGAGCCAATAAACTAGCCAGGCCAGGGTGGCATATGATATAGGCCGTCCAGAGGACAACCGAATTAGACAGAATAAGAATAGAAGGGGAAAAACATACAAAAAGGGGCATTCAAATTTCAATGGAAATTCACTATGATAACTGTAATATGTGGGAATAACTTTCACCTTCATATTTCCTCATCTCTTAGCATAAACATGATCAATTAGTGTGCCATTTTCAGTTGTTGGTTGTGTTACATGTTGAAATTATCCACACTTTTCCATTAAATTTGCAATAGAAGAGTTAGTTTGGATGTTTTCACAATGCAACCAATTGGGTATTTGTCTAGTTCATTTAGCAAATTACTTAAATTTACTCTAAAATAATTAAGTTCATATGAAATAGGTCTGTATATAGGGACAGGTTTGTCCTATAGATAAGTATAGCCAACACTGTTCTCTACCAACTAAAAGCTGAACCAGTGGAAGGTATTACCCGTGTTTGCATACCTTCCCTCAATTTCAGTCAGGCTATATTTGGATGATAATTTGAACTCAATTTGACCTCTCTCAGAATAGTAGTATGGGAATTTCATTATTTTCCTTATTGTGAAGGCAATCATTATTCTATAAAAACACTTACCCTAATAATACATGTACAAGGTTATTCTCTATATTTTAAGATTATACTCTTTATATTAAAGGCTTGCATGGCTGCATGATAAATTTTTTTCTTTGATTCACTCTTCTTGACTTTTTCTATATTGCAGGCCATGCTTTTGTTCCTCCTAATTCCTTTTCTATTATTTCCACTCCTCAAGTGAGGTACTGTAGAGGTGATTCTCTTGGTCCCATCTGTAGAGGTATTGTAAATGGTGGCCAGACACGCCCGTGGCAGCCTTTCACACCCAACCCATCTTGTCTTATCTAATTTTATGTTGAACTCTATTGTTCTTGATCCCACTATAGGACTTGGTAGCCTATTCCACATATCTACAACTCTGTTACTAAACGAATAGAAGCAGATCCCTTACACACCCAGTTTCTCTCTGTCGCTCATTTGCTTGCACATTGGTACAAATGAAGCAGATCCCTTACACATGCAACTAAGATGAACATGGGAATCTGCAGACAAGTGGCCCACAAAAGGCAGATCCCTTTCACATCCAACCCATTTCGTCCATATGTCTATCTGATTTTATCTTGAAATTCTTTATTGTTCTTGATCCCACTATAGCACTAGGTAGCCTATTTCACATATCTACGACTCTGTTACGAGAGGCAGATCCCTTACACAGCCAATCTCTCTCTCTCTTATTTGCACACTGGTACAAATGAGGCAGATCCCTTACACATGCTACCAAGATGAAAATGGGAGTCTGCAGAGAGCCGATTGGCCCACACACGGCAGATCCCTTTCACACCCAACCCCTCTCGTCCTATCAAATTTTATGTTGAAGCTCTATTGTTATTGATCCCACTATAGCACTTGGTAGCCTATTCCACATATCTACAACTCTTTTACCAAGCGAATAGAGGCAGATCCTTTACACAGCCAATCTCTTTCTCTCTCGCTCTTGTTTGTTTTGCACACCGGTACAAATGAGGCAGATCCCTCACACATGCAACCAAGATGAAAATGGGAGCATGCAGAGAGCCAAGTGGCCCACATAAGGCAGATCTCTTTCACACCCAACCCATCTCATAAACGTTACCTGTTATTTACACTACTTACTATACACCCATGTTATCATATACCTGCAACCAAAATACATTTGTAAGAAATAGGAACATAGGAAAATGGGAGTCTGTAGAGAGCCAATTGGCCCACACAAGACAGATCCTTTTCACACCCAACCCATCTCATAACAACTCTCTCTCATTTATCTCGGTCTTCCTTACATTTATGACATCCTAGTCTCTCTCTCTCTCTCTCACACAAATGAGAACATAAGAAAACCGGAGTCTGCAGAGAGCCGATTGGCCCACACATGTCAGATCCCTTTCACACACAACCCATCCCGCGCTCTCTCTCTCTCTCTCTCATATTTATCGCTATCTTCCTTACATTTATGACATCCTATTCTCTCTTTCCATACTCTCTCTCAGAAATGAGAACATAAACAAAATAAGAAAACGGGAGTCTGCAGAGAGCCGATTGACCTACACATGGCAGATCCCTTTCACACCCAACCCATCTCGTTCTATCTAATTTCAAGTTGAAGCTCTATTGTTCTTGATCCCATCATAGCACTCGGTACCCTATTCCACATATTATCTACAACTCTGTTACTAAACGAATAGAGGCAGATCCCTTATACAGGCAATCTCTCCCTCTCTCGCTCTTGTTTGTTTGCACAATCTGTTCCTTCTGTAGTTTCTCTCTTTTGATATCTGTGACACAACTTTTGTGTCCAACACAATACCCTGCATGCAAAACCCCTCGAACCCCGGACAACGTTGCTTGCAACTTTAATTATTATTATTTTTTATATATATATATATATATATATATATATATATATATATATATATTGTTACGTATCTTGATCCTCAAGTGGTTAACTTGATGAATCTAGATAGCACAGAGATATATATTAAGGTATCAGTCAGCTGAAGGCAAAACAAAAGTAAAATCTAATAACATAAATTCCTGTTGTTGCTTCCTTTCCTTTTGGATCATAGGACTTGGTATCCTTTATTGACTGATACTCTTTAATTATGAAAAATACTGAAACTAATTAAAGTCATGTAGTATTTATAAAGAATTATTATTTAACCGAAGCTTAGTAGGCTATGGTTATGAACCGAATAAGTTATAGCTAAAGAAGGACTATAAATTTTATAAAAAGTCTTGAAAGATAAATATTAAAGTAAGAATATTTCTGTCTCTTACCCTTTTTGAAATGAATAGATAGTTTTCTTCTATGTCCTTTTATTTATATTTAATGTAATTATTCTTGGTTCTTGTCTTACGTTAATAGTATTATATTATTATTATCATCAGGAGTAATATCAAAGTCACATAAAAAGTTAGATATATTTAATAATTAGTTAAATTTATTTCTTAACCACGTAACATTGAGGTTTGATTATGAGTAAATAAAGTTACAGGATCGTTTCATAGATTCGATTCAGGTCTCACTCAAATAATATGAAAAGCAAAATATAATATTTTGAAGCAAAAGAATTTTCTTCAGCTTAGAAAATCACTAGAAGTAATATTAACACAGCCATGTTAGTCTAAGGCGATATTACTAATAAGACAATAGCATCACCGTACTAAGCACCATTAAGCACTGTAAGCTTAATTCAAAGAAAATGAAAGAACTCGTAAGTATTAATATAAAACAATAGTATTACTTTCATCATAACCCAATTACTTAAAGAGTTGCTTTAGTCCACAAGTTAGTCAACTAAAATAGTTAAGTACATAATAATAGCGTTAACGTTAATTCCCAATCAAATAGTTAAGTACATAAATAGTAGCGTTAACGTTAATTCGCAATCAAATAGTTAAACACATAATAGTAGCGTTCACGTTAATTCCCAATCACATATCTCACTAACCAACATAACATAAGTGTTTACACCGAACACACTTAACACACATTTATATAATCTGACTGACAGTCACAATCCCATTATAATACTTCACCCCGTCTTCCTCCAGCTGCAAGTTCACCTTCCCCAACTCCAAATGAGACTGATTTGAATGCCCACAACTCGGGTCTTATATACCAAACAATGATGGTGTAGGAACGAATCAGGAGGCGAGTGATGGTGCGCGCTCCAATCATAGCTCCTCGAATCACATAACAGGTGTGTCGTCCACTCACAGCTCCTGGCGTCGATCATACGTCATAGCATCGGTCATCGAGGTATGGGGCGAGCTGGTATGGGGCGAGATGGTTTGCCCACTCGCTCGTTCGCTCGCTAGTCTGCTTCACCACTTGGGTAGTTTGGCTCCTTGAACTCTAATTCTAACTCTTAAATTAACATACAGGGCTCCGTATGTCAGAATATATACTGTATATATAGTATTATAAACTTTTCCTTCACTTCTCTCTATATTATTGTTTTCTCTTTCACTCTCCTCTCTCTCCAAGCGAGTTCGCACAAGCGCTGTTTTCCGGGGACTTTTGACCAGTATCTCTATTTTTGGGTGACAGTTACGCTTTTTTTATATCGGTATTGCCAACCTTACTGACGTTGTCTTGTTATTGTCGGTTGAAATCATATTCAACTCAAATGATAAATAGCACCCTCTTTCTACGACTCCCTAGTGGAATCTATTTATATTCTTTCACCTCTATTACCTTTATCTTCTCCTTAAACCCTTCACCAGCATGACATAATTGCCATTGTATTATGGCTACCATTAGACTATATTCTTTAGTTTGTAATCTACCAATGCGACTCAAATGGGTAAATACGATATCAATATACCCTCTTAGTAACACAGGTCCTTCTTAAACTGCATAAAATCATATAATTATAGCCAGAATCAAAGGTAGAATGGCGTCATGGTGCTGAAGGGGTTAACTATCCCTATTTCCCCACTCTATTACTCTGCATTATTCTTCGTTAATGGCACTTTCTCTCAAGTTGTCTGCACTATCCATCACAATATTATACACTATCGTCTGTCACATTAACTACCGAATTAATTATACTATCCATTTAGTCACCTGGTTGCGTCACACACACACACACACACACACACACACACACACACACCGTCACACACACCCACAGTCAAACACACACACACACCCAGACACACACTACGACCATACTAGGTGGAAAGCGCAGTGATTCGGAGTTGAAGCGTCTCGTCCTCACTGATCCATAACTAATGCAAGAGAAGACCCCTTATTAGGATGGCCAGATCCGGCTAGTTGGATAGAGGGGAGGGAGGAGGGGGGGTGGGGGAGGATGTAAAGGAAAGGCATGTGTGGGTCAAGGCTAAGTAAGGTAGGTCAGGATGTTGCTAGGTAAGTCAGGGAATGGTGGGGTAGGTCGGGATAGGGTTTGGTGAGTCAGGATAGAGCTTGGTTGGTCAGGGGTTGGTTATGTAGGTCAGGATAGGGTTTGGTAGGTCAGGCAATGATTTGATAAGTCAGGATCGGGTTGAATAGGTTAGGGGATGGTAGGGTAAGTCAGGGAATGGTTGGGTAGGTCAGGGGATGGTTGGGTAGGTCAAGGGATGGTTGGATAGGTCAGGGGATGGTTTGGTAGGTCAAGGGATGGTTGGATAGGTCAGGGGATGGTTTGGTAGGTCAGGGAATGGTTGAATAGTTCAGGATAGGGTGGGTAGGTTAGTGAATGGTTGGATAGGTCAGGGGATGGTTGGGTAGGTCAGGGGATGGTTGGGTAGGTCAGGGAATGGTTGGGTAGGTCAAGGGATGGTTGGGTAGGTTAGGGGATGGTTGGGTAGGTCAGAAAATTGGCAGGTTAAGACACATTTGAATCTGTCAGAATGTAGACTAGGAGATTTGTGTTTAATGTATGTACTTACTCTAGTTGTACTTACTCTAGTTGTATTGCGGGAGTGAGCATGCTCGTTATTTCCTGCCTCCTATATGTGTAGGTGTTATATGTATCGTTGGAATGGCTGTGGATGTGTGTGTAGTCTGTATTTTTAGCCAATTGGCGACATCGGAAACGAAGGCTTAGGGTGGATCTGTATGGTACCATTCTCACTATAGACGGTACCGTCTCGCCCGAAGGCTTAGGTAGCCATCAGCTTAGGTGAACCATATGATACCCATCTCGCCTTGTACCATTTTTGCCAACCCCAGAGGGGACGTCACAACGTCGTCCACTTATTCCAGGTACCTATTTACAGCTAGGTGAACTGAGGCTAACACATGAAAGGAGACAAGCCCAATTTGTCTCCGCCCGGCCGGGGATTGAACCCCCGACCCCTCGTGTGTGAGACGAGAGCTCTACCTACTAGGCTACGGGCTGTGTATGTGTGTGTGTGTGTTGTAAAATTAATATTATTATATTTTTGGGTAGGTTAAACATAACACACTGGCAATCTTGTAAGTGACCCACGAGGTAAAGCTAACCTTCTTGCGGATATTTTCTCCACCAACTCAACCTTAGATGAAATAAATCAAGATGTCCCTGTACTTAATTTTAATTCGCCTGAAATTCCCTCACTGAAGATCCACACCAGACATGTCAAAACTATTTTGCAGAATCTCTCAGTAGATAAGGCTCCTGGTCCAGATGAAATTCCTCCAATAGTACTTAAGAATTGCTCCTTGGTGCTCGCTCCTGTATTGGCAAAATTTTTCCGTCTGTGTACTCATACCTCATGCTTCCCAGTACCCTGGAAAGAAGCAAACATCCATCCAGTTCCTAAAAAAGGTGCCTCTTCAGATCCATCAAACTACAGACCAATAGCTATAACTTCCACTCTTGGTAAAGTCTTTGAAATTATATTAAATAATCACATAATTAAGCATCTTGAGAATAATAAATTAATCAGTGATAGGCAATATGGTTTTAGACGATGTCGATCAACTGCAGACATGCTTTGCCTTCTTACGCATCAAATCAACCAAGCTACAGACCAACATGGTGAAACACATACAATAGCACTGGATATATCAAAGGCATTTGATAGAGTCTGGCATTAATCCTTATTGTCGAAGATGTCACACTACGGCCTTGCATCATTAGTTCCACTAATTTCTTCTTATCTTCATAACAGAAAAATACGTGTAATGGTAGATGGCCTTTATTCTCAATTTCACTCAATAAATGCTGGTGTTCCCCAGGGATCAGTTTTGGCCCCAATTCTGTTCCTCATTCATATCAATGATCTCATATCTACCACTCATAATCCAATACATTCCTACGCAGATGACTCAACACTCCACAGTTCCTTCACATTTACCAATTCTTTCACCCAACCCGATCTTATAAATTCAAAAATAAACACTGCAATTTCTCTGAACCAGGACCTTTCTAGAATTAATGGATGGGGACAAAAGAATCTAGTTTCCTTTAATGCACAGAAAACCAAATACATTCAATTTTCTAACCGACAGAATCTCACTGACTCCCATATATTTTGTAATGATGTAAATATTCCCACTTCCCCTAGTATTGACATTCTCGGTGTAACATTAACTACTAACTTGAGCTGGACACATTATGTTAGAAGCATTGCTAAGAATGCCTCTAAAAAACTGGGACTCCTGTACAGAGTTCGAGAATTCTTCACTGACGAGCAGTTGGCCGTGATATATAAAAGTCATGTGCGTTCTCAGATGGATTACTGTTCACCTCTGTGGGGTGGAAGTGGAGTGGTTGCATTGAGGCAGTTGGACAAAATTCAAAATAAAGCTATTAGATTAATCAATAACCCTGCAATCACACAGGACCTTCCTACATTATCCATACGAAGAAACGTTGCATCCCTTATTCCATCCATTATTCTACAGATATTTTCACAGCAATTGTTCCGAGGAACTTGCTTCAATTGTGCCGCCTCTCCACATCTTTCCGCATAGAACTAGGGCAGCTGATAGCGCCCATGAATTTACACTTTCTCCTCCACAATGCAGAACTTCTGCTTATCAGAATTCATTTATCCCCAGAGCTACTACTCTTTGGAATTCACTTCCCTCGAATTGCTTTCCACAAACTTACAATCTGCAAATGTTTAAATCCAGTTGTTACAAACATTTTATGAATGGAGGATGCCTTTAGGCACATGGACCTTTTTGTTTTATCTGTGTTTTTCCTTCCTCCGTTCATTGTCTCTTTAAAAAAAACAAAAAACAAAAACAAAACACGGTAATGTGTGCCCGGAGTGAACACACACGCGCGCACGCACAGACACAAACACACACACACATTTACCTACATTATATTGAACTATATGTCAGTTACATATGGGACCGAGTACATTATCTTAAAACACAAATTCTGACAATATTCACTTAAGTTTTTATTGCATTAATTAATCCTCATATGATCAATTACCAATGACCGAAGATAAACTTTTAGCATTATTTTCATTGTGTATAAACTACCCCCAAACAATAAATTATTGGTTTGAAATTTGTTTTTGTATTTGCTAAAAACAAATATAATGTTTGAATGTTATTGTTGTTGTTATTGGTTCAATATATTAAAGTAACACCATTGTTCTGCTACCCTGTTTACCACAACATGAAAAAAGGTTTGTACAAATATATACTTGTGAACAGCACATTATAATCCACGATATAAAGGGTGTTTGACAACGTCACATCAAAATTTTATGACATTGAATAGGAGTAGTTGAGAAAAAAGTGTCAAGTATTCTGTGTCCTATTTTACTTAATTAATGAAATATATGCATTAATATTTATGTAACAGAAACAGGGGTGTAAGGAGAGCATGGGGATACAATCGTAACACTTGAAGAATTACATAATGAAACTCTAATATTGCATCGCTATAAAAACTTAATGGACCTCCCATTCCCCATTTCTTTAGCCCAAAACATATAGAAAACATCATAGAGCACCTCCTTGTAATGCCTTGTAAGACTCTTTGTTTGTCTGGGGCTAGATGGGGATATACAGTAGTTCCCTCTTTTTGTGTTGACACTGGTTTGATAGTGTATGTATGTGTATCTGTGTGGGTGAGTGTGGTGGGGGAGAAATGGACCTGTGTTTGGACAATTGCCCACCCATTTTCGTCCATGGTCTTGGCTCTGATTCATTTACATTTTTAAAATTTCTCCATTTCTTTCTTGGTGCATAGTAGGACATTGGTTATTTATAAGTTTTTACTTATTGTTCCCTGCATATTACGCTCTGTAACTTTGATGGTGTTGTTTCCAAACACCTTATTCATAATTAATATATATATATATATATATATATATATATATATATATATATATATATAATACTTGGATTTTATATTAATAAATAAGCATTATCGCTGAGGTTCGTCAACTGGAGGGAAATATATGTAGAACAGATACACAAGTACAGTTTATATTTGTTCATTTATGGAAGATTTAGTAATGATTTTCAACATTAAACAATGGTAAAACAACACAATAATGATGGTAAAAGGTAGGTTGTTGTCCGTTTTCTATCTTCTTCTTCATATTACAGGCCAGTGTGCATAGCTGGGTTGGCTGTCTCAGGCTGAATGCTGCTACCCGGCCTGGAACAAAGGTCAAGTTAAGTTGGATTGGTATAAAGACCAATTCGGCTGGTATCACAGGCCGACGGGACTGCTGGTTTGTAGTTCGCTGAGATTGGTATTCAGATCTCGGTTTCCTACTGGGAGAACTGCCGAATAAGTTTCTCATCCGGTCTTCTATACTTCTCTTGGTCCTCCTGATGGTCGTGGGGGTAAGGGCAAGAAGATCCCCTTCGCCTGGCTTCATAGTGGGGCCCTTGTGTCATCGTTGTTCTGGTTCAGTGGGATCAGGTAGGTGAGACCTGGATGGCAAGGGGTGGGCTGGCAGGTGAGTTCTGGATGGTAGGTGTGGAGCTGACGTGTTCTTTGGTTGTGAGGGAAAACTCTGCGTGATGGTGGACTTTTCTACTTGTGTGTGTGTATATATATATATATGAAAATATTTCACCCCATTCTGACAACAAAACACAGTCCCCAACAAATCTAACATCATACTCGCGATTCATAGAAGATCTTAGTTACTGGCTGTCCCACTACAGTGATACATTGTCACCTGTGTGCGCACACTCTCCCTCACGCACAAATACCCATAACTCTCAGCCCCCTACACCCCCACGTAACTCTCAACCTCACACCACCCCACGTGACTCTCAACCTCAATTGCCCCCACATTGTCCTTCACAACCAACCACTCACTCCCCCACAAGTTACCTCTCAGCCACCTCCGCCCCATCCACCCTCTATCTGCCCAACCGAGACCCTTATGTCACCCCAAACCACCACCCAGACAGGACTTTATTTTGTACCCAACTCCCCCGAGCAACAACATCGTAAGAGGAATGAAGGGGATAGCCCTCAAAATCAAAACCAACTGCCATCTACCACAACCACGGCAGTTGGGCGGCTGCCCAACTGAGCTATCCCCCTGCCAAAGCCGGCTTTTTAGGTCCTTTCCTAGCTGATGCTGAGAGGATTGGGTTCTAGTCATGTGGTGATGGGCTGGTCAATCAGAGTGAGAACTGAGCGACCTCTGCCATACCCATAGCTTAGTCTGACTGTTCCTTTTACTTATATATATATTTTCTAGATCTCAAGTGATGGCGTCTCTTCCGTGGATTGACCTCCCAATCTACCAAGATTGGAAGCCAAAGCGTCACATTTTTTCCTTTGCCCCTCAACTTTCTCTTCATAATTGCTGAGGGGCACAGGGCCCTGGGTGGGTCTTTGGTTTCCCGGGCGTTTCCGCACCCTCCTCAGCTCCCCGCCATGGAGTGGCTTCGGTCACCCAGGATTTATTGTGGTCGGCAGGGAGGGTTCTGTGGGGGCGCTCGGTTATGGCCTTGGCCTTGCTCGGGGCCTTGGGGCTGTTCGGCCAGGCAGCTTGGGGAACAACAACAACAACAACAACAACCACGGCAGTACAGGGTGCCCCAACCACAACCAATACAGCTTAACCTGTATGCAGATATCACCTGAAAAGAATGTGCCACTTTGGACCAAAAAGTGAACTTAATGGAGTAAAATGCAGATTTGAGCACCCCAAAATTTGCAACAATATGATCAGAGATGGCAAATGCAGATTTGGTGAAAACTGCAAATTTCACCACCCACCCCTCTGCCAGTCATCACTAGAGAGTAAGAAATGCTATGATAAATGCTCAGATTTCCATATTAGGGGGACTTGGAGGATAGCCAGAAACAACACAAATGCTAACCAAAAAAACTCTCCAGTTTTGCGTCTTGTTTGCAAACATCCAAGGTCTTAAAAATAGAACCACAAACAAAGTACCATTTATTAGGGGCCTGCTAGAAGAAGGAAACGCTATATTTGCGGCTCTCACAGAAACCCACATTAAAGATCAGGCAGATAGTGAAGTATGGATTCCTGGTTATAACCTACATAGGGCGGACAGAACGTATAGAACTCGTGGAGGTGTGGCCTTGTACATTCATGACTCGCTGATATCTATCGAGTTTCTAAATAACAGTAACGAAGTAGTAGAAATACTTGGAGTTAAATTAGAATCCCTAAACCTAGTAGTTATTGTTACATACAGACCTCCTGACTCTTCCTTAGAAGAATTCAAAACCCAGCTCAACATGATAAAATCATAAGTGGAAGCCCTGGGAAACCCGGCACCAAATATTATGTGGTTAGGAGATTTTAACCTTCCAAACATCAAGTGGAGGCAACTAGAAGACCAAGTAGTGTCGATAAACGCCAGAGAAGCAAATGCAAGAGAAGCAAATGCAAGAGAACTATTTAATCTTTGCGAATTTTTTAGTCTTAACCAGCATATTACCGAACCCACACGTGAAAACAATATCTTAGACCTTGTCTTCACTAATAATGACAACCTAGTACACAGTGTTAACATATCGGACACAACATACTCAGATCATAAATTAATTGAGATCAAAACAACCCTAGCATGTGTACAGAACACCTCAGAAACTAGACCAAAAACTGGTCCACTCATTAAATTTAACTTCAATAGTAAAAATATTAGGTGGGAAGAGGTAAACCAAGAAATGGAGGAAATAGACTGGGAAGATTTAATGAACAACCGGACACCATCAGAATGCCTAGTCCTATTAACGGAAACCATGACCCAAATCTGTAGCCACCACATACCAGAAAGACAAACAAGACGAAGAAGCAAACAAAAATGGGAAAGAAGGAAGCTGTACAGAAGAAGAAAATTACTAACACAAAGACGCACACAACAAAGTCTACAGGAAAGACAAAGGATCCAAATAGATAGATAAATTGTGGAAATTGAACAACGACTAAGAATCTCCTATGAGCTACAACAAATAGAAGAGGAGAGCAAAGCTATTGCAAGCATAAAGGAAAACTCCAAGTACTTCTTTTCATACGCTAAACATAAAACTAAAACCACATCAAACATCGGCCCACTAAGTAAAGATGATGGGTCATTCACAGGGGACAAAAAGGAAATGAGTGAACTATTACGTCTACAGTATGAAAAAGCCTTCAGTAAGCCTGACGAAACAAAAGCAATCAGAGACCAAAATTAATTTTTCATGAATAATCCCCCCCACGGAAACCACCCAGATTCTGGACATTAATTTCGGACCAAAAGATATAGCAGAAGCCATCGCCAACATGCCATCCCACTCGGCACCAGGCCCGGACTCGTGGAGTTCAATCCTAATAAAGAAATGTAAGGAAAACCTCTCAAAACCCCTGGCTATAATGTGGAGAAGGAGTCTAGACACTGGAGAAATACCGGATAGTTTGAAAAACGCAATAATTGCCCCTTTGCATAAAGGAGGGAGTAAAGCACTACCAAAAAACTATCGCCCAGTAGCTCTGACTTCCCACATCATTAACATTTTCGAGCGAGCCACTCGCTCGAAAATTTTAACAAAATCTCAACATTTATGGAAAAAAATGAACTACACAACACTGGTCAACATGGGTTCAGAGCAGGAAGATCATGTCTCTCGCAACTATTGGAACACTACGACAGAATTCTTAAATCCATAGAAGAAAAGAAAAACGTGGACGTCATCTACACCGATATTGCTAAGGCATTTGATAAATGTGATCATGGTATTATTGCACACAAACTTAAAGCAAAAGGGATAACAGGTAAAATCGGAAGGTGGATATACAACTTCCTTGTGAACCGAAAACAATAAGTAGCAGTAAGCCAAGTAACATCTGAGCCTTCAGACGTCAAAAGCTCAGTTCCCCAAGGAACAGTACTAGCGCCCCTTCTTCTCCTCATTCTAATAAGTGACATAGATGCCAACACAAGACACAGTACAGTATCCTCCTTTGCGGATGACACGAAACTGAGTATGATAGTAAAGACACAGGAAGACACGGGCCGGCTGCAAGAGGACATAAATAAGGTGCTCCAGTGGACCAGGGAAAATAACATGCAATTTAATAAAGACAAATTTCAATTAATACGATACGGAGATAAGGATTTCGTTACAGAGAGCACAAGTTACATAACAGAATCCAATCACATAATAGAACGTAAAGACAATGTGAAAGACCTTGGGGTGATAATGTCTGAAAATATGGGATTCAAAGAACATAACCAGGTCAAAGTTGCAGCTGCAAAACGGCTAACAGGTTGGATTCTACGAACATTTAGAACTCGCGGTGAATTGCCTATGATAACACTCTTCAAATCCCTGGTGCTACCGCGGCTAGAATACTGTAACGTATTAACATCCCCATACAAATTAGGTGAAATTAATGACTTAGAAAGTGTACAAAGGAACTTCACCTCACATATAAACTCAGTAAAACAGTTACACTATTGGGATCGCTTAAAATCATTCAAACTGTATTCGTTGGAACGTAGAAGGGAACGATACTTAATAATATATACATGGAAAATCGCAGAGGCTTTTGTACCAAATCTACATACACCAATAGCAATGAAATTCAATGATAGGAGAGGCTGGGAATGCGAGATCCCCAAGATGATAAATCGGGGGGCTATGGGCTCTCTGCGAGAGGGCTGGTTATCACATAGAGGAGCACGTCTCTTCAACAAACTCCCGCGGCGAGTGAGAGACATGAGAGGTGTCTCGTTAGACAGCTTCAAGAGAGCTCTCGATGTCGAACTACAAAAAGTGCCAGACGAGCCCATCTTCACAAGGGTGCGCTCCACCTCTTCGAATAGTCTGCTGCACCAATTCTCAAACAACAACGAAGGGCGGTGCGCTTTTCGGTGCCACTAGCAAGAGTGGCGAACTCCACATAGGTGAACATAGGTAGGTGTATATATATATATATATATATATATATATATATATATATATATATATATATATATATATATATATATATATATATATATGCTGTATACAGTATATACTGTATATATATGTGTGTGTGTGTGTGTGTGTGTGTGTGTGTGTGTCCCTCCAAACACTAGCAACATAGAAATTATTACCCTAGAAACAACTGTGTAAAAATGGATGCAGCAATTAAGACCAAGTTTACAGAAGGCTGAATCGGGGTCAGCCTCACTTTGTTGTTCGGACTGTAAAAATAACACGACCTATGAATTACTACCGCCACCATTTCCTGCATACGGTGCCTGGACAACTCGACCATTTCCTGCATACGGTGCCTGGACAACTCGACCATTTCCTGCATACGGTGCCTGGACAACTCGACCATTTCCTGCATACGGTGCCTGGACAACTCGACCATTTCCTGCATACGGTGCCTGGACAACTCGACCATTTCCTGCATACGGTGCCTGGACAACTCGACCATTTCAACCGGGATCTCTCAACCAGTTGTAAAGGAACCAGGGAATACAAACTGGTACAGTTTATAGACTTAAGGGGGAGGTAGCCTAGTCGCTTTTACTGGACCCCCTTCTCCCTCATGTTTAGCATATTAGTTTTGAGATTTTAAGACGTTCGTTCCATTAGTTTGGCGATTTTGAGACCTTCGCCCCATTTATTTGTCAATATTAAGACGTTTCGTGTCATTTAGGTGTCCTCTTTTTCCTGGCGAGCGATAGCGAGCCTGTAATTTAGAAGGAAAATGTACATATTTATCTTGAAAGGGGGTGTAGGGGGTGTAGGGGGTGTAGGGGTTTGTTTTTTGTTTAGCTTGATGGAGGTGTAGCGAGGAAAATAAAAATAAAAAATAATAAATAAAAACATACCGGTATTCCAAAAACCAAGCACTACCCCTTAACCTAACCTAACCTAAGCTATTAGTAATGAGTAATTTGGCACTGGTGAGATCTACTGGTGTAAATGGTGTACTGAATGATTTGGCACTGGTGAGATCTACTGGTGTAAATGGTGTACTGAATGATTTGCTCCCTCACGCTTCTTAAGGGGGTAGTGCTTGGGTTTTTTGGGGGGAGCTACTTTTTCATTAATATATATAATTTTCAGTTTCCTCACTAGACCTCCATCAAGGTTTAAAAAACACCCCCTATATCCCCTTTCAAGATATATTTGTACATTCCTAGCGTGTACTGTTCCATATAGATATATTTGTACATTCCTAGCGTGTACTGTTCCATATAGATATATTTGTACATTCCTAGCGTGTACTGTTCCATATAGATATATTTGTACATTCCTAGCGTGTACTGTTCCATATAGATATATTTGTACATTCCTAGCGTGTACTGTTCCATATAGATATATTTGTACATTCCTAGCGTGTACTGTTCCATATAGATATATTTGTACATTCCTAGCGTGTACTGTTCCATATAGATATATTTGTACATTCCTAGCGTGTACTGTTCCATATAGATATATTTGTACATTCCTAGCGTGTACTGTTCCATATAGATATATTTGTACATTCCTAGCGTGTACTGTTCCATATAGATATATTTGTACATTCCTAGCGTGTACTGTTCCATATAGATATATTTGTACATTCCTAGCGTGTACTGTTCCATATAGATATATTTGTACATTCCTAGCGTGTACTGTTCCATATAGATATTCGGCGACACTATTGTGTTCTTTAAGGTAATACAACCATTTGGATTAATGATTGTCATGGGTCATTTCTCAAAAAGGAACTCCACTCCTAAAGCTATTCTTGACTTACAGTGTGCTGGCGTAATATTCCAGAGGGGTTGATAGCCTCTGAAGTCCTATTTTAACTAACTAACTAATAACTGTGTGGTGTGAATGTGAGGAAATGTTTGTGGGTTTTTTTGCTATGTGAGTGTAGTGATGTATGTGTGGTGATAGATGTGTGATAATAATGTATTGATGGTCATGGTGTACTAATGCATGTGTGGCAATAATGCCTCGGTGATGTAAAGTCAAGGACATTAATATTATTATGATACATTATGAAGCCTCAAACCGATTTAAATAGCCTTCGACATGCAAATAACTGGTAAATAATTAATAAGGAGGATAAATTCAGTCCAAAATAGCTTCTATATTGTTTGTATCAGCATTAAGGGGAGATATCCACTTGAGGGACTTTTTTCTTTACCCCCTTCTCCCTCATGTTTAGCCCCATTGCTTTTGAGATTTTAAGACGTTCGCCCCATTAGTTTGGCACTTTTAAGACCTTTCACCCAATTTATGGCACTTTTAAGACCTTTCGTCCCATTTAGGTGTCAATTTTTTCCTGGCGAGCGATAGCGAGCCTGCAATTTAAGAGGAATCGGCCTTCGGCCAGGACATTTTTCTACCGAAAAATGTACAAATTTATCTTGAAAGGGGGTCAAGGGGGTGTAATTTCAAGCTTGATGGAAGTCTAGGAAACACACTAAAAACCTCCCCTTAACCCCTTCCATACCGGCGCCATATTTTGTTTTTATCTCAGCTACATTTAGAAAAAAAAAATCAACTTAGGAAGGACGTCTAACAATTAATAGGCTAGAAACGATGTCCATACATACTTTTAGCTAGCACATATCCTTCCTAAGCTTCATAAATTGTCAAAATGTAGCTGAAATCCAATACAAAAATAAGTCTCCGGTACAGAAGGGGTTAATGACCGCGACTTTATGTACAATGATAGATCTTTGGTGGCGAATATGTCGTTCTTCTACTCAACAAGTCAACTCTGGAACTCTCTCCCTCAATCAATCTTTCCTTCATCCTATGACTTAAACTGCTTTAGGCTAAACTACGTGTGTCCAGGCATATTGATCGCAACGTCCCTTGAATTTGGCTCTCTGTCACTCTTTTGGCTCAGGGGGAGACATTCTTTACACATAGACCAAATAAATAAATAAATGTAGTGGAGAATGTGTAGTAATAATGCCCTTGGTGATGAACGTGCGGTGAGACGCGGTGGTGGTGAGAGATTCCTTCATTCACCCCAGGGCATGACAAGTGAGCGGTGGTGATAGATGGCTGATGGAGTGAGGAGTGATGGTGGTGGAGGTGGTGGTGGAGTAAATGGCTAATATAGTGTGGAGGGGGAGAGGGAGGGGTAGGGTAGGGAGGTGATGGTAGTGGAGGGGTGGGGTGGGGTAGATAGCTGATGGAGTGTGGAGTGATGGGTGGTGGAGGAGGTGGTGGGGTAGGGTAGGGAGGTGATGGTGGTTGAGGGGTGGGATAGATAGCTGATAAAGTGTGGAGTGATGGTTGGTGGAGGGGGTGGTGGTAGTGGAGGGGTAGGTTAGGGAGGTGATGGCGGTGGAGGGGTGGGGTGGGGAGGGGATGGTGGTGGGGGGGTGGGGTGGGGTAGATGGCTGATGGAGTGTGGAGTGGTGACTGGTGGAGGAGGTGGTTGTAGTGGAGGGGGGGGGTGGGGTAGGGAGGTGATGGTGTGGATGGTGGTGGTGGTGGTAGTGGAGGGGTGGGTGGGGTAGGGAGGCGATGGTGTGGATGGTGGTGGTGGTGGAGGGGTGGGGTGGAGTAGGGAGGTGGTGGTGTGGATGGTGGTGGTGGTAGTGGAGGAATGGATGGGATAAGGAGGTGATAGTGTGGATACTGATGTGGGTTATTATGGTGGTGATGGTGTCGATGTTGGTTGTTAGTTAGTTAAAATAGGACTTCAGAGGTTATCAGCCTTTCTGGATTATTAAACCAGCACACTGTAAGTCAAGAATAGCATCAGGGTTGGATCTACTTTTCGAGTCCCTTGGTGGAGAGCTAGGATGGGGTTGGGAGGTAATGGTGGTTATAAAATGCGATTGTGGTGAATGTCGTGGTGGTAGTGGTAATACAACTACACCCACACTCACATTCACACACATCTACAACCTCACACCCACCCACACATATCGACAGCCCCCCCCCCCCCCACCACACACACACACAGCCACACATATCGACAGCCCCCCCCCCCCACCACACACACACACAGCCACACATATCGACAGCCCGCCACACACTCACACACATCGACAGACCCCCACACCCACACGCATCGACAGACCGACAGGCCCCCACACACCCACACTCCACAGGGTCCACCCATACAGTACACATCCACACATCCTGAAAATGGTGGGCTAAGTTAGGTTAGATCTGGATAGTTGTATTTAGGTTTATAAAACGAAAACTGTACTCGTAGGTTTACATAATTTCCGTTTGTACCGAAAACACAGTCGTGTGTGTGTGTGACTGTTTACCCACCCTATAATCTTCCTTCATAAACGCCTTCCAGTTGATTATTCGATCTGGCCACGACCTGTAATTGTTGCAAAAACAGATGGTGCCTGTTTTTGTTCATTGGCTCATCTTATTGGATTATTCAATACTGATTATATATATATATATATTGTAATATCCGTACCGACCGGATGTCATGTGGCCAGACCAACCTGTTGAACGTGACTTTACAATTACCTCGTGGCACCAACTCACCTTGCTTACGTGACTAGAGAGAGAGAGAGAGAGAAACCAGCCAAGTTTGGGGGGAAACAACTGAACGAGGCGGAACCAGCCCCCCTCTCCCTACTGCCCCAACCACTCACGGGGCCTAGTTCACCTGCTTCTCGTCTGTGAATGGCTGACACCAGCAGCCTGTTTTATTGGTTTCGGCACCTATTTCCTGCCTTCTGATTGGATAGCTTGGTCCGAGAAATGATATATAAGCCGGAGATTTGATAGTTAAAAGCAGTACATTTCTAGCTGGGGAACACGAGCAGTGTGGTGGGGAGACGAGACAGACTTAAAAGGCTTGTATATTATTATGTGTTAAGTTGCGTCCGGGAGCGACCTCTTACACGTTAGTTAGGGATTATTTGTGACTATTAATTAACCAGAGGTATGTCGAAAACATACACTCATTTGCTTTAAGATTTTGTGATTGGAGAAATCATTTTACTTTACTGTTTAATTTACTTGGAGAAATCATATGTGTTTAATTTACTTGGAGAAATCATTTATGTTTAACTTACTTGGAGAAATCATATATGTTTAATTTGCTTGGAGAAATCATATAGGTTGGATTGGAGAATCCTATATGTTTAATTTAATTGGAGATATATATATTTTGAATTACTGTTTAATTTTGGTGATTAGAATTAATGTTTGATTCAGAGATGATTTGTGATTGAATATTCTACTTTACATATTGACAATTAACTAACTTGATGTAAAGCTATTGTCATTCATAATTAAGGATTAAGCCTTGTATAAGTTAAATACTTACCTGACTATTATTCTTTAATTTGTACTTTAGTGAAATCAGAACGTTTGCAAGACGATCCTGAAACTCTATCATAACTTTCATTGCTTATTATTTTGATTAATTGTAAAATACCTTATTTACGTTTATAAATATAATTCCCTTTTATATGTGACTTTATAATATTTCCTTACCATTTTTATTTAGTCAAATGTCTTTCAGTAATAAGAATAAATAAGATAAAATACTAAAGGAGAATAATAATAATAAACTAAGAATAACGAGATAACATAGAAAGAGTAAAACAATCTTTAGAGGGTTAACAAACTTAAATTAATTATGTATAAAGATCTTAATACTTTGCTGATAATCAAGATTAATTGAGATATTCTAGTGTCTTAAACTTTGCTTACATACCAAACTTTTGTATTCGTAATTAATAGCCTCTTTCATATTAAAACATTCAATGTAACTTTAAATAGTTTACTGATTAAATATAATTGAAGTGTATCAGAGTATAAAGGATAACTGTCCCAACAACTGAGGGAAAGCAAGTGACAACAGAACTAACTTTAATATTTTTCGTTCTTTAGGCCTTCAGCTGTTTTGCTACACTTTCACCTTAACTGTTCTGTCTTTATTTATTTAGTTAACCACTTCTAAATCAAGATACGTAACAATCTATATATCTCAACACATGTTGACACCAATACGAAAGAACAGGAAACTCACCCGCCACACAAAGGAGTACAAAGCAGTACAAAGGAGTACAAAGGAAATCAAGCAACAACAGGTCTAGTGACTCTTCTAGGCTGCTTGTCCAAAACACTGAGGATCAAGTGTCCAAACAGTGGTTTAGAGTGGGTAAGGGAACATTGGAAAGGGAACTACTGCCCTGGAACTAATGTCCGTGGCAGGACTAGGAAGTTAGTAGGGGACATATGGGTTAGTAACTGAGGGGAGGATAAAATAAAGTTATTCATTTACAAACGCAGTCAGTCGCGGGTTTGATGCGAGATATTTGTCTAGGCGGAGTTTAAATGAATCAACGGTGCTGCAGTCTATAAACGTCTCGGGGAAGCCCATTCCACAAGTTGACAACTCGATTGAAGAAGAAATTCTTAGATTCGTGTGAGTTAAAAGATTTACCAATAATTTTGCAACCGTTTCCCCGCGTGTAATTAGATTGGTCGATAGTGAAGTACTTACTACAGTTCATATTGTCGATGCCTCTGATGATTTTGAACACTTGAATTAAGTCACCTCTTAATCTGCGCTGGGTTAAAGGAAATAGATTTAATTCTCTAAGACGCTCTTCGTATGGTTTGTTCTTTAGGCTAGGTATCATTTTGGTAACTCTACGTTGAACTCGTTCTAGCTTGTTTATGTCTTTTTGGTAATAAGGGCACCAGCATTGAACGCAGACAGACACACAACACACTTTTGTAAGCTCATGCCACAGACATTGCAACACTCTTCAACAATATTCTATTTTTCTTTTCTTTTTTCTAGCATGTCAAATTTTGGATTACGTAATACATATGTAATATATACCATGTGCTTATTGTTACCCATATCTGCAATATTATTTTTTACCTTTACTTTCTAATGATATTAAACTGGTCATGGCTACGGAAGTATAATGCATTATAGAGGGCAGTTTTTTAAAAGTAAAATAAATTACTGGAAAATGCATTAAGGAATACTCTAGTATCTGTATATTACCAAATTCTTAGTGCTAGTTATTTGTGCACTCTCTCATTATAATTTTTAGTGCTAGTTATGTGTGCACTCTCTCATTATAATTCTTAGTGCTAGTTATGTGTGCACTCTCTCATTATAATTCTTAGTGCTAGTTATGTGTGCACTCTCTCATTATAATTCTTAGTGCTAGTTATTTGTGCACTCTCTCATTATAATTCTTAGTGCTAGTTATGTGTGCACTCTCTCATTATAATTCTTAGTGCTAGTTATGTGTGCACTCTCTCATTATAATTCTTAGTGCTAGTTATTTGTGCACTCTCTCATTATAATTCTTAGTGCTAGTTATTTGTGCACTCTCTCATTATAATTCTTAGTGCTAGTTATTTGTGCACTCTCATTATAATTCTTAGTGCTAGTTATGTGTGCACTCTCTCATTATAATTCTTAGTGCTAGTAATTTGTGCACTCTCTCATTATAATTCTTAGTGCTAGTTATTTGTGCACTCTCTCATTATAATTTCACCCGTCATCTGCTTTCTATCTCTATGTGCTTTATCTATTGCTATATTTGTATTTCTATCTGTAGGATCTCTAGCTCTCTCATATAAATTTACTGGTATAATTGTTTTTTGTTTGTTTATGTATTTTGTTAATCTTATCTGATATGATGCATTTTAAATAATAATTATTTCTCCAACTCATAATTAGCAAACATTACACAAAAGTTGATTAAACATGTTAAGAAAACCTACCCACTTGTACTCAGCGATGAGTGACAGGGTGGGGGGGGGGGGGGGGCCACCTATTGTATGTCGCCATACCATACGTAGGCTTAACACACACGGTTGACTTGAGTCATATAATTTATTTATGCGTTAGTAGGATATAATATATACTGGTATAGATGTATATTATATATATATATATATTTTTTTTTAATTCCATCGCATTATAAATTAATTACTGGTTAAATAGAAACCAGTCAACAGTTATTTTTGTTAGATAATAAAGGAGATAGGTAGACAGATAGATAGCTAGATAGATAGGGAAGAGGGGGAAGGCTGTTCGGTCCATACAATCGATAAAGTGTGAAAATATACAAGACAGACCTAACTTTCTGAAAAGATAAAGGAGGAATTTTTACTGACTCTCTTTTTCAGTGTATTTATTCATGTGTTGGAAGCCTATATAATTTGTTTTATTCCGTGCATTACAAATTAAACACTGATTAAATAGAAACCAATCAACAATGATTTATGTCAGGGGAGATAGATAGATCTCAAAAGGAACAATATGAGAAATATAAGTTAAAGAATTATCAACTGTTTGATAAAACGAAAATATATGATAGACCTAACTTTCTAAACTTTCATTTTCTATTTTAATATCATTAATTCTGATCTTCAAATAATGTTGTTCATGGCTCACTATCGCTCGCTTGGAAAAACTCGACACATAAATGGCACGAAAGGTTTAACAAATGACATAAATGGGCGAAAGGTTTTAAAATTGCCAAACTAATGGGGGCGAGCATCTTCAAATCGCAAAACTAATGGGGCAAAACAAATGGGAGAGGTAAAAAAAGAAAAGAAAAAAGGTGAAGATATCCGCTTAAACGGGGAGCTATTCCCTAGAACTTGTATCGTCAACAATGGTCTGGCAGCTTATGATACAAACCTTTCAAATAATTCGACCACATAAGCTAATCTCTCAACAGTCAAATTTTCAATACCAATGCAAAAGATCCTAAACATGTTGCATGAAAAATATTGGTGGGAGAGTCGCCGATGATGCGACGGTTGAAGACAGAATTCCGCCCCCTTTATATACGCAATACCTACAACACCTGCACGATACCTGCACAAGATATACGAGACTTATGTGCGTGTGCAGTAGATGTGCAGTAGGTGTTAGCTTAGGAATCTATCGTGGCTCAAACATGCAACAGTTGTATTGATAGTGTAATGCATAAGTGCGTGGAATTTCGGTGTGAGTATCCTAGGTTCGAGTCCTTGGAGTGCCACATGTATTTGTTGATTTCATTAATTGAGTTTAGAAGTGAAGTTGGTTGGTGACAAAATATAATTCATGTCGGTGTTATAGGTACAGCGTATGAGTGACCTTGGGGTGGCTAGTCTATTCGCTGTAAGTAGGCGAGAAATCATGACTTCTATCTCCTGTAACTCAAAAAGGGCTAGAGCAAATTGGCTGTAAATTTCCACATATAGGCCTATTCCTTGACTGACTCTTCCCAAATGGTAGAAATATTAGCTCGATTACTCTGGTCGTTTTTTAGTTACAGAGGTTAGAGGTCATGATTTCTCGCCTACTTACGTACGCTCATCTCTTGGGTTACCGGTACGTGATATGTACGTGGATTGGTTGCGTGTGGGATACGTGTGACAGCGATATCGTGAATGAAATTATTGTATATACATCTTGGAAATTGGGAAACTATTAATGATATTTCGGCATGAATCTCGTGTAGTGTGATGCCTGCTTAACCCTTTCAGTTACATGACGCTCTTTTTCGCTAGATGTTGGCTAATTGCCGACTTGCGAGTTTCGTTCTATAAGTAAGTTAGAGCTGTAGACAATGATATTTAACAGGATTTACAGCTAAAATACGGTCTTAGTACATTTATAAATACGTAAAATCCAATTCAACATACCATTTATCCATCAGCAACGTACATTATTATTGTATTTCTGTTTAATATCGATGTCTACAGCTCCAACTTCCTTATAGAACTAAACTCACAAAGTGGTCAATTGTTTACTATATAGTACCCGTATTGAAAGGCTCTCTAGATATAGTACACGTATTGAAAGGCTCTCTAGATATAGTACACGTATTGAAAGGCTCTCTAGATATAGTACACGTATTGAAAGGCTCTCTAGATATAGTACCCGTATTGAAAGGCTCTCTAGATATAGTACACGTATTGAAAGGCTCTCTAGATATAGTACACGTATTGAAAGGCTCTCTAGATATAGTACCCGTATTGAAAGGCTCTCTAGATAGTACCGTATGAAAGGCTCTCTAGATATAGTACACGTATTGAAAGGCTCTCTAGATATAGTACCCGTATTGAAAGGCTCTCTCTAGATATAGTACACGTATTGAAAGGCTCTCTAGATATAGTACACGTATTGAAAGGCTCTCTAGATATAGTACACGTATTGAAAGGCTCTCTAGATATAGTACACGTATTGAAAGGCTCTCTAGATATAGTACACGTATTGAAAGAGAAATTAGTACACGTATTGAAAGAGAAATTAGTACACGTATTGAAAGGCTCTCTAGATATAGTACCCGTATTGAAAGGCTCTCTAGATATAGTACACGTATTGAAAGGCTCTCTAGATATAGTACACGTATTGAAAGGCTCTCTAGATATAGTACCCGTATTGAAAGGCTCTCTAGATATAGTACACGTATTGAAAGGCTCTCTAGATATAGTACACGTATTGAAAGGCTCTCTAGATATAGTACACGTATTGAAAGGCTCTCTAGATATAGTACACGTATTGAAAGGCTCTCTAGATATAGTACCCGTATTGAAAGGCTCTCTAGATATAGTACACGTATTGAAAGGCTCTCTAGATATAGTACACGTATTGAAAGGCTCTCTAGATATAGTACCCGTATTGAAAGGCTCTCTAGATATAGTACACGTATTGAAAGGCTCTCTAGATATAGTACACGTATTGAAAGGCTCTCTAGATATAGTACACGTATTGAAAGGCTCTCTAGATATAGTACACGTATTGAAAGGCTCTCTAGATATAGTACACGTATTGAAAGGCTCTCTAGATATCGACGGGTTATTATTTATTTTGATTAACCCTCTGAATCCCACCATCCCATCTTAAGCTGAATAAAATCGATTAATGTTAGCCAGAATCAAATGCTGGTATACTGAAAGGACAACGTAATTCACCCAATAAAGGTCTCTGACGAACGTACATGAGCCGTGTTGTGATGATGGTTGGATCTTATGTGTGTGTGTGTGTGTGTGTGTGTGTGTGTGTGTTGTGACGGTGCTCGGATAATATCAGTGGGCCCTTATCGGCGAGCTGATATGGCTGTCTGTATATGTGTGTGTGTGTGTGTGTGTGTGTGTGTGTGTGTGTGTGTGTGTTGTGACGGTGCTGGGATAATATTAGTGGGCCCTTATCGGCGAGCTGATATGGCTGTGTATGTGTATATGTGTATATGTGTATGTGTGTATCTGTATCTGTGTGTGTGTGTGTGTGTGTCTGTATGTGTGTATGTGTGTATCTGTGTGTGTGTGTGTGTCTGTGTATGTGTGTATCTGTGTATGTGTGTATCTGTATCTCTGTGTGTGTGTGTGTGTGTGTGTATATGTGTATGTGTGTATATGTGTATGTGTGTGTATCTGTGTATGTGTGTATCTGTGTGTCTGTGTATGTGTGTATCTGTGTATGTGTGTATCTGTGTGTGTGTGTGTGTGTCTGTGTATGTGTGTATCTGTGTATGTGTGTACCTGTATGTGTGTATCTGTATCTGTGTGTGTGTGTGTGTCTGTGTATGTGTGTATCTGTGTATGTGTGTATATATGTGTGTGTGTGTGTGTCTGTGTGTGTGTGTGTGTGTGTGTGTGTGTGTCTGTGTATGTGTGTATATATGTGTGTGTGTGTGTGTATATATGTGTGTGTGTGTGTGTGTGTGTGTGTGTGTGTGTGTACCTTATGTGTGTGCTTGTGGTACCGGTTACGTGAGATTAAGGGAGCCCACCTCGTTTCGTTTCTCTCTTTCTGACTCTCTCTAGGTTTTATCCATTCGGCCCCATTCAGCCTACTGTTTTAAAACGTTTACCCTCATCCAGGTGTCAATATTTTCCTGGCGAGCGGTAGCAAGCCAGCAAATATATATATATATTTTTTTACAGCAAGCTAAATTTGTACATTTTTCGATAGAAAAATTTCTCCGGCGAAGCCGGATTTCTCCATACAATGCTGGCTCGCTATCGCTCGCCAGGAAGAAATCGACACCTGAATGGGGATAAACGTCTTCAAACAGTTGGTTGAATGGGGACGAATGGATACAAGCCAGAGAAAGATAACAAAAATAATGTGACCCCCCTTAAAGAAGAGGGTGTATAATGTCTCCCTACAAATGAACCACCTAGGCCTGTGGCCTCCCTAACTAACTACCGGTACTTCACCTACTTTGCTATCCATATATATATACCGGTATATATATATATATGTAGATAGAAAAAATACAAGGTACAAATAGAATAATAGAGGGTAAAACTGTATACTGATATAATAAGTGTAAACATAATGGGATGCTGTGGGGTAAAGCATAAGGTAGAAACAATATGGCGGCCATAAGTCAAGCTGACACTACTCTCTCGTATATAGGTACGGTACCCTATGGTTAGGTCATGGCAAATTAACTTAGGGAAGATTAGATTAGCAGTCTAGCCCAGGGGTCAGCAACCTGCGGCTCTTTCAGGAAACTTGTATGGCTCCTGAAGCTTCAAAATAACAATTATTACTTTAAGGGGGAGTCACCGGCTTGTTTAATCTTTATCTCTTTTTCTCTCTTTATCTGGCTTGTATCCATTCGGCCCCATTCAGCCAAATTTTTTAAGACTTTTATCCCCATCCAGGTGTCGATTTCTTTCTGGCGAGCGATAGCGAGCCAGCATTGTATGAAGAAATCAGGCTTCGCCGGAGACATTTTTCTATCGAAAATGTACAAATTTAGCTTGCTGTCAAAACAAAAATATATATATGCTGGCTCGCTACCGCTCGCCAGGAAAATATTGACACCTGGATGGGGGTAAACGTCTTAAAACAGTAGGCTGAATGGGGCCGAATGGATACAAGCCAAAGAGAGAGGGAGAGAAAGAGAAAACAAAGCGAGGTGGGGCCCCTTAAAACCAAAGCCTCATATAACCTATTCAACATTAGATCTGTTTTAGTCAAATTCGAAAAGATCTACAGTATAGGCATCAGTCGTTTATCTACAGTATAGGCATCAGTCGTTTATCTACAGTATAGGCATCAGTCGTTTATCTACAGTATAGGCATCAGTCGTTTATCTACAGTATAGGCATCAGTCGTTTATCTACAGTATAGGCATCAGTCGTTTATCTACAGTATAGGCATCAGTCGTTTATCTACAGTATAGGCATCAGTCCTTTATCTACAGTATAGGCATCAGTCGTTTATCTACAGTATAGGCATCAGTCGTTTATCTACAGTATAGGCATCAGTCGTTTATCTACGGTATAGGCATCAGTCGTTTATCTACAGTATAGGCATCAGTCGTTTATCTACAGTATAGGCATCAGTCGTTTTGATTTCTAGACATGCGAGACGTGTCTTTCCTAAGCTTTGTGAATACAAGTAAATTGATCAGTGTCACTAGGCCTATATTTGTTTTTGTTCAGAGGTAGGGTATTTGTTTTTGTTCAGAGGTAGGGTATTTTGTTCAGAGGTAGGGTATTTTGTTCAGAGGTAGGGTATTTGTTTTTGTTCAGAGGTAGGGTATTTGTTTTTGTTCAGAGGTAGGGTATTTTGTTCAGAGGTAGGGTATTTTGTTCAGAGGTAGGGTATTTTGTTAAGAGGTAGGGTATTTCTCATATTTCTGAAGCACTGTAGATTTGGGTTCACGAGACCTAATTTGTTGTCTTGCGTCTCCAACAGTACAACATTTTATGACAATCTAAATACAAATGGCTGTTCTAGATTTAAGGGTTGCTCTACTCTAAGATTGTACAGTACCGCCCTTCCACTTGTACTTACATTACGATAGTGCTATGTACCGTTGCTTACTTATTGTACAGTACCGCCCTTCCACTTGTACTTACATTACGATAGTGCTATGTACGTTGCTTACTTATTGTACAGTACCGCCCTTCCACTTGTACTTACATTACGATAGTGCTATGTACCGTTGCTTACTTATTGTACAGTACCGCCCTTCCACTTGTACTTACATTACGATAGTGCTATGTACCGTTGCTTACTTATTGTACAGTACCGCCCTTCCACTTGTACTTACATTACGATAGTGCTATGTACCGTTGCTTACTTATTGTACAGTACCGCCCTTCCACTTGTACATACATTACGATAGTGCTATGTACCGTTGCTTACTTATTGTACAGTACCGCCCCTTCCACTTGTACTTACATTACGATAGTGCTATGTACCGTTGCTTACTTATTGTACAGTACCGCCCTTCCACTTGTACTTACATTACGATAGTGCTATGTACCGTTGCTTACTTATTGTACAGTACCGCCCTTCCACTTGTACTTACATTACGATAGTGCTATGTACCGTTGCTTACTTATTGTACAGTACCGCCCTTCCACTTGTACTTACATTACGATAGTGCTATGTACCGTTGCTTACTTATTGTACAGTACCCGCCCTTCCACTTGTACTTACATTACGATAGTGATGTACCGTTGCTTACTTATTGTACAGTACCGCCCTTCCACTTGTACTTACATTACGATAGTGCTATGTACCGTTGCTTACTTATTGTACAGTACCGCCCTTCCACTTGTACTTACATTACGATAGTGCTATGTACCGTTGCTTACTTATTGTACAGTACCGCCCTTCCACTTGTACTTACATTACGATAGTGCTATGTACCGTTGCTTACTTATTGTACAGTACCGCCCTTCCACTTGTACTTACATTACGATAGTGCTATGTACCGTTGCTTACTTATTGTACAGTACCGCCCTTCCACTTGTACTTACATTACGATAGTGCTATGTACCGTTGCTTACTTATGTTAATATGTTAAATGTTGCATGCGATTCTAAAGGTTATAGCTCTTTGAGAATAAAATATTGTTTTGTACTCTTTATATAACTTTATGTCCTTGTGGTCACATACTATTTCCCCCCGTTGAGAGACACACACAGACCAGACATATCTTAACACTTTCAAGCTTCAATACGCATTTTTGTTTTGTTTTCTGGTAATTATCAGACGATTTTATTCAGATTAGGAAGGGTATATGGAAGTCGGAGGGTTGATTGAGAGAGTCTTTACCCTTTTAATACCCACAGATCCTTCCTAAGCTGCATACAATCGTCTAATGATAGCCAAAATATACTGATAAAACGCGTCAGAGCTTCAAGGGGTCAACATGATAATATTCTATACATTAACTACCCTTTTCATAACTTATTTGAACCAATAATGTTTGACAGTGTACGGCATCCGGTCTAGTTTATTGTGAGTGTTCATCATTGTTCTTCATGGATCAAAACACACACACACACACACTGGTATTATGTAAACACCAACTCCTTCAAGGTTAGTCAGTACACACACACACACACACACACACACACACACACACGCACAGGGGCCTCTTCCGGGAAATGACGCCCTTGACGTAGGAATTCGAAAGAGGGAGGAAGTGACGGAGGAGGAGGAGGAGGAGATGAAGGGAGTCTCAGTTCTTAGCATGAGGGAGGACAGTTTTACTTGACTTTTTTATGTCAGTACGTTCATGTCATTTGGTAACTATAGATGATTAGCCTATATTTAACTTAAGGGAGCCCACCTCGCTTTTTTTCTCTTTCTCTCCCTCTCTCTTTGGCTTGTATCCATTCTGCCCCATTCAGCCTACTGTTTTAAGACATTTACCCCCATCCAGGTGTCAATATTTTCCTGGCAAGCGGTAGCAAGCCAGCATAGGCCTATATATATATATATATTTTTTTTTACAGCAAGGTAAATTTGTACATTTTTAGATAGAAAAATGTCTCCGGCGAAGCCAGATTTATCCATACAATGCTGGCTTGCTATCGCTCGCCAGTAAGACATCGACACCTGGATGGGGATAAACGTCTTAAAACAGTTGGTTGAATGGAGCCGAATGGATACAAACCAGGGAAAGAGAGAACAGGAGAGAGAAAAAAAAAAAAAACACGGTGACCCCCCAGAATAAGGCAGGAAGGCAGCGGAGGAGAGAAAAGATAACCAGAATCAGCCCCAAACAACCCAAGCCTAATAAGCCCCAAACAACCCAAGCCTAATAAGCCCCAAACAACCCAAGCCTAATAAGCCCCAAACAACCCAAGCCTAATAAGCCCCAAACAACCCAAGCCTAATAAGCCCCAAACAACCCAAGCCTAATAAGCCCCAAACAACCCAAGCCTAATAAGCCCCAAACAACCCAAGCCTAATAAGCCCCAAACAACCCAAGCCTAATAAGCTCCCAAACAACCCAATCCTAATAAGCCCCAAACAACCCAAGCCTAATAAGCCCCAAACAACCCAAGCCTAATAAGCCCCAAACAACCCAAGCCTAATAAGCCCCAAACAACCCAAGCCTAATAAGCCCCAAACAACCCAAGCCTAATAAGCCCCAAACAACCCAAGCCTAATAAGCCCCAAACAACCCAAGCCTAATAAGCCCCAAACAACCCAAGCCTAATAAGACCCAAAGAACCCAAGCCTAATAAGCCCCAAACAACCCAAGCCTAATAAGCCCCAAACAACCCAAGCCTAATCTTGTCATAGTATTAAAACTTCAATACGGACCGACGGTGGTTTAGGTAAGCTTAGGCCAAACATGCTCAACAGAAAACGGACCACCAATTAAGGAAGCCCACCTCGCTTTTTTTCTCTTTCTCTCCCTCTCTCTTTGGCTTGTATCCATTTGGCCCCATTCAGCCTACTGTTTTATGATGTTTACCCCCATCCAGGTGTCAATATTTTCCTGGCGAGCGGTTGTGAGCCAGCATATATATATTTTTGCTTTAACAACAAGCTAAATTTGTAAATTTTTCGATAGAAAAATGTCTCCGCCGAAGCCGGACTTCTCAATAAAATGCTGGCTGGCTATCGCTCGCCAGGAAGAAATCGACACCTGGATGGGGATAAACGTCTTAAAACAGTTGGCTGAATGGGGCCGAATGGATACAAGCCAGGGAAAGAGAGAAAAGGAGAGAAAGATTAAAACAAAAATCGGAGCCCCAATTAAGAAGAAAACGGAAAACAAAGCTGGAAGAGGAATGTGGAGAGAGGGTTTTAATGGCCATCGCTTGATCTTGCTCTCCACGGCTTCTGTTGCTAGCTAGGGCTTCCTGAGTGGTGGAGTAGTGGTGGGGGTGGTGGAGTGGTAGAGGTGGTGGTGGTGGTGGGGGTGGTGAAGTGGTAGTGGTGGTGGGGGTGGTGAAGTGGTAGTGGTGGTGGTGAAGTGGTAGTGGTGGTGGTGGTGAAGTGGTAGTGGTGGTGGTGGTGAAGTGTTGTTGGTGGTAGTAGTGGTGGAGGTGGTGGTACTGTTGGTGGAGGTGGTGGTAGTAGTGGTGGAGGTGGTGGTGGTGGTAGTAGTGGTGGAGGTGGTGGTGGTGGTGAGTGTGGTAGAGGTGGTGGTGGGTGTGGTAGAGGTGGTGGTGTTGGAGAGAGTGCTGGTGGTGGTGATATCTATGTAATACCCGGTATATACTTTTAAACACATTTGTTAAATAATTATTATATACAAAACCTATATTTAAATGTCTCCAAATGAACTGCATTAAAAAGTGATATTATACAAAAGATTACCAAGTACAGCACACAGCTATCCTACAGAGTTACAATGCTAGTAGGCTGATTGTTGAAGGACAGTGATTGAGTATGGAAGGATTGTTACATAAAGTATCTGAACGGCTGAACTGCTGCTGAAGGGGGCAAATTGATATACTTATATAATTATACAGTCTATATAATTTATATATATATATATATAATTATATATATACTGTATATATATATAATTATATATACAGTATATATAGAGAGAGAGATAGCAGGAGGATTCAAGGGCTTCCAATCTTAAGAACGAAGGGCAATTTCTTCTCATTTCTTGAAGAAGCTAAGCTGGAGGGGCTGGGAGGGATGGGTAGAGAGTGGTAACCATTGAAGGAGTGAGAGAGAGAGAGAGATGGGCCTGGGGCTTTGGTGGGTCAGGATTGATTAATTGAGCGAAAGGAGTGCTTCCAACAAGGTCACTCACACCTACCAACACACTTACCACACCTACCAACACACTTACCACACCTGCCAACACACTTACCACACCTACCTCCACACTAACCACACCTACCTAGCTCCACACCTACCAACACACTTACCACACCTACCAACACACTTACCACACCTACCTCCACACTAACCACACCTACCTACCTTCACACTTACCACACCTACCAACACACTTACCATACCTGCCAACACACTTACCACACCTACCAACACACTTACCACACCTACCAACACACTTACCACACCTACCAACACCCTCACCACACCTACCAACACACTTACTACCAACACACTTACCACACCTACCAACACCCTCACCACACCTACCAACACACTTACCACACCTACCAACCTCCACACTTACCACACCTACCAAACACACTTACCACACCTACCAACACACTTACCACACCTACCTCCACACCTACCTCCACACTTACCAACACACTTACCACACCTACCAACACACTTACCACACCTACCAACACACTTACCACACCTACCTCCACACCTACCAGCACACTTACCACACCTACCAACATACTTACCACACCTACCAACACACTTACCAACACACTTACCACACCTACCAACACACTTACCACACCTACCTCCACACTAACCACACCTACCTACCTCCACACTTACCACACCTACTAACACACTTACCGGTACCACATCTACCAACACACTTACCGGTACCACACCTACCAACACACCACACCTACCTCCACACTAACCACACCTACCTACCTCCACACCTACCAACACACTTACCACACCTGTCATACTTACCACACCTACCAACACAATTACCACACCTGTCATGTTTACCACACCTACCAACACACTTACCACACCTGTCACACACTTACCACACCTGTCACACACTTACCACACCTGTCACACACTTACCACACCTACCAACACACTTACCACACCTACCAACACACTTACTACACCTACCAACACACTTACCACACCTACCAACACACATACCACACCTGTCATACTTACCACACCTACCAACACACTTACCACACCTACATCCACACTTACCACACCTACCAACACACTTACCACACCTTCCAACACACTTACCACACCTACCAACACACTTACTACACCTACCAACACACTTACCACACCTACCAACACACATACCACACCTGTCATACTTACCACACCTACCAACACACTAACCACACCT
This sequence comes from Paralithodes platypus, assembly GCA_032716605.1. Lineage (NCBI taxonomy): Eukaryota > Metazoa > Arthropoda > Malacostraca > Decapoda > Lithodidae > Paralithodes > Paralithodes platypus. The sequence continues at coordinate 14,724,767 of CM064491.1, read as the reverse complement.
GTCATACTTACCACACCTACCAACACAATTACCACAGTTAGTATGTTGTGTGAGACAGAGATGATAGTATGGTAAGGCAGAAATGAGAGATGATGAGGTAGAATGTGAGAGATGATTAAGAAAGGTATGAGATAAAGACGAGTAAGAGAGTATTGTATCTATACGAAATACGAGTGGAAACAAAGGAAATGTGATTCATGTCTAGTGTCATGTATTTTGTGTTTCGTTGTAACTTGTAAATATGATATTCATGATCAATTTATACTTCCATGCAAGCAGTTTTACCTCCTTGGTTTTATTGCATCTCTCTCTCTCTCTCTCTCTCTCTCTCTCTCTCTCTCTCTCTCTCTCTCTCTCTCTCTCTCTCTCTCTCTCTCTCTCTCTCTCTCTCTCTCTCTCTCTCTCTCTCTCTCTCTCTCTCTCTCCACTTTCCCTTACTCTCAGGGTTGCTGTTTCAACTAGGATGAAGTTTTGGCCACCTCACTGGGAACGTTAAATCTGTGTGACCAGTATATCTATGTATAACTATGTAAATATCTCACTAAACAAACCACTTTATAACCCCACGTCTTTCTACATGCATCTGTTTCTCATACCCCCCCCCCCTGCCCTTCCCCTTTGGCAACACCCCAACACACTCACATAATTATTATTAACTTACACACAAAATATTTTAACACTTATTATATATAATTCAAATAACTTTATAAAATATATGAAATATAAATATAATTAAAGTATCTAATATCTTAAAAAGTAACGAACTATATAATGTATAAAAGTAGCTAGTAAAGGGGTCACTTGAAATTATGTATACATATTTGGCAAATTAAACATTTTAGTGTTAACACAAACAAAATATATGGCACTATTAAGTGAAAATTATGAGTTGTGTACAGTATCCTTTAGATAGTACCTCCCAACAATAATCAAAATGACTTTACAATAGTGTTATTATAATTGAAAACAAAAAATAAAAATAAGGAAGAAAGACTCCAATAAGAATACCATGATAAAGTCCACACAAAGACCAAGACAATAATACGAACACATTTAACGTTCACACATTCCTAGCAACATCCAAGAACCAATACAACTCACACACACACACACACAGCCCGTAGCCTAGTAGGTAGAGCTCTCGTCTCACACACGAGGGGTCGGGGGTTCAATCCCCGGCCGGGCGGAGACAAATTGGGCTTGTCTCCTTTCATGTGTTAGCCTCAGTTCACCTAGCTGTAAATAGGTACCTGGAATAAGTGGACGACGTTGTGACGTCCCATCTGGGGTTGGCAAAAAATGGTACAAGGCGAGATGGGTATCATATGGTTCACCTAAGCTGATGGCTACCTAAGCCTTCGGGCGAGATGGTACCGTCTATAGTGAGAATGGTACCATACAGATCCACCCTAAGCCTTCGTTTCCGATGTCGCCAATTGGCTAAAAATACAGACTACACACACATCCACAGCCATTCCAACGATACATATAACACCTACACATATAGGAGGCGGGAAATAACGAGCATGCTCACTCCCGCAATACAACTAGAGTAAGTACAACTAGAGTAAGTACACACACACACAAGGTTCAGTAGCTTCCACACCCACATAATTCCATGCATTCATTACTCTTCTAGTTTCCTCCCTAGACCTCCATCTAATTTAAAAAACACATGCATTAGATCCCCCTTCTAGATTAATTTGTACATTTTTCGGTAGAAAAATGTCTCGGCCGAAGGCCGCTTCTTCCAACATTACAGGCTTACTATCGTTCGCCAGGGAAAAAATCGACACCTAAATAGCACGAAAGGTCTAAATATTGACGAAGAAATGGGGCGAAAGGTCTAAAATCAACTAACTCATGGGGCAAACATCCTAACATCTGAAAACTAATGGGGCTAAACATGAGGGAGAAAGTGGTCCAGAAAAACGGCCCATGTTCCCTTAACCTTAAAGAAACTTACAAGCTGCGAACGAGGCTCTACACAAAAGCTTGAATATTCGTACAGTCAGGCTCAGAAACTCTTGTCTCACCTGCACAACACCAACTGCATTCTCCTCTCTCGATAGAAGGAAAATAAAATCCTCAACCAAAGTAAACTATCCTTGAATATAAAGATTTTGTTTGTGAGTAGGAAGGCTGTTGTGAGTAGGAAGGCTGTTGTGAGTAGGAAGGCTGTTGTGAGTAGGAAGGCTGTTGTGAGTAGGAAGGCTGTTGTGTTCCACTGCAATAGAGAAATAACCAAATGATCAAATACACCGGACTTATGAGATCAACTGTACAGTGGCGCTAATAAGTCATGTCTCAGCTGTCATTGCGTTTGGCTCGCTCTGTGCTGTATTAATGTATGTCATATGTTGAATAGGGTGGGTAAGTGTAGAAACATGTTTGTATATCTCAATAAAAAAGAAGAAATAATGTTTTAATATTGCTGATACCAATTATTGATCAATATATACTTGGTGCCGAGACATGACTTATTAGGCCGATTGTACAGTCACGCTAATAAGTGATGTCTCGGCACCAAGTATGTTTTGATCAATAATTAGTATCAGCAATATCTAAGCTTAATTTCTTCATATCGAGTGAAATATACAACCATGTTCCTACACTTACCCACGCTATTCAACATCTGACCGACATTAATACAGCACAGAGCAAACCAAACGTAATGACAGCTGGGACATAACTTATTAGGCCGACTGTACCGACACCAATAATAGACTTGTTTACGATGGTGGGGTTGTTGTTGATGTTGTCAGTCGCTGCCCAGCTGACCTCTTGGTTCTTTAAAGCAACTTAGCCTAACCCCTTCAGCACCATGACGCCTTTTTACCTTTGATTTTGACTAAAGTTAGAAGATATTATGCAGAGTAAGCAGGACCTATGTTACTAAGAGGTTTATTAAGATCCTATTTACCCATTTGAGTCATAGGGAGATTACAAACTAAAGAAAACCGCCAATGGTAGCCTATCCAGAATATGATGACAATTACGTCATGGTGGTGAACGGGTTAAGAGGGCCCAACTCGTTTGTTTTCTCTCTCTCTCCTCTCTCTCTTTTTGGTTGTATCCATTCGGCCCCATTCAGCCTACTGTTTTAAGACGCTTACCCCCATCCAGGTGTCTATTTTTTCCTGGCGAGCGGTAGCAAGCCATCATATATGTGTGTGTGTGTGTGTGTGTGTGTGTGTGTGTGTGTATTCCAAAGTACCGGTAGTTAAAACAGCTAACCTAACATTTCCTTTGTACCCTTCTCGTCACTCATAGGTTGCAGCTCTCCACCTTGGACATTGTGGTTAGGGCTCGGAATCAAACACAAAAACAGACAAACACTGAACAAATATTATGTAAGTATCCTACGCAGGGCAGCAAAATATGTCAAGGGGGAAGGGTATATTTTTAAGTCGATTATTTCATATATATTATATACAGTATATACCCGGTACATATATATACCTGTATATACAGTATATACAGTATATACCCGGTACATATATATACCTGTATATACAGTATATACCCGGTACATATATATACCTGTATATACAGTATATACCCGGTACATATATATACCTGTATATACAGTATATACCCGGTACATATATATACCTGTATATACAGTATATATATATATATATATATATATATATATATATTTTGTTTTAGTTTCCTCCCTAGACCTCCATCAAACTAAACAAAACATCCATTAGATTCCCCTTCTAGATTAATTAGTACATTTTTCGGTAGAGAAATGTCCTGGCCGATGGAGCGAATGTTTTGAAATCTCATAACTAATAGGGCTAAACATGAGTGATGAGGAGGCCTCGAAAAACCAACTGCCTCCCCCTAACTACTATCGGTGCAGTCATATAATTATACACGAACTGCCGAATCTTCGTTAAATCCAAATAATAATAATAATAATAATAATAATAATAAATAACAAAATATGACCAATAAATAAAACATGAACACAGGACTGCCTCTAAAAGGTTTTGGTCGAAGCTGCAAAAACAATCTTCCATGCAAGTGGCAAAACGAGATTTACAAACGCAATGAATAAATTAAAATGAGAAGCCCAAAATAGTAGAATAGTGAGCGATACAAGAAGAGGGAGGGGAGGGGGGATAGAAGGATAGAAGTCGGATGGGGAAGGGGGGTAAACAAAAACAAAAAACACACACACACACACACACACGGAGAGAAACAAGATACGGTCATCCAAGACACAAAAAGAAGATTTTCGTGCTTTATTATGAGCGTGCTGGAATAAAAAAAAAAAAAAAAAATAGGAAAATAGGGACGAGTAATCCTGACCCAAGACGTACTGTACACTGGGGCGATTCGGTATATATATATATATAATATATATATATATATATATATATATATATATATATATATATATATATATACTGTATATATACTGTATATATATATATTAGCTAACTTTAATCAATTTGTGAGGAGGTATATATCTATCTACACCTGTGTTGATTAAGATAGACTATAATTATTGTGGGCCAGCAGAAACGGGCTCAGATACATCCTCCCACCCCATACTACCACTTACACCCTTATAAACCACAAACCTCTATGTTGGAAGCTACATTGGCACTCGGACATACCGTATGCATAAATTGTCTCTTAACATAGCCCAATAATGCGTGAGCCTTCTTCAATGCACTGCTTGGAAAACACCCAAATCAGTCACTTCCATAGGCATTTTCAATAGCGAATAGCTTGACTTGGGGTTTTCTTGGCCGATATGCATCACCTTGCACTTTTCCAAGTTTATTGGTATCTGTCATGTCTGCCATTCACTCAGTCTGTTAAGATCCGCCCTGAGCTATTCAACCCCTTTAGGGTTTTTGACATTCACTCCAAGCTTTGTCATCTGCAAACTTGGAGATCACACTCAACGGACCAGTAACAATGTCACTGACATAGCCTATACAGTATGATAAATAGGAGTCGGCCAAGAACAGATCCCTATGGAACTCCAGAGTGATTGGAGTCCACCCAGAAGCACTGTTAATCACCCATTTCTGTCTACCTGTTAGCCAACTTTTTATTCATTTTGTGACCTATGTATTGATACCTAGTGCACTCACTTTTGACATTAGCCTGCAGTGAGGCACTTTGTCAAATATTATTTGAAAGTCTAAGTGTAAAGGATTTCTATGGCTCTACTTTTGTCATACTCACTCAGCATATCATGGAAAAATTCCAGCAAATTAGTAAGACATGATCGGTATCGCCTAGATCCATGTTGGGATTCTGTAATAAAGTTGTGAATATCCAGGTACCGGTATTCAACTATCTTGTCTACTAGTATCCCTTCTAAAAGTTTTACTATGATATAAGTCAAGCTAACATGGCCCATAATTCTTGGGACACTCATGATCCCCTTTCTTAAAGATTGAGGTCACATAGGCCAGTTTCCAGTCTTCAAGGACCTCTCCAGCTTCTAGTGATTTAATGATTTACTTCAGAGAGAGAGAGAGAGAGAGAGAGAGAGAGAGAGTGTGAGGTCAAGAAACGAGAGAGGGAGAGTGAGGAAGTGAAATCCAAACGGGGCTTCTCCATTGCGTGCCTGTATATACCTGGTTGCCTGCATGACTTTCTTGCCTGCCTTCCCACCTACCAATCTACCTGCCTGCCTTCCAACGTATCCACTAACCTACCTCTCCTACCTTTCCTGCCTACCTACCTACCAATCTACCTGCTTGCCTTCCAACGTACCCAACCACCTACCTCTCTGACTATCTACTTGTCTGCCTGACTACCTACCTACCTGCCTTCCAACGTACCCACCCGCCTACCGTACCTCTCTGACTATCTACGTGTCTGTCTGCCTACCTTCCCACTCACCTACCTGACTAACCGGACCATATCCTCAGCCATACCCAGTTGCCGTGTGGATGAGTGGAACAGGGTGGGGTGGATCTGTTTATCTTCTCCATGGGATCGTTCTTGTCTTGTGTGGACGGCCAACACATTGCACGGTGCTGGTAATAATAGGTTGTCTTTGTCCATCCGACATCTACTGCCCTGACTCGTACGCTCACTGGCTATTTGCTCTCTGCTTGACCTAGGTCAGGGTTCTCCGTGGGGTTTTACTGCAGTTGGTAATGTAGGAGTCGAAAGTTTGTGGTCTGAACCCTTTCAGTACGGGTGACATCATTTTAGTTTATTCTAGTTATTTCTAAACAAATTTATGCAGCTTAGGAATGTTCTGTGGATAGCAAAAAATATATGTAATATATACTGTATATCGATCATTATCAAGTTGAATAAAATCGTGTGGTATCAGACAGAAAAGCTTGAGCATTACCGTCCTCGTACTAAAGGGGTAAACATACGAAAAAGCCTCTCTATTGTATAAAATACACAAAGAAAGAGAAAATAACCCGTTCAAAATGTTTACGATAACGCTCCTGCATTTCTCTCCAGATTAAAGAATAACACTCGCCATTGATCGTGAATAATCCCCTATGGGCCTATGGCATCCTTGTATCGACTCCAGCACCTTCAGGGGCTTGGCGGATGTAACACTAGATGGTCCGACGTCTTGGGGTTTATTATGATATTTTGTTTAATTAACAGTGAAGATTCTGCTTGTTTTTGCCATTTTCCAGCAATTTACTTTAGTAACCTTAAGCTAACACAAACTCCTTCCAAAATTTCCTTTAAACTAATAAATGCACACCCAGAACCCCTTTAAGCTAAAGTTGTACATTTTGTAATAGAAAAATGTTTCGGTCGATGGCCAATTTCTTTCAAGTTACAGGCTCGCTATCACTCGTGCAGAAAAAAATCGACAACTGAATGGAGTGAAACATCTTATTATAATAATGGAGGGAAACAGGGGAAACCCGACAAACCTTTCCTCTGAACAAATAGGGTTAATGTGGTAGGTCACTATGGAAGTGGAAACTAACGAAGGTTAGTTGGACCTGTCTCAAGAGTTTGGAGAGAAACAAGACAGAAAAGGTAAACCAGAGAACAGTAGTAGAGGTCAGTGGCATAGTTTAGTTTTATTATGTTGTTGTTGTTGTGGTAGTGGACTTATAAGCAAGCTGGCATCTGAGTAACTATTTAAATTAAGTAACATCCCGTTCTTAACATTAATCATCAATTACAAACCCCAATGCACTTGAATAAACTAATGAACTAATGGAACCAGTACTAAAAGAAAATCCTTTCTTTTCCCTAACCGAAAACCTGTTTTTAATAAATATTATCAAATCCCTAAAGGAAAGTCCTTTTTTGTAGTCATTGTTAAATAATACAAAGTTAAGTCTAGCTTTACAATTCCTAGTCTAAGGTAGTGATGCATTGAACAAAAATCAACAATTCAATACAGATTCATGCGGATTTCTCGTGTACTTCTTATATTTATTCCAACCTGAAAACCAAACTGGGACTGTTTGACACCCAGCTACTGAGATGGTCTGTTTTAGGGCCATTCCTTTATATATCGTAAAAGCTTTCCCTACGACCTTTTCCGACCCAGATGGACCCTTATACAGAAAAACGATAAGGGTCAATCTGGGTCGGTAAAGGTCGTAGGGAAAGCTTTTACGATATTTAGAGGAACGGCCCTTAGGGTGGTATTCTTAGACAATTCTGTCCCTTCCCAGCGCCGTTAATGGACGAAATAACTTGACAAATTACGCTAGTTTCAGAAATGGGAGTACTAATCCGTTTAATATCTAAAAAAAAACGCTCATTCCCACAGTACTCGTTCGGAATCAGGCGCTGCAAAGGGAAAACATTGTTTAAGAATGCCACCCTTAGTTTCCTCGAGGTTGTGGGCCGTGGAGCCAACGGTACCCTTAACCCCACCAGAACCGCCAAAACCTGGACTATAAAGATGCTGCTGGAGGAGGAGGAGGAGGAGGAGAGATGCAGAGTCACACCGAGATTTCACCGTGTTTATTTGGGAGGTATTTGCTGACTGTGGTGGTGGTGGTGGCGCCTGGGTGTACTTGGCTTAGGTCAGTGTTCTCCCAGGGTGTTATAGGCCATACCAACTCTCTCTCTCTCTCACTCTCACACTCTGTCTCACACACTCACACTCTCTGTCAAACACTCACACACACTCTCTGAAATATAAGATGATTACGTGACGATTTAAGCATGTAGCAGCAAAACATTTAGCGATGATATGTTGTACGTAGATATCTCTAGCTATTCTCTCTCTCTCTCTCTCTCTCTCTCTCTCTCTCTCTCTCTCTCTCTCTCTCTCTCTCTCTCTCTCTCTCTCTCTCTCTCTCTCTCACACACACCTCACACACACTCCGGTCACAATTTTTCTATATGCAACTGAATTAACTTTTTGGTCGATCTTTTCATTTTTATTTTTTTCCTCCTTAGACCTCCATCAAACTTTAAAAAAAAAAACATTCACTAGATCCCCCATCTAGGTTAATCTGTACATTTTTCGGTCGAAAAATGGCCCGGCTGAAACGGTTCTTCCAAAATTACAGGCTCACTATCGTTCGCCAGGAAAAAAATCGACACACGAAAGGTCTTAATATTGACAAGGAAATGGGGCGAAAGGTGTTACAATCGTCAAACTAATGGGCCGAACGCCTTAAAATGTCAAAACTAATGGAGCTAAACACGAAGGAGAAAGTGGTTCAGAAAACCGGCCCGTCTCCCCTTAAACTATTAGAGGACCCTTTATTGTAATGTATGAAGGTGAAATGTGTGTGAATTTGTATTTTGTGTTTGTGTGTTCATTGTTTTCTGTTGTGTTGTCCCTATTCTGGCTCTGTCTTGAGTCGCCCCCCCCCCAAAAAAAAAAAAAAAGGGAAAACAAAACAGGAGTGGGGATTGGGCCTGAGTATATAGAATATAATAGACAAATGAAGGTGAGCCACATCTCCTTTGTCTGTGTCTGTACATTGTAGGACATCATAATATTAGCTTTGAGGTTTTAAGACGTTCGTTCCGTTAGTTTGGCGATTTTGAGACCTTTGAGACCTCTAGTTTTTATGTCAAGCACGGAATATTTTATAACAGTAAATCCGGTACCACACGAACACTTCAAGTACGGGTTTATCGGAGACACAGTATCGGAGTCAATAATAAAATAAAATTAAGTTTCATATTTCGTCTTTTTCACTTCCTATATAATAATAATAACGTTGAATAGTCATTTGCTATAAAAAAACATTACAAACACAAAACAAAACACATTAAGCAAAACAAATGCCTGAAAATAAACAGATAAATAGTTGCAGATTCCATGCTTCGAAACAGTCCACCGATAAATCAACTATATAGCTGCCTTAAATCAACTATATAGCTGCCTTAAATCAACTATATAGCTGCCTTAAATCAACTATATAGCTGCCTTAAATCAACTATATAGCTGCCTTAAATCAACTATATAGCTGCCTTAAATCAACTATATAGCTGCCTTAAATCAACTATATAGCTGCCTTAAATCAACTATATAGCTGCCTTAAATCAACTATATAGCTGCCTTAAATCAACTATAGCTGCCTTAAATCAACTATATAGCTGAATCAACTATATAGCTGCCTTAAATCAACTATATAGCTGCCTTAAATCAACTACTGCCTTAAATCACTATATAGCTGCCTTAAATCAACTATATAGCTGCCTTGAATCAACTATATAGCTGCCTTAAATCAACTATATAGCTGCCTTAAATCAACTATATAGCTGCCTTAAATCAACTATATAGCTGCCTTAAATCAACTATATAGCTGCCTTAAATCAACTATATAGCTGCCTTCATTATCAGTTCCAGGAATGTCAGAGAGAGAGGGTATGTAGGCTCCTCCCATCTGCTTTACGACTTCCCTGACCTACGACAACACAGAAAACGGTGGCAAACTGGGATGCCATAGTTTCTAGCCCACCCATCAATAGTCGTGGATTTCACCTATAGCTATTAATGTTATGGAAGTATATCTCTGGAAACGAATTAATGCATTTGTCTTTCTATAAATTAACTACAAAATTATATAAATTATTTATTGAAAAACAAGTTCTATTAAACAATCAATCCAGATAGGTATAATTGCATCAAGGAACACATAGGGGATCCAGGAATTCTTATGAGTGGGCTAGACACTATGGTATGCGAGTGTACTATAATCTATTCGCTGTAAGTAGGCGAGAAATCATGACTTCTATCCAGCAAATTGGCTGTCAATTTCCACATCTGTTCGTTTACCGACTCTTCCCAAATGGTAGAAATATTAGCTCGATTACTCTAGTCGTGTTTTAGTTACAGAGGTTGGAGGTCATGATTTCTCGCCTACTTACAGCGAATAGATTAGAGCCTAAGCATGAAGCACGATTTACACAGCTTCATGCTTTAAGGGGGTATTAGTCGCTTTTTCTGGACCCCCTTCTCCCTCATGTTTAGTATATTAGTTTTGAGGTTTTAAGACGTTCGTTCCGTTAGCTTGGCGATTTTGAGACCTTTCGCTTCATTTGTTTATCAATATGAAGATCTTTCGTGCCCTTTAGGTGTTGATTTTTTCTTGGCGAGCGAAAGCGAGCCTCTAATTTTAGAAGGAATCAGCCTTCGGCTGGGAAATTTTTCTGCCGAAAAATGTACAATTTTACCTTGAAAGGAGGTCTAGGGGGTGTTTTTCTAAGCTTGATGGAGGTCTAGCGAGGAAACTCAAAATAAATTAAGCAATGAATATATAGACCAAAAACCAAGCACTACCCCCTTAAGATGATCGTGAAAGTCGGGCGTCCATGAGGATTTATTACTGTTTAATTAATCGTTTCTCATTGCAGGAAGGTCGTTAAAGTGAGTCTGTCGGGAGGCTTAAGGGGGAGGCAGGTGCTTTTTATGGACACCCTTCTCCCTCATGTTTAGCATATTCGTTTTGAGATTTTAAGACGTTCGTTCCATTAGTTTGGCGATTTTGAGACCTTTCGCCCAATTTATTTGTGAATATAAAGACCTTTGTGCCATTTAGGTGTTGATTTTTTCCTGGCAAGCCATAGTGAGCTGTAATTTTAGAAGGAATCGGCCTTCGGCCAGGACATTTTTCTACCGAAAAATTAACAAATTTATCTTGAAAGGGGGTCTAGGGGTGTTTGATTAAGCTTGATGGAGGACTAGCGAGAAAACTGAAAAAATAAATAAATACATAAATATATAAACCAAAACACAAGCACTACCCCCTTAATCTGTGTTCACTGCAGGCTGGTCGTCAAAGTGGGTGTGTCGGAGGGCTTAGGGGGGTAGTGCTTGGTGGCTGGTCTATATATTTATTCATCTATTTATTTTTGAGTTTCCTCGCTAGACCTCCATCAAGCTTAGAAAAACACCCCCTAGACCCCCTTTCAAGATAAATTTGTACATTTTTCGGTAGAAAAATGTCCCTGCCGAAGACCGGCTCCTTCTAAAATTAGAGGCTCTCTATCGCTCGCCAGGAAAAAAAAGACACCTAAAAGACACGAAAGGTTTTAATATTGACAACAAAAATGAGGCGAAAGGTCTCAAAATCGCGAAACTAACGGAACGAACGTCTTAAAACCTCAAAACGAATATGCCAAACATGAGGGAGAAGGGGGTCCAGAAAAAGCGAGTACTACCCCCCTTAACGAAGAAAGAAAGGCCCGAGGTAGAGAACTGACCTAGGCCAAGACAGAAATAGTAGAAGAACCGGGAACAAGTGAAGAAACGTGGGGGTTATTGGGGCTGAAAGTTTTAGTGGTAATGTGGTCAAGAACACTCCCCCCCCCCCCCCTCCACCCACGCCATAATTACTGGTTGTGTATTGTTGTATAGCACACGTTGCTTAAACCAACACGGATATAATAGCTTATAAATTAATAAATATAAAGAACACACACACACACATACTCTCATACACTTACACTCCATTCCACTGGAAGTACGTGGACGACTCGACAGTCGGCATTACTGTCGATAACACCTCCCCTAACTATGACTCCCTACAAGACATCCTAGACCGTCTTCAAGCCTGGACCACAGACAATCATGTGACTATCAATCATGACAAGACAGTGGTCATGCACATCAACACCTCCGTTACCGACGTTCCTCCACTCACTGTCACAATTGGTCCTCATCCCATTCAGCTTGTTGAGTCCAGCAAACTCCTCGGAATCACTGTGGACAACAAGCTGAACTGGAAGAAACATGTAACTACCACAGTCAGGACCGCCACATACAAGTTGTTTATGCTAAGGCGGTTGAGATCCCTGGGGGCGCCGGAGAATGAGCTGAAGAGTATATATAACATCTTCATACTCCCTAAGCTCACCTACGCCTCTCTCGCCTGGTCCTCCTCTCTAACCCTGACACAACAACATCAATTGGAGAGAGTGCAGAGGAGGGCATGCAGGATCATCCTGGGTGGCACATATCCAGGGTACGAGGAAGCTCTCACCACCCTTAGCATACCTGCACTTTCAACCCACCACTACAACACACTCAAACAGTTTGCATCTAAGCTGCTTGTTCACCCACGACACAGAAACTTACTTCCACCAGACGCCCCTAGACCAACACGTGCAGCTCGTCACTTCAACACACTCCAACCAATAAGAGCAAGAACTGACGGATATAAAAATAGTCCTATCCCAACCATTGTAAATATTATTAATAATGTGTAATAACGGCCTGTCACACCATATATACGCGCCCACCTTTAATAATGTATGCATAAGTGTGTGTGCGTGTGTGTATTAGAATATATGTATGTATTTGCTTGAGTTTGTTTATGTATGTGTATAATTATATGTATATGTGTATATATGTATATGTGTATCTATGTATGTACAGTATATGTGTATGTATGTGTGCGTATATGTGTATGTATGTATGCGTTATTTATGTACCGTATATATGTATGTGTCTATAGTGTATACTGTTTGTGGTTCGAGCCCGGCTGAGAGTATTAGGTGGATAAGAGAAGAGCATATATGCATGTAAATGTGCATATATTTATGTATATGTATGTCTGTGTGTATGTGCTGTCAATGGTTCGAGCCCGGTTAAGATTAAAAGGTATATAATATATATATGTACTCTACGTGTATTTGTATAATCATGTGCACATGTGTATGTAAATATTCGTACATATGAGCGAGAACATATTGCTCACTAGCGCAACTTCTTATTATAAATCTATGCATAAGCATTATCTATTATTAAGTGTTCGTGTATCTTCATCCATGTATTTCCACCCTTAACAATAGAATGCCCAGCTTTTCCACATTTCGCCTTCTATCACACACACACACACACACACACGAACAAACACACACACACACACACCTACACTAAAGAATGTCCTATATACTACAATTCCCCCAAGCTGTCTCTACTGATTTTATTTTATTTTTTATTTTTGTTTTCTACCGAGGATTAACCTCCCATTGTAGTAGGCTTTACCTGACCCTACCTGTACGGACCTGTAGGCTGTTCCCTCTTTACCCTTTTCAACTCCTCACCTGACCCTACCAAAACAGTTTTTGTATGTATGTATGTTTGTGTGCATACGTGAGCGTTTGTGTATACGGGCATGTACACACTTACTGCATGTTCTTATGTTCTTATATATGTATGTATATGTATGTGTGTACGTACGTGTATATATGTATGTTCTGTATATGAGTAAGTAAAATAAATGTGTATATGTACTGTATATCACTTACTCTCATGGTTAATTTATGATAATTTGTATTTTGCACCTGCATCATTATTGTATTTATTTATTTTTTGTAAACTGAGCTTACCATCTTCATATCTGTATATCTCATGTTCATCCACTAAATTGTAAAATGTGTATTTTCAGCTCATGAGGCTGCCATTCTTTAATAAACCGTTTATTATTATTATTACATACCGGTACTGTATATATATACCGGTATATATATATATATATATATATATATATATATATATATATATATATATATATATATATAATATATATATATATATATATATATATACCGTCATATATATATATATATATATATATATATATATATATATAGTATATACATATTTTTCTGCTCTCACTTGGAAGGACCATATTACCAGTCTTGCTAACAGCTTCCCAGAAGCTGAGTGTGCTCAACCGAGGCCACAGAGAGTACCCTGCGTGGCCTCGGCTCAACCGCCTCAAGGGGTTCTTTACCCCTGCACAGCTTCTTGCTCTGTGCAGGGGCACAGTGCATCCTTGTATTGAGTATTGTTCACATGTGTGGGGAGGATCCTCTCACGCCGCACTCCTAGACAAAGTGGAAAGGAAGGCCTTTCGTATCATTAACTCTCGCCCACTAACCAAATCTCTGCAATCTCTCTCTCTCCGCCGTAATGTTGCATCTCTCTCGCTATTCTATTGCTACTATAATAATCAGTGTTACTCAGAGCTCTCCCAGTGTATACCACCTCCTCTACGTAGGGCACATGGTACCCGTCTTGCAACACAATCCCACCCCTACTCTGTGCAACTCTCTAACTCAAGAGTGAAACGTTACTCTCAGACTTTCTTCTATTCAACAGCTGAGCTCTGGAACTCTCTCCCAGAATCAGTCTTTCCCTCTTCCTACGACTTAAATTGCTTCAAACTCCGATTGTCCAGCCATTTTGGCTCGAACGTCCCTTAATTTTTGGCCCTGTCACTCTTTCAACTCTGGGGGAGGCACTCGCTACAGGCAGTTCTGCCTTTTGCCTCCCTCACTCACATATATATATTTGTTTACTGTATGTATATATATATACAGTATATACTGTATATACCGTATATAGTATACATATATATATATACAGTATATATATATATATTTATCATCATCATCATTACTATTATTATCGTATTATCAAAATAATACATATTTCACTTGTTTTAGTCACCTATTTACATGATATAAAACAAATATATAAATATCACCGGCTGTCAAACGGACTAACGGTGAAATCCAAAGAGAATCATCCATCATTTATAGTCAGTGTTGAGTAGAGTTTTGTTACAGTGACATGGTTCACCTCTGACCTTTTGACCTAGGGAACACGGGAGAGAGAGAGAGAGAGAGAGAGATTCCAATAAGTACAAAGTACAAAGGAGTACAAAGGAAATCAAGCAACAACAGGTCTAGTGACCCTTCTATGCGTCTTGTCCTCCAAAACACTGAGGATCAAGTGTCCAAACAGTGGTTTAGAGTGGGTAAGGGAACATTGGAAAGGGAACTACTGCCCTGGAACTAATGTCCGTGGCAGGATTAGGAAGTTAGTAGGGGACAGATGGGTTAGTAACTGAGGGGGGGATAAAATAAAGTTATTCATTTACAAACGCAGTCAGTCGCGGGTTTGATGAGAGATATTTGTCAAGGCGGAGTTTAAATGAATCAATGGTGCTGCAGTCTATAACGTCTCGGGGAAGCCCATTCCACAAGTTGACAACTCGATTGAAGAAGAAATTCTTAGATTCGTGTGAGTTAAAATATTTACCAATAATTTTGCAACCGTTTCCCCGCGTGTAATTAGATTGGTCGATAGTGAAGTACTTACTACAGTTCATATTGTCGATGCCTTTGATGATTTTGAACACTTGAATTAAGTCACCTCTTAATCTGCGCTGGGTTAAAGGAAATAGATTTAATTCTCTAAGACGCTCTTCGTATGGTTTGTTCTTTAGGCTAGGTATCATTTTGGTAACTCTACATTGAACTCGTTCTAGCTTGTTTATATCTTTTTGGTAATAAGGGCACCAGGATTGAACGCAGTATTCCAGAAGAGGGCGGACTAAGGAATTGTAAAGGGTTAGGATAACTTCTTTGGATTTATGCTCAAATGACCTGCCTATAAAGCCAATTATTTTGTTTGCCTTCTTAACAACTTCTGAACATTGTTGACTCGGTTTTAGGTTACTCGATATTGTTACTCCCAGATCGGTTTCTCTGTTTACATTCTTAAGATGAGTGCCATTCATCGAATAGTTTGCTTTCTCATTTAGGTATCCGATATGTAGTACTTTACATTTATCCGCATTGAAACTCATTTGCCAAATTTGGGCCCTACATGACAATTTATCTAGATTGTGTTGCATTTCGTCAACTTGTTCTTTTGAGAGTACGCTATTTGCAATTTTTGTATCGTCAGCAAATTTTGAGATTGTACAGGTGAGACCCTTATCTATGTCGTTGATGTAAATTAGAAAGAGAATTGGTCCTAGTACCGATCCCTGGGGTACCCTGCTACTTACATTGGTCCATTTAGATGCCTTACCGTTTATGACTACTCTTTGCTTTCTGTCGCTGAGCCAATTTTCTATCCATTTCAACACACCGTCTTGTATTCCATGCGCTTTTAGTTTTAGCAGTAAACGTTTGTGGGGAACTTTGTCAAAGGCCTTTTGAAAATCAAGGTATATAATATCTACAGCTTTACTCTCATCGTAGAGGTTGAGGATATCGAGGAAGAAGTCTAAGAGGTTTGTTAAACAGGAACGTTTTTTTACGAAAGCCGTGTTGAGTATCTTTAAGTAAGTTATTTTCCTCTAAGTGATTTACGAGTCTGTCTCTTATGACCGTTTCTAGCATTTTAAATACAATTGAGGTTAAGCTAATCGCACGATAGTTACTGGGTAGGGATTTGCTGCCTTTTTTGAATATCGGTGTTACGTTGGCTAGCTTCCACTGATCAGGAATAGTCCCAGACTGCAAGGATTCATTGAATAGCAATGTCAGTGGTTTGGAGAGCTCATCCTTAGCTTCCTTTAGAACTCTAGGCGAGATTGTATCAGGTCCAGGCGTTTTATTTACCTTGAGTTTATCTAAACAATTCAATACTTCTCTCTCTGTAATGGTGATATTGCTTAGAACATCTGAATTATCAATCTGAATCGGCGATGGTGTAGGGATATCACTGAGGTCTTCGGTTGTAAAAACTGATGCAAAGAAGGTATTGAGGGCATTACTCATTTGTACTTCGTCTTTGGTGTATTCTCCATTTTCATCGACTAACGGTCCAACAGTTGAAGTAACTACTTTTTTCTTTCTGATATAACTATAGAATTCTTTCGGGTTTGTTTTACTTTGATTCGCAACATGTAACTCCAGGGTCTTTTTACTTTGCTTAATTAACTTTTTGGCTTTGCGTCGTAGCTCTACAAATTTCACCCGTTCTTCGTCATTTTGTGAGAATTTTAATCTATCATTAGCAAATTTTTTAGCAAGCAGACAGTCTGAAATATCTTTATTCCACCATTTGGGCTTATCATTATGGCCTGGACGCCGTATTTTCGATGGTATGCAGTCTTGCACTGCCTTAAGGTAAGTGGTTGTGAAACACTCCCAAGATGTATTTATGTCGTTATTGTTAGTCAGAAGGCTCCAGTCAGTTTCTTTAAGCTTTGATTTAAGTTTATGAAAATTTGCTTTCTTGAAATTAGGGACTTTCTCAATGCTGCTATTTGATTTGTTACTAGTAAACTTTAAAGTGAAAGTTATCGTACGATGGTCGCTGTTACTGAATTCATCACCAACATTCAAATTCTCTATTAATTCTTCTTTTGTTGCGAGTACAAGGACAAGCACATTATTACCACGGATCAGAGATTGTACAAATTGAAAAAGTGAACTCTCTTGCAAGTTAGCATAGAGGTCGTGTCCAGAGTGTGAAGTAAGAATATCGCCCCATTTAGTCACGAGCAAGTTGAAATCGCCAAGAGTTACGGTATCTTGTATGTTAGTTATTTCTGCAATTTGTTCATAAATTTCACTGTCCGTTTGCACTGATTGAGCTGGGGGTCTGTATAATAAAGCTAGTGTTATTTTAGTTCCTCGTTTATTATTTAATAGTACGTAAGATATGTCTATATTCGCAATTTGAGGTTTTGACATTAAGACGGGATTAAGACTTTTCCTTTATAAAAAACAGAACTCCTCCTCCATTTCTATTGATCCGACTTTTCTCAAACATTATATAACCAGGAAGCGTATATTCGGCTAATAAGTCTCTGTCTTCCGTATTTAACCAAGATTCTGTAATGCCGATTAGATCATAATGTTCTGTAAACACGATTTCCTCTAGATCTGAAAATTTATTGCGTATGCTATGAGCATTTACATAAAACACCTTAATATTAGAGTTGGATGTTACTGATTGTGCATTGTCTGAATTTTCAGTTCGTATTTGACTTACACTACCCCCGGATACCCCCGGTTGGCCCCGTTTTTTGAACGGAAATCCTTGACTGCATCGTTCAGCAGACGACCAAGACGTGCAGCTCCTACTTCATTGAGATGTACTGAAAACAAAGATTTATCATAGTAAAAATGATCCCACGTGTCGACAAAGCCGATGTCCTCCTCCATGCAGAGTTTGGCTAGTCGGCGATTTGTACTGGTAGCTATGTTGTAGAATCGTTTTTTACATCAATCCGGGGAACAATTCCTGAAATTAAGATTCTATTAGATTTTTCCTTGAAGGACCTGATCAGCCGCCGGTACTTGCAAAGTAGTTCCTCTGACCGCGTCCGTTGGACGTAGTGCTTGCGGGGGCGAGCCTGGAAACCTCTTCCACAGCCGCAACAATGTCGTCCACACCGCCACCTGGGATACAGAATCGCTTTCTGGTCCTGGGTGCCCTGGCGCAGAACTCGGTTAATTGGCCACGGACCATGGAGTCGCCCACAAGCCGAACTTCTTCCGTTTCCTCTTCCTCGTCAATAGCAAGAATGTTGAAGCGGTTTTGGCATGTTGTCGGGATGCCCTTCCTGGTACTGGTACTGGGATGCACATTGTTTTTCACTAACTGAAAGCTGTCCTGGGGGGGAGTGAGAGTAGAGTCATTATTATTTTCTGCAACATCTAAGGTAGCTGCTGGTGTGCGTACCGGTACTGTATGCACTGGAATGGCGGTTTACATCGTAGTGGTTTCTTGGGCCGAGGGCACTCCTACATTGAGTGTGGCAAATTCTTGAAGGGATTCAAGCTTCGTAGTCAGGGCATCGATCTTGCGGTGAGCTGCATTCAATTCATCCGCAATCTTCTCTCGGAGCTGGCAAAATCTACAAATTTGGACATCAGTATCAACAAACATGGTAGGGCCAAATTTACCGGAACAACTCGTGCAGGTTCGTTGCGGCGCCATGACAATATAATCACAATATGCCTGAAAATCACACAAATTTATGTTAGCAAAATGGTACAATTAAAGCCTGAAAATCACAAAAAAATTATGCTAGCAATGTGATACAATTAATTCCTGAAAATCACACAAAATTTTGGTAGCAATATGATAAAATTAATATGCCTGTAAATCACAAAAAATATGTTAGCAATAGAACACAATTTATGCCTTAAAATAAAACAAAAATTTATGTGAGCAGTATGACACAGTTAAAGCCTGAAAATCACAAATGGACTAGAAATTTGTTACAAAATTTACTGGAAAAAAACAAAAAGTGGGAGAGGGTTAAGGTAGCCTAGCGAGAAAACTGGAAAACAGTATACAGTACAGTAACAACAAGTATTTGTTAGCAATATGGTACAATTAATGCCTGTAAATCACAACAAAATATGTTAATCACAAAAAGAATATTATGCCTGTAAATCACAAAAAAATATGTTAGCAATAGAACACAATTTATGCCTGAAAATAAAAAAAAAATTATGTTAGCAGTATGACACAGTTAACGCCTGAAAATTGCAAATGGACTAGTAATTTGTTACAAAATTTACTGGAAAAAAAAGTGGGAGAGGGTTAATTTAGCCTAGTGAGAAAACTGGAAAGCAGTATACAGTACAGTAACAAAAAATATTGGTTAGCAATATGGTACAATTAATGCCTGTAAATCACAAAAAGAATGTGTTAATCACAAAAAAGAATATGTTAGCAATAGAACACAATTTTATGCCTGAAAATAAAAATAAAATTATGTTAGCAGTATGACACAGTTAGGCTAAAGCCTGTATATTAGTTTATACAGTGGTCGACAATAATAATAATAATGGAGTTAGTAATATCCCTGGCAAGAGTGTGAGAGGCCTATTAATATGGTGACAAGTATCTGAAATGCGATTAATAAATAGGCTATCAAAAAGTATTACAGTAACTAAATTATTCTAACCCAATATTAAAACTATCTTGACAAATGTTAATGTGTGCGATTTATATAGATAACCAAGATAAAAAGTTCAACCAAGTACAGTATTGGCTAGACTTTGATATATAAAATACAAGAAGAGGGTTTGTTATTCGTACACAGGTGGCGCTGGTATCGGCGGCGTCTCTACTAACTTGACAAATAAAATTTTGAAAAACAAACGTTTATCAGTCAAAACTACAGTACAATGTCATGCAAGATAACTACTGGGTAGTTTGCTAAGCACTTAACTTACAGTGAGGGCTAAAATATCTACAATAAGTGCTAGAACTTTATAGTATGAAACAAGCAAGTAGTTTGTTTACTTTAGAGCGTCGGTCGTCACTAACCGGTACAAATGTAAACAAAAGCAGTCTCGATAAACAAACGTTTATCAGTCAAAAACACAGCAAAATTACATGCAAAGCAACTACAGGGCAGTTAAGCTAGAGCTTAGCTACAGCTCATGCAAACAAATAAGGGGATGAGCAATTATAAATGGAGTACTCAAGTTATGGTCAAATTTCGAGCAGCGAGAGCGAAGTGCTGTTGGCGGGTTGGCGCGTCGGGCTCGAGTGAGGGAAGTGGGGGCAAGGGAGTCATATATTAAATACCGGTATAACAATTATGCTTATAGATCACTTGGCGGCACCTACTAAGTTTTATCATGCATTCAATCTGTCATGAAATATTGTAGAACCGACAGCCTGACACACACACACACACACATGGCAATGAGGTTTGGAGGAGTTTGTGGTTAAAATACTAAGTAGGGACTAAAGTATTTACGTCAACTTAACCCTTTCAGTGCGATGGTGACGTTTTTCATTACACTGAATTACTCTGGCTACCATTAGATGATTTTAATCAGGTTCGAAAACTCCTGTGGCATGCAGAGTGGTAGCTGAAAACTCCTGTGGCATGCAGAGTGGTAGCTGAAATAGTATTGCACACTTTGATTAGGCAGTTTTTCTTCCCAAGCTGAATAAAATAGTCTAATGTCAGACGGAATATATAATTAATATGAAGTCACCGTATTGAAAGTGCTTAATAGTAAACGTGTGTGTGTGTGTGTGTGTGTGATGAGGGGGGGGGGGGGCGTGAGTCATAGAGCTGATGCGCAGTGTATAAAGTGCTAGTCACGCCCCAGGTGTCTCACTGATGGCTACAGGTGCGGCCTCACTCTCTCTCTCTTTATACACACACACACACTCACTCACTCTCACACATATACTCACTCATTACCATTATCTCTCTCTCTCTCTCTCACACATACACACACACACACACTCTCTCTCTCTCTCTCTCTCTCTCTCTCAGGCCTAGACCGATTAAAACTTCTTTTTCTCACACCTAGGTACGTTCTGGGTTCTAAAGACCAGAATTTAATATATATATATATATATATATATATATATATATATAGATATTGCTAAAGACCAGTCTTTTGGGAGTTTTACTGGAATCGTTCTAGTACTCCAAATACAGCAGCGAATTACTTAATAATAGTTTGGCCAATTTATGTCATTGACCCTTAATCTTAATGGAAATGAGAATTAACAAAAGCGACATTAGTATCGCGATCGGCATGTCTTACTTAAGGCGGGTCACCTGTTTTGTTCTCTCATTTTCTCTCTTTCTATGGCTTATATCCAATCGGCCTCATTCAGCCTACTGTTTTAAGACGTTTATCCCCATCCAGGTGTCGATTTCTTCCTGGCGAGCGATAGCGAGCCAGCATTGTATGGAGAAATCCGGCTTCGCCGGAGACATTTTTCTATCGAAAAATGTACTCATTTAGCCTGCTGTCAAAAACATTTTAAAAATATGCTGGAGAGCGGAAAAAATCGATACCATGGATGGGAGTAAACGTCTTAAAACATTAGGCTGAATGGGGCCGAATGGATACAACCCAGAGAGAGAGAGAGCAAAAATAACAAGGTGGGCCCCCTTAAGTACTGTTCCCATTTCTAGCAAGATGTAGCCTACACAATATTTGCAGAGTTGTGTGCAAGTTTGTTAAAAGTTATCCCTTCAATTTTGAGCACTCCTTGCACTGCTCAATTAGGGGTATCCACTCCAAACAATTTTGTTGAAGAGGTTTAGACATTTTGGAACACAACTAGACCAAAACTGTGGGTCTAGTACCGGTGGGTACTAAGATTAAGGGAGCCCACCTCGCTTTTTTGTCTCTTTCTCTCCTTCTCTCTTTGGCTTGTATCTATTCCGCTCCATTCAGCCTACTGTTTTATGATGTTTACCCCCATCCATGTGTCAATATTTCCCTGGCGAGCTGGAACGAGCCAGCATATATATATTTTTGTTTTGACAGCAAGCTAAATTTGTACATTTTTCGATAGAAAAATTTCTCCGGCGAAGCCGGATTTCTCCATACAATGCTGGCTCGCTCTCGCTCGCCAGGAAGAAATCGACACCTGGATGGGGATAAACGTCTTAAAATAGTTGGCTGAATGGGGCCGAATGGATACAAACCAGGGAAAGAGCGAAAAGAAGAGGAAGATAAAAAAAAAGCCGGTGACCCCCCTTAAGTGTCTAGAAAATTAGGTACCTCAGAATATCACGAACGTGTTTTGAAACTAGCATGTTGTTGACCTTGATGCTATCTCTAAGATCAGTCTATCCTGGGCGACGTAAGAGCCAAAAGAATATTTCGTTGTTTTTGCTTCTTGCGCACTGATTATCCTGCGCATTATATCTGTGTCCAACTTTACAAAGACTCTGTAACTCTCACTTGGCTGGGAGCGGTTTGAAAAACGAGACGAGACAGACATTTTGGTTAGGAAAAGCTTATGGCCACTTCGATGAAAACAAAACAAATGTATCGGTATGATTAAGTTATTAGTATCATAATATAGAATGGTCATATATCACTGAAAAGTCAGATATAGACAAGCGATAAAATATAATTGATCAAGTTGATTAATCCAGATGATCGAATCTTACTTGTTGGTCTGTAATCTTAGCCTCCCTCCATCCCTAACCACTAACATCTCATCAATATATTTCACCCCTAATCCAGAGCATAAACAAAAATTTGACACTGATGACGAGAGTGAACTCTCACTTGCCTATGCAATGGAGAACATAGTGTTTTAAAATGACATGGCTAAGATAGTTAAAAGCTTTCAATTGCAGGACACTAATACCCCCAAGCCCAGTGGAAGCATTAAATTGTGTTATTATTATTATTTTATCTTTAGTCTGTATATCAAGGTGGGGTACAGTCGGGGTCGAGAATTTCTGACAATTTATTGGGACCGTAATTCTGATACATTGATGAATAATTGTGATAGACCGCTTGAGACACATAGGACATATAGGATTTTAGGACCTGTCGCCCCATTTCTTTGGCAATATTAGAACCTATCGTGCCATTTATATGTCGATTTTATCCTGGTGAGCGAAAGCAAGTCTGTAATTTTTCAGGAACAGCTTTCAGCCTGGACATTAATCCATCGATAATTGTAGAAAATATCTTGGGGGTGTTTTTTTAAGCTAAACAGAGGTCTAGGGAGCAAACTAAATACCTCACCATAAATCAATCAATCAATCTCTCTCTCTCTCACTCTCACTCTCTCTCTCTATATATAAACTGTCTTCGTGGTGCAATGCATAAGTGTGTTGATTTTCGGTGTGAGCGTCCTGGGTTCGAATCCCCGGACTGCCATATGTGTTTGTTAATTTCATTAATCGAGTTTAGGAGTAAAGTTGGTTATGTGGAGAACACATAATAATATATATATATATATATATATATTTTTTTTTTAAATTTATTTTAGGTAGGAACTATTTCTTTGTACATTCTTACCGACACTGTATATGCAAGATTATGATGGAAATAAGATAATGTGAATCTAAATCTCTCCCTCTCTCTCTATATCTATCTATCTCTCTCTCTCTCTCTCTCTCTCTCTCTCTCTCTCTCTCTCTCTCTCTCTCTCTCTCACCCTTCATACTAACCCCCCCCCCCCTCCCTTACTCAATGTAAACACACACTGACCAACCTCAACATTTCTCTCACTCTCACTCTCTATCTCTCTCTCTATGTAAACACACTGACCAACCTCAGCATTTTTCTCTCACTCACTCTCTCTGTCTCTCTCTCTCTTTCTTTAATGTAAACACACTGACCAACCTCAACATTTCTCTCTCTCTCCCTCTCTCTCGCTTTCTCAATATAAACACACTGACCTACCTCAACATTTATCTCACTCTCTCTTTCTCTCTCAGCCTTCATACTAACCCCCCCCCCCTCCCTTACTTAATGTAAACACACACTGACCAACCTCAACATCTCTCTCACTCACTCTCTCTCTCTATGTAAACACACTGACCAACCTCAGCATTTTTCTCACTCACTCGCTCACTCTCTGTTTCTCTTTTTTTAATGTAAACACACTGACCAACCTCAACATTTATCTCACTCTCTCTTTCTCTCTCTCCCTCTAACAAGAAATCATGGAGTTGCATGCCTTTCGTGCATTCGTGCATATAAACTTCAACGTAGGGTTATACAATCAGAACATATCAT
This sequence comes from Paralithodes platypus, assembly GCA_032716605.1. Lineage (NCBI taxonomy): Eukaryota > Metazoa > Arthropoda > Malacostraca > Decapoda > Lithodidae > Paralithodes > Paralithodes platypus. The sequence continues at coordinate 14,700,074 of CM064491.1, read as the reverse complement.
ATAATTATATCCTCCCCGCCCCTCTCTCTCTCTCTCTCTCTCTCTCTCTCTCTAAAGAAACTGACTGGAGCTTTTTAATTAACAATAACGACATAAATACATCTTGGAAGTTATTCGAAACCACTTACCTAAAAGCAGTGCAAAACTGCATACCATCGAAAATACGGCGTCCAGGCCATAATAATAAGCCCAAATGGTGGAATAAAGATATTTCAAACTGTCTGCTTGCTAAAAAAATTGCTAATGATAGATTAAAATCCTCACAAAACGACGAAGAACGGGTGAAATTTGTAGAGCTTAGACGCAAAGCCAAAAAGTTAATTAAGCAAAGTAAAAAGACCCTAGAGTTACATATTGCGAATCAAAGTAAAACAAACCCGAAAGAATTCTATAGTTATATCAGAAAGAAAAAAGTAGTTACTTCAACTGTTGGACCGTTAGTCGATGAAAATGGAGAATACACCAAAGACGAAGTACAAATGAGTAATGCCCTCAATACCTTCTTTGCATCAGTTTTTACAACAGAAGACCTCAGTGACATCCCTACACCATCGCCGATTCAGATTGATAATTCAGATGTTTTAAGCAATATCACCGTTACAGAGAGAGAAGTATTGAACTGTTTAGATAAACTCAAGGTAAATAAAACGCCTGGACCTGATACAATCTCGCCTAGAGTTCTAAAGGAAGCTAAGGATGAGCTCTCCAAACCACTGACATTACTATTCAATAAATCCTTGCAGTCTGGAACTATGCCTGATCAGTGGAAGCTAGCCAACGTATCGCCGATATTAAAAAAAGGCAACAAATCCCTACCCCGTAACTATCGTCCAATTAGCTTAACCTCAGTTGTATGTAAAATGCTAGAAACGGTCATAATAGACAGACTCGTAAATCACTTAGAGGAAAATAACATACTTAAAGATACTCAACACGGCTTTCGTAAAAAACGTTCCTGTTTAACAAACGTCTTAGACTTCTTCCACGATATCCTCAACCTCTACGATGAGAGTAAAGCTGTAGATATTATATACCTTGATTTTCAAAAGGCCTTTGACAAAGTTCCCCCACAAACGTTTACTGCTAAAACTAAAAGCGCATGGAATACAAGATGGTGTGTTGAAATGGATAGAAAATTGGCTCGGCGACAGAAAGCAAAGAGTAGTCATAAACAGTAAGGCATCTAAATGGACCAATGTAAGTAGCGGGGTACCCCAGGGATCGGTACTAGGACCAATTCTCTTTCTCATTTACATCAACGACATAGATGAGGGTCTCACCTGTACAATCTCAAAATTTGCTGACGATACAAAAATTGCAAATAGCGTACTCTCAAAAGAACAAGTTGACGATATGCAACACAATCTAGATAAATTGTCATGTTGGGCCCAAATTTGGCAAATGAGTTTCAATGCGGATAAATGTAAAGTACTACATATCGGATACCTAAATGAGAAAGCAAACTATTCGATGAATGGCACTCAGCTTAAGAATGTAAACAGAGAAACCGATCTGGGAGTAACAATATCGAGTAACCTAAAACCGAGTCAACAATGTTCAGAAGTTGTTAAGAAGGCAAACAAAATAATTGGCATAATTTGAGCATAAATCCAAAGAAGTTATCCTAACCCTTTACAATTCCTTAGTCCGCCCTCTTCTGGAATACTGCATTCAATCCTGGTGCCCTTATTACCAAGAAGATATAAACAAGCTAGAACGAGTTCAACGTAGAGTTACCAAAATGATACCTAGCCTAAAGAACAAACCATACGAAGAGCGTCTTAGAGAATTAAATCTATTTCCTTTAACCCAGCGCAGATTAAGAGGTGACTTAATTCAAGTGTTCAAAATCATCAAAGGCATCGACAATATGAACTGTAGTAAGTACTTCACTATCGACCAATCTAATTACACGCGGGGAAACGGTTGCAAAATTATTGGTAAATCTTTTAACTCACACGAATCTAAGAATTTCTTCTTCAATCGAGTTGTCAACTTGTGGAATGGGCTTCCCCGAGACGTTATAGACTGCAGCACCGTTGATTCATTTAAACTCCGCCTAGACAAATATCTCGCATCAAACCCGCGACTGACTGCGTTTGTAAATGAATAACTTTATTTTATCCCCCCCTCAGTTACTAACCCATCTGTCCCCTACTAACTCCCTAATCCTGCCATGGACATTAGTTCCAGGGCAGTTGTTCCCTTCCCAATGTTCCCTTACCCACTCTAAACCACTGTTTGGACACTTGATCCTCAGTGTTTTGGAGGACAAGCAGCCTAGAAGGGTCACTAGACCTGTTGTTGCTTGATTTCCTTTGTACTCTCTCTCAATAATGAAGTCCACAAGGTGTTTAGGCCTATGGTGTATCTGTTTACAGTTAGTCGTTGATGCATAGTAAAGGTATCACATTACATTATCTCTCTCTCTCTCTCTCTCTCAACCTTCAGACCAAACCACTTCCCGTCACAATAAATATATATATACAGTACATACTCACATCACTGACCAACCACAATGATTTTCCTGGCAAACCCCGCCCTGCGGTTTGTATGACGATTTGAAGAATGCAAGTTTATATATATATATATACAGTATATATATATATACAGAGCGGTCCAGAAACATCTCCCCATAGGGTATTCCTATATTATTTGATCTGCATTCCTATATATTTGATCTGCATCTGTATGTGGTAACCCAGGTTCGAATCCCGATGGATCACATGCTAAAAATAATAAAAATAAAAATAAATAAATAAATATATACAAATATATAAAAATTGATTCATTAGCTCTCCCTTGCAAATACACAGGAATTCCCTATGGGGAGATGTTTCTGGACCGCTCTGTATATATATATATATACTGTATACTCTCAACCGGGCTGGAACAACCGACAGTTAGGACGAGTGTCCATGTTTTAACCAACTAAGGTACGGTGTGATAAAGAATAGATAACCTTTTCCTATTTATAATAAGGAGAAATCCTATTTGGAAAAACATTGCATTTCAAACACAAGTCATAGGACCCATATTCCAGAGTACCATACAGGGATTTATACAACTATCCCCACGCAACTCGGGTTCAAGTGATTTAATTTAATTCTCGCCCAGCCAAACATGACTCATTAATGTTAAGCATATCTCACAAATATCTCACAATTGTAGTTTGATAGCTTCAAAGTGTAAGCTTTATCAGGATTCAGCCACCTAACATACCAAGTCTAATCTCCGATACCAATTAAAAAATAACCTGAAATATTGCAAGAAAAAAACCTGCCCTGAGACAAGTTCTTCTGGCTGTGCCACAGTAACAAATACCACATAATATAGTTGCAATATTTACACGCATCAATGATCTGCAGTCTCTCTCTCTTTTCGTCGCAATATTGCATCCATCTCACTATTCTACCGCTATTACAATAATCAGTGTTCCTCAGAGCTCTCTCAGTGTAGACCAACCCTTCTTCGTAGAGCATGTACCACCCACCTTGCAGCACAATCCCACCCCTACTCTGTGCAACTGTCCAACCCAAGAGTGAAACGTTTTTATCATTTTTTTTTTCTTCTATTCAACAGCTGAGCTCTGGAACTCTCTCCCAGTAATAATCTTTCCCTCTTCCTATGATTTAAATTGCTTCAAACTCCCGTGTGTCCAGCCATTATGGCCCTGTCACTCTTTCAACTCTGGGGGAGGCACTTGCCACAGGCAGTTCTGCCTTTTATCTCCCTCACTCTCATAGAAAAAAACAAAAAAAAACAACAACATCCATCTACCTACCCATACATCCATCTACCTACCTACCCACACATCCATATACCTACCCATACATCCATCTACCTACCTACCCACACATCCATCTACCTACCCATACATCCATCTACCTACCTACCCACACATCCATCTACCTACTCACCCATCCATATACCCACCCACCCAACCATTTATTTATTCATCTATCTACCTAACCACACATCCATCTATCGTCCCATCCAAATCCCAGCCAGTCAATCCAGTGGGAGGCGCCGGCGGACAGACCAGAACACACCATTTGTTCCACACCGACGAACAAACCAGCTGATCTAAAAATAGCCCCTTGTTTTTTCTTCCACTGTTATCTGCATAATTTCCTAA